>JAODUO010000959.1:0-216069 GCA_025642075.2 Ridgeia piscesae
TGTACAAGACAAACATAAGGATTTCATAAAAATATGCGTTATTGTTAGCTGTAGCGCCCATTTCCCCCTGGCGGCAGAAATTCGGGGTCCACGACCGACCGCGTTATAGCCGATTCGCGTTATAGCGAGTCGCGTTATAGTGAGGCGCGACTGTACTAAGTTTTGTACATTTTGGCGAAAAGAAACATCCATGTGACCGCCAAATTTTCAAAACTTCAAATGCTGATGTGAAATGCTGGATCATTATTCAATTAAATATCATTGATTTAAAATTGTTCTATTACTTGCATTCAGCGGATCGTTCAATTATTTATGATATTGAAATGTCATTGATCATTAGCTGTGGGGTTCTAGTATTTGGTGGCATACAACCTAAATTCCCAAGCATGAGATCTGCACAAGACACAACTGTAAGGTTGCATTTTATTTAAAAATATGGTTTCCTTTATAAATTTGACCCGTCTTAACAAAATGAGTCGGATGTCGTTAAAACCGATTTTCCGTAAATGTTGTTTTTATGAAACAATTGCGAATCCAACCATTTTGAGATTTTCCCTGATATTCATTTAATCAGTTTTCACTACCGGTACCATACCGTCTATTTAAGTCTGTTTTATGTATTTTGTGTCATGTTTGAGAATTTCTTGAAACGACACGGATAAAGCCGCTAATTGCACGCAGCCTTTGCCACTAAATTTGGGATGGTCCATTACAAATCAGGGATCATGACGAAGCTTAGCGTGTCATTGGTCCATATATGGGCAAATGTATGTTAATAAATGCGAACTGTGACCCACAGAAGGCATTGAAGGGGTGGCCTGTTCGCCCCAGTTGCATAAACAACAGCATAGTAACGTTATCTGGGGCACTGGTTATCACCCAGATAGCACTATTGATTGGTGTAGCGAGGTTATTTAAATAACCAGTACATGTGTTTATATGCAAATCACTGTCCGTGTGACCCAGATTTTAAAATAAAGATGCTAGTTAGTCAACGTAGGAGATGGCGGGAACTGTCACCCTCACCTGTGAATGACGTGTTAACTCTTGATCTCTTGTCATTATGTAGCTACGTTATTCTAATAATAACAATTTCTTTTGCGCCAATATCCTTGACGATCAAGCTCAGTGGCACGACAAAACCAAGGGATTAAGCAAACGCGTAAACTTGTTCTTTAGCATTAAACTTGTTAAATATGACCGCGTGTTGTGATTCTTACTGTTGAAGCCAATGAAGGTACTAGAATTTTCATCAATTAACTGTACCGCTATTCTTTTCTAACAAAGATCATGTTTTCATATTAACAGACTGTTTCCAGCATGCCATCATCTAGTCATGTTCCGAATTTCAGGAAGATATGCCCATGGTAACTAAGGTACATTTCATGAAACTTTACAAAAAGGTGTTGAACCTTTGAAGGCAGTTTTCTCAATTTGAATGTTTTTAACCCCACACATGTTTGGCGAGCCATAACTTCACTTATAATTGACATATCGTCTTACATGATACATCATGTGAAAGCTGAGATCGTGCTCTTTCCAATGATACCAATAACTTAATTTTATTTGGATAAAACAAAATTAATTCTTTTAGCCAAATCTGCTCAAGAGAATAGTGCTAGTGCAGAATGCAGGGCACTTATGCAGAATTTGACACACCTCAATTCTGCCATTATAACTGTATCTTTGCCAATATTTGATACTTGATTTTGTTACTCGAATCATTTAAAACCATCTTATGCATATTTGTATTATAAACAGCGCATCTTAGCAGACTTTTGAGTTCGAAAAAGATAGTGCAGTCAGCATAAACAAGTTTGTTTATTGTTCATTTCATGTGCACGGCACAGTAACTCATGCACCGTTGCGCTTGCGACTGGTACAAATCGGAGCGTTATTTGGGTCTCAAAATGCAATATTTGTGACACATAAATATACTTGTGAATGCTGAGTGATCATGTTTAGGATTAGAATTTATGTGAGGTATCCAATTTAGGCAAATATACAGGTATAATGGCAAAATTGAGGTGGGTCCGAATTCTGCATACCGTATTGTCCCTAATAGACGCGCACTACCTAATAGATGCTCACCCCACATTTTTATATGAAACAGTCCATGAAAATTTATTTAAGACGTGACACAAAAATGCAATAGAGTAGACGCTACAATTATTAGCAAAGATGGCGCCAAGACTAATTATATTCTATTCAAAAATAATCATTGTGGGTAGGGCAACCGAACTGTTACAGGTGAGACTTTCGTAAGTAAAAATATGATAAATGTAAATGCTTACCACAAAGAGGGCTTTAATTTTACGGTACTATCAGAGAGGCAGTCATGTACATCAAAAAATTGCGTATTTTGTTACATTGGATTAAACACCAATTGTTCGCGTAGTTTCTAAGCAACAACATACGGTGCCGCTTGCATATTTTACTGCGTCAATCAAGACACAATTACGACATTTTCTATGGAATTATTTGACAAGAGACTAGATTGTCATCCGTTTCACAACTCCGTTCCAGACGAATCACCCGTTGGTGCGGAGACGGAGTGCGACTGGCATCAACCAACTTCGATAACAAGAATCAGTCAGAGTAATTGTCATATAAATTCATATTCACGCATATATGTGTTTTAATTAATAAGGTTTACTTCTATTGATAACTCAGACAGTGGACAATTTGAATAATTGCGTCTGTTATTGACTCATGGTTCGTTACAGTTCTAGTCAGGACCACGTACATTGTCATGTTATCGACATCGATATCGTGTGACGGACACTGGTTTGCCGTTTCAAATGCATATGGCCAATGCAGCTTTTACATGCAATAAATCCATTCTATATTCACATTGTTTATTTAACATTTTTAAAGCAATTTGAAGAACACATAAATTGTACCAAAAGCATTCGCATTAATGTTGATTTAAAAAGAAATTGTCTCGGGTCATTCACTTGGAGCCGCTGTACATATGCGTATGTCAGTGGCGCCACATTGCGGATTAGTTATCTACTCTGTTTAGAAGCTGATATAGCGGGTGACCACATACGGCCCACTTTTGAGAAATTAATAGAAGCGCACCCAAACCTTCCCACTCGCGCACTGCGCGTCTACTAGGGACAATACGGTAAGTTCCAAATGCTGTAAATGTTCTATGCCATAATGTAATACAATACCTTCTTGTGAGATTGCACGTGCAAGTCCTCCTTTGTGTTTCAATTTTCCATTGGCTGCATTGACGATGGCATCGGCATGGAATGTTGTCAAATCGCCTTGAACCACTTCTATAGTGGCACCACTCATTAGATTAACCTTTGACCCAACAGCGCGGCCCCCTCCATTCATAGAGCTGTCTCCTTTCGAAACTTGTTGAGACTTGTCTACAATCACAACCTGGTGATCACTTTCAAGGACTTTCAGGGACATTTTCCCACTTTGACTGTGCAGATACTTCGGCATGCCTGGCTTGTCTATCACAAGCTGATCTATTTTGATTGTGTGTGCCAATCTCTCTAGTTGATCCATACTTGCTGAAGATTGCGATCATACCCTGTCACAACAATCCCGCAACGTCCGTCTGTCCCCACCTTAGCAGTGACGTGTTTGATGTTTCCGATCACTTTACTGACTTCTTGCTCCATGTATTTTTTCAAGTAGTCTGCGACGCCATGCTCCAACTCAACAAACTTCTCGGACACAGCATTTTCTTCTAGGAATTGTTTCACTTCCTCAACGGCTTGATCAAATGGTTGCCATGCTCCAGACACTACGACACCTTCACTGCACTCCCTGATGGCGAGTAAACCGTCATTTTCAGACTCAAGTTTATTTACCAGTTTCCTCCATTTCTCGATGTCAGCCATGTTGGTTACATCGCCAGGTAATGTTTTTTCTTCTGTGTAAATCTCGATTGTTTTAACAGCCACCTCGAGATCTTTGTTATTGAGGGCATACACCATAAGGATCTTGCTCTCCACTTTGTTGTCAAACACAGCACAGATGTGTTTTTCCTTGAACTGTTCCACGAGTTGCTTCTTCATAACTAGGCTATTGATGATGCCTATCAGTGTCCCGGACATGGGCACTGACTTCTCTGTGATGTTATTTAAGATGTCGAGCATTGCAGTCTTGGCCGACATCACATCTTCTGGCATTCCTCTAAATTCAACCTTAAGTGACTTTGCATCAATGACAACCCTCATATCTTGGAACTTTCCTTCCTGCTCTGATTTGAAGGCTTTCGCACTCAGCATCCTAATGTGATGCAATTCCAAGCCATCCTTCACCTCTGTGACAAACTTAGACACTCTGGTGATTTCTTCTTGGATGCGAGAGTGATCACGTTTGAGACAGTCAGATATCTTGTGAACTTCTCTCTGGTGGCCAGTGACACGCACCACGTATGCTTTTGCATCTACTTCAGCAATGACCTTGTCATGATCTTGGTTTTCTAAGCAGGCAGCGCCTCCCACGAACTTCTCCCAGGCTTGCTGCAGAATGCTGACATCCTCAGATGCAAACTCTTTCTTCAACACATCCAGGAAGGCCACAGGTGCATCTTTGCTCCAAGTCTTCGCCAGGTGTGGTGCATTCTTCATGCTGTGGGTGACTGTGCATGTCAACTCGATCGTCCTTGAGGTGTCACTGTACGTGTCCCATTCCACAGTAGCATATACTTCAGCCATCTTGTCGTCCATTAGTTGTCGACTGCTGGAAGACACTGAGATGAAACTAACCAGACGTGCATCCAACCCAGTGACTGTTGCACTCTTTGGGATCCATCCACCAGGTCTACTTGGGTCTTGTTGTGGGGAAATGACACCCACACTGTCATAGAATGCAGCCACATACAAGGTATGATTGTCAAAACTGTGGTTCCCTCTGGCAAGGATCCTTCCAACAGCTGCAAACGATAACACACAGACTGTGAGACAAGATACCAGTTGACAGAAACAAATACACCTACAAGTAATTTACCAAACAAAGACAAGTGTCCACAATGGAATGACACATGATCTATCAGTTTGAACTTCTATCATAGGACTTAACATCAGTGGTGATGAACAGAGTTTATCATTTTGTTAATGAGTTTTCTGCATGTTGCAAAGACCACTCCTGTACCACATATTAACACACATATTAAACATATATTAGACTCGTAATAGTATTATTATAACATGGAAAGGAAAGGCAGGAATTATGCATTTTGTATCTATAATATACAAACTTCAGGCGATGGCACTATGATAATATCAAATACACAGGGCAAGTTTTGATAAGAACTATGAAAGAGAAAATAAAAATGTCTTGCTATGTCTCAATTGCACAGTGGATGTTAAAGGTGGAATGCATGATTATGCAGGTAGTGATTAAAAAATTGCTCATAAGATAGCTAGTGGTGGTACAAATGTTTAATTACTATAACACAGAATGATTAATTAATGACACTACAACATGAAGACATATTCTCTGTCATGATTAAGACTCACTGGAATTATCCGCTACGTCCACAATTGCGTAATCCTCGTTGGCATAGATTTTCAGATCAATCACTCTGTCACCTCCAGATTTCTTCTTGTTCTCAAAGTACAACCTAAGCATCTCTTCAGAGAAACTGCCGATGTTGTGAACCTGAATTCTATGTGTCTGGGCCACCCTCTGCACACTAATCATTGATCCTCGCAGTGGCTTCGTCACACACAACTCTCGTAGTGAGTAGAACTCTACAACATAGGTTCACTCCTGTCAACATTGAAAAAGACAACATTTAACACAACTGCCATCTACAGCATAAACACCAAATGACAAGTGGACAATGACGCATATCCTGACCTGTCGATATTCCAGCAGTTTTCATCTGTATTTTTCACATACTTTTTAACTTATTTTAAACGTTTGTTAATAATACAGCACCTCGGTGCTAGACGGACCTCAGAGCAAAGTTGCAAGTTTTGCATGTAGATCCAGGAAGTTAGTTTAGAATACAATTTGGCATTAACGTATGTGAGCTTACACAAATAACTCCATGTTTCCTTTCACAATTTCTTCATCATAAAACATTCCATTAGACGATCAGATGTGTTAATTTTCAATAGCTGATGTTTCCTTTTCACAACTTCAGCTTCACGATGAATGTTGACCAGTACTTTCAGTTGACTTTTTAAGATTTAACCATTTCTGTATGGCATGCCCGTACAGCTGCTTGTGACACTTCTGTATGGCAGGTCACTATTCAGGTTTTGGCAATATTTGCCAGTCATGGCATTTAACTCATAATTATCCAATACATGGAGCCACTTGTTGTATACAGTGGCCAAGCTAAATAAATAACATATTTAATCGTTGTTGTAGTTTGTTGTCGCTCATCAATAGTTTCTGGATATTTTCTTGGTTTTTGAAGATATTTTTCCAAACCTGCGGTGGCTACACTGGCAGAAAGCAATATTTCAACCAGTGATTAGCCATGGTATGTTTTGGTTGGTTTATTTGAGGGAGTATTTCTGATCGATATTCAGATGCCAGTGATTATAAAAGTTACAGCACGAAAACAGAAGAGCAGCGTACTGTGTTGTCAATGTAATATAGTACAGCTCATTTTACTCGCCGATTATCGTACTTACCAAAAACATATAACATCCCTATTCAATAAAAACAGGTTGTCAATTTTGCTGCACATTCACCAAGAATGCCATCCCCAGTGGTCACAGTAGATCAGGGCTGCATGACTAAAATAGTTAACATTTCTCCAATAATGTATCCACTAATTTTCTAAAGTGCTTTAGACATTGTCAAACAATTTGCCAGTATCATATTTTACCCACTCCTGTTTAGTTCCATGTTCTCCATGACAGCTGTGTGGAATAGCTGTGGCTCTTGGCTCACATGAAACCCTTGGCGAAAGAAAATTGGGTATTGACAGCACTGAATTTGGTATTACTTATATTGCATCATCATCAATGGGTGTCTTACCTCTGGTGGGATTATAATTGATGAGTGAACAGGTCAACTGATCACATTCAGTGTAGTATTTGTACCACTTCTGGTGCCAAGCACGACCATAGTATATGCATAATCACAGGGAAAAGAGGATAACAGTGTCACTTACCTGGTGGAGGGTAGGCGAAACGTAGCATTACAACCCCCAGTTGTTGGGTAAAGATCACCTGCTGCACTTCACTGTCAGAGTCTGTTGCTGAGAAGAATGTCTTCACGTCATCACCGGTACACCTTGGACACACTCCCGACAGGAGAAAGGTGTCATCTTCAAATGGACCTTGTACGTCAGTTAGATGCACCGATGGCCTCATCAGTTTCACTTGCACTTGTGTACCTTGGATGTCAAGGCGTGCCTTCTGCGCTACACGACTGGCACCTGAAAGAGATTTATAATGACTATTGTGTGTACCAGAACAAGGTGTGTGCCGTTTTGGTAGCCCATATTTAATACTGTAATAAAAGCAACATTATCGCTATGACAATTACGTAAAAAGAACATACACTCAAACAACAGTGATATAAAGTGTTAACACCATTGTCTGACTTGGAATGTTGATTAGTGACACTATGCACATTCTAGCATTACAGAGTCCAACACTGACTGCCTACGGATTAATCATTAATATTCTAAAAGTAACTGCAGTTACAAAACATGTCTATTTCAGACAAAATGTCCATATGTATACAAAAAAGCATTACATAAAATAAAAAATTATGAGGTACCGGTAAAATAAAATAAATAGGTAATGAAAAAACTGAATAAGTGTTGACAAAAAAAAACCGGTACAATGCAAATATCATGTGTAGAATTGAGATGTCCAGTATTTGTACATAGAACTTCTAAAATGTATATCGGTATGGAAGTAGTTAACAAAAAGAGGCATTATTAAAGCATGTTCTAAATAAAGATGATTTTTTGATAGCTGAACTTACTGTCAGCCTCCTCGAAAGTTATCACTGCAATGCCATCATTGTCGTCATATTCCAGGTGTTCAATGTCTCCCCCTCCAGATCTGTGCCGATTCTCAAAGAAAACTATTAGGAAATCCTTCGACATCTGACTGCTAAATCCAGACACTTTCACTGCCTTTGGTTGGCAAGACTCCCGATCAAGTCCTTCATAGATGTCACTGAGGGCAGTGACTGTCAGGTGTGCACCTTTCAGTTCCAGTCTGCCTGCATTCATCAGCTTGGTGGCACCTGATGGAAACAAATGAACTCGTTCAATGATAAGTATGATCAACAGACTTCAGTTCCATTAATTGAACTGAATGTATGAACTGTATTTATTTCGGTCACCGCATACATATAAATGCAGAAGCATATGAGTGGGGACATTAGATGTAACCGTGGAGATCCTCTAGAAACCCCTAGAGGGGCTTATACCGAAGACCACCAGAACATAATAATTTAAAGACATTTCCATTATTATGGGGCATTCCATGGCAAATCAATCAAGAATTTATGACCGTTATTGATTTTGATGAATTTTGGTTTGTTGGTTTATGATCATTTTTAGGTCAGTCTGACCTTCAGGTCCAGAGATGGAGGTCATCAAACTTTGACCCGACCTTGATACCTGACGACTTTCCAGGTGTCATACCTCCACTTCTAGGTGACCTACAGATATGATGTTGGTGTCATTTTAAAGACAATTCGCTTGGTGGGACACACAGACTCATGATCATAAACCAACACACAAAATGTCATCAAAATCGAATATGGTCATGTAAATTTCACCATTTTTGATTGATTTGACATGGAATGCCCCTTATAGAAACAGTAAAATAATAAAAATATATAATACTAAAGCAAATAAGTTACGCAATATACTTAGCTAATACAAAATCATATGTGAAATTAGTGAACACAAAACATATTCTTTATAAAATATTATTATGAGTAAATTGTGACATTCTATAATGAAATGAGTCACGTCAACAAAAAATTAGTTAGTCACATCATTGGAAATCAAGGACCTATCTCACACACAGCCAAAGTTATTGGACGCTGAACATGCCTGGAGTAGAAAGTTTCAAACAGAGAAAAGCACACTTGAAGTTTGCGGTCACGTAAGCACACGATCGAGTACATCGTCGTTCCAAAATCAGGCCGGTTTGCTCCTATTACTCCATTTGATGCTTTCAAAATAAATTTCCTAGTCATGTTCGTTGTCGAAGATATATCATGCTAACTGCTTACTGAAATTAGTCTAACATAATCCGAGTATTTAGCAGTGTTTTCTAGCAGCTACCCAATCGATCACGCTTGTTTACAGTTAGCGAGTGTGCACTGCGCCTGCGCTCACAGCTCTAAGCCAATCAGGGGCTTGCTCTCAGTGCCGCCCGGTATCCACTGACGTTTGTTTACAGATAGGTCTCTCGCAAAAAGTGCTGCTATTGACTCAAGTTGACGTCAGTGGGATTCCTGCTACAAGAATCCAAAAGAGGGCATTCTGGGCTTTCTCATAGTATTAAATATATCTGCCATGTATACAACTCCAACAAGTGCAATTTATCGATTCCGGTTTTAAAAAAACTGTATGTGTGAAATGTTACACAGTGTTTGTAAAAAGGCTACAAAATGTATTAAATAATAATATAAATGAAAAATAAGCATTGCCAATTGACAGAAAAGATATCAAAGTATACTTTGGTGTCAAAATCGTTGGAAATCATCATTGCATGTTTATGCGGTGTTTTCTCGAAATTATGTTCGCTGACATGACTCATTTTTTTAGAATACGTTACAATTAAAGTAGTAACAATGTATAACATTACCTACTACTACTGCTACCACATCATGCTAATTACCTAAATAAGTCAAAAATAATGCTAAAATAATAATAAAAATAAATAATAATAATAACATATCACAAATATAGTACATATCCCTTACCAATGCCTAAGTTTCATATCCCGTCAGTAATAACTCCTTTAGCCTTCTTTTAAATTGTTTTAAGCTCTCTTAACTGTTGAGGTAGTGCATTCCAGAAGACTGGTCCAGAGTCAATTAAAGTTCATTATGAGAATGAATTGTTTGACTTAGTCTGCTGAATTTCGTGAGATGACAAATCTCATAAATTATAAAACTATTAAAATACTTCCACTTGGTCTCCTGTCTGTCTCGCTGCCTCAATGGTTGGTTGTTAAATTACATTTGTTTTGACATTTTCCATCACTGTCACTTCTGAACACATGTTACCCTTTCTCCTGCATTATCCTTCTAGCATACGTTATTCTGGCTAGATGGTAAATTGATACAACCTTGGGGACTCTTGAATCCAACCACTGCTACCCCAATATCTGCATCAAAGTCGCACGATTCAAGCTCGGTCTCTCCAGATTTGTTTTCGATGAACATTTCTATCACGGTTGTTGATGTGTCGGGTGCTAATCCAGTAATCTTGATCATCCGGACTGGAGCATTGCCTTTGACTCTAGATGGTGGCTTTCTCTTGTGCACAGTGCCCAGCTCACCTGCAAATTACACAAGTATTATGACACACCAATATGCAACTTTATATCTTTATTATCTGTTTCCAAATATACAGTGTCTATTTTACTTTATGAGTCTTCGGTATAGAAGTTCACTATTTTGTCTGCACATCTGAAGTCAGGTTTCTGAGCAAGTAGACATTAGAGAAGTTTTATTGCTTTAGTGGTCTAGTCTACACCACTTCATACTTAAGTTGTAGCTATGGTGGTATGATCAAAAAGGTAAACTTGCAGGTACAAAAGATTAATTTGTTATCATCTACAAAAGTCTTGCATTTAACATGATTTTTATGTATAACCACATTGTGTATAGTTGCTGCATTATCCAATACAAATACAATATAAATCTCAATACTTCTCTTGCAAAGACATAGATTTCTCTCCCTCTTTCCGTACCTAGCTGTCTCCCTAACTCCCTTCCCCTCCTACTTAAAACATTTTGTACTTAAGTATGTATGTGTCACACTATTACAATCTCACAGTTGTTGTGTAAAAATATATCAAGATATACCGACAACTGATATATGGACTGGTCATGTTTGTCAAAATGTCACTCACATTTGTCCAATATGACACAACAATATATTTTGAATATTGTCACAGCTAAGATATGTGGTGCGCAGCAGACATATTTTGCGGAACATGGATTTGTAATTGGTAACAAGTATCAATTTACACTGTCATGTTACAAACTCCTAGAGTTGGTTAACTTCATTAGGTTTGGCAGGCCTTACCAGCCAAGCCTGACTAGATAAATCAATCATAAATAAATATCCATGTTGTGGCTTAACAAGAACCTGTGATTTGGTGTTTTGTGTTGTCATCAGCCATCATTTCAGTGACAGTGACGCGAGCTTCCTCAAGAGTGAAATGTCCTTGTTGCAGCACACGCTGGGCATCTGTAGAGCAGACAAACTTTGTGTCTAAACAAGTTTTTAAAAAGGGAAAAAATGACAGCGACATGTTTTCTCACATAAAAATACAGTACAAATAGCGGATGTGAAATATCATGGGTGAATGAAAAAAGCAGGACAGACAAAACAACGCATTCAGTGTCACTGAGGAGTACGTATTAATTATCTGCTTGTCATCAAAGTGTTCTCTCAATGTGAATATGTTTAAATATGTGTAACGGTGATCTCTGTATCAAACCCACCATGCATGTATATCACTGGGTATGTAAGTCATCTATGGTGGAATATACAGGACATCTATCTTGTATGTTGTACATAACATTTTTTGTATGATATATCATGAATCTAAATGATGTAGTGCTAGCCTTATTTTCATTAGTAGACATCGATACTGGTCACTTTCGAGAAACGCGGCTAACTGGGTAAGAAGGGGGTCATACAGAAAAAATAAACACACATTTGTCTGTGATACAACCTACTTCAACTTTGGAATAACATCTGCAAACACCTGGACTGTACTGTGTGTACTATTTTCAAAACCCAAACAAAACATGATACATGGTAAAACCCACAGATGTCCCAAGATGCTTGGAAGAATCACCCAGGATCACTGTTACACTGAAGATGTGATGTTATTTAAAACAGAATGTGGACAGTAGTTCCCTGGTATACCCCTGCTTAAAGTCATGATTTATATTTCATTGTTGAATCTAATATATGTGACGCGGCATGCCAAAGCCAGGTTTTTTAAGGCAAGTTGACAATTCCATATTATTATTGATTCAATTAGAGATGAAGAGCTTTAAAATTATACCAAGATGAACACTCTATCTTTTGTATGCGCAAAGATATTCCCCTTCAAGTGCACAAGTTTGTGGAATGTCACTTCAGAGAAAATGAGCTTTTAAAGTGATATCGTGGAACATTACCATAGCAACCACACATTTATAATGCTCCAGTTGTCCTGAAATGTTGCATAGATATAGAGATGGTGTATCGTTTTTTGTATACACATAATATGTGGAAGTATAATTATGAAATATTAACCCTGCGACCGGCCAGGGCCGATTAATCGGCCCGAGACGTTCCTAAATTTAAAAAAATTTAGTTTGCCTAACCAGTAACCGACTCGCGCACATTTCGTATCATCGGATAGCTGACAGATTTTTCAAGATGGTGTATATTTATTCATGAGCAGATTGAATGACAGCTAGCTACACGCGGGCAGACAAAATGCATGACAAAGGTGATGCCCAAATTTGGGTGGTTTACTACGCCTTCCGTAACGAATATACGCATCCATTCATAAAGTCCAACCCCTGCATACGTGGCACCAATAGAGAGCTCTGTTCTTGCCCAATGTGGAAAAAATAAACATGTGGGTGGGGCTGGTCCAGCGAATCAGAACCAAGCTTTCAAATACCGCGTCATCTTTCTGCCGGAGCAGAATAAAAAATAAACAACAACATGGCAGACGTTCGTGTCGAAGAACTTTCTAGATTCAAATGTTTACTTCGGATTATCTAAAGTTACCGCATCTATGTTTCAACAAAACAACTAACAGTATTCAAGAATATGACTTCTATACTAGTTGAAATAGTTAGAATGACTTTGGATGCTTTTTGGTCTGAAAAATTGACCATTTGTCAGCAGAACATTTCACCGCTTGTGCCGCGGGTTTGCGCCGGAGGCGAATGTAGCAGCATTCGGGCGGCCTAAAATGGCCTACCTCGGTCCTCGATGTTGAAAAAAATCATAAAAAATAAGTTCTCAACGGATTTGATTCAGTTTTGTTATTTGGCAGCTAAAACGTATGGCTGCATTTGTCTCACAGGAAGTAGGAAATTTGTCCGTTCAGTATTTATTTGGGAGCAGGATAGTACGCTAAAATGGCTTTGTTTTAGAGTAATTAGCTGTGGAATTAATGAGGGGCTTGCATTAAAATGCTCACTATTACCCCTTTCAACACTGTTTCATGGTATCTATTATGGAAATATTGATGATTTTGCTGATTGATTCCACCAAGAACCCACTTTCGACATTTTGAGGGCATGCTGACTAATTACGCCCTGGTGCCAATCGCGGATCTGCGACAAGCGCCTGGTTTTGGCATGCTACGTCACACACACACATATATATATATATATATAACACACACACACTTTATGCCATCAAGATTATATATATATATATACATATATATATATATATTATATATATATATACACACGTATAATTTCATGTATATATACACATACAGCATATATATATATATATATATATATATCTATAATTTTTGTAAACAAAGACAATATATAGTGTACCTTCAACATTATGGAATGTGACAGTAGCTTCTTGTTTGATTCTTTTGTAGTCAACGTTGTCCACGGGTCCACCTGATGACCTTTTTTTGCTCTCGAAGAACATTTCAAGTGTTTCCTGGTCAGTCTTCTGGTTGATACCTTTCACAATGACCACGTTACGGGGGGCTGCTGGACGTGGAGCTGGAGATTTTGCATGCATGGTGGTGGTGGTGGTTACATCTCGGGGTTTCGCTGTGATGTCAGGTTTCTGGTTCCTTGAAGTACGACTTTCCATAGGCACAACTTTTGTAGGGCTGAAATCACCTGAATGTCCCACTTGCACGACTGACATGTGAGGACCAGCTGTAAATCAGCAACACAACATATGCACAACAATATCTGAATCGTGGGGTATTTCATTTAGGAATATAGACAGTGTTTGCATGCGTGTCATAGCATGTGTATTTTAAGTTGAGGCAAGAGGGAAGGGAAAAGTTGGCATGGGAACCGACTTCAAATGTCCAATTAACTCTTAGATAACATTCTCACTGTTCCAGGGTCACGTGCAATATGAACTCTGGGTTGCCTTACTTACCAATTTATATTTGGAGCCAAGTGTGAATGATAATATAAGTAGCCAGAAAAAAATTCTTGACTTCCTTATCATGTGAATAATAGCAAATATTACGTAGTTTGGCATCAGGTTTTTATTTACATACAACTTGATTAAATTGAATTTTGATGTGTGTGACATGCTCTAATGTTATCGAGATTCATTGTCCTTTTCATATTGAAAAAGTGAAGGGTGCACATGTTTTGATTACCTGTAAATGTGTTTTGTTTCATTCTTTCTTATCATGACAATCAGCAGCCCATAATATAAAACAGATCCACGATTTTTGCCTTTCACATAAAGTAACCTTACCGTTAAGTAGATTCAGTCTAAATGTAGTGTGTGGATCCATACTAACCATTTTTCTAGACTGTCACTACCATATATTATGGGAATTATCTTCTTATGAAAATTATGTTCAGATACCAAAATGTCCATGAACAAGGTTCAGAGGTTCTACTGAATCAAACATCTACTCTTAACCCATTTTACCCGGAATACGATTCTAGTCGTAGTTACCCTTTTTTATCCAGAATACGATTCTAGTTGTAGTTTGCACTTGGCTTCCCATTTTATTAACCAATCAGTGCCGTTCTTTGGGTATTTGCAGTACAAATCGGGTACCCCCAAGCTAAAGTGAAATCAAAGATGGCGTAGAGTCGCAGACCGTTAAATGTTGACATATTTTGAAGGATAACTCCGCTAATTTACTTCATACTGGTGATGACATGGAGCCAGACAAGTGGATAGACGATATAAGATGGACGGTTATGGTATTTGATATGAGATTTGTCCACGAAGACATACTTTGAAGCCATCAAAGTGGGGTCAACCAACAACGGCATCCATTTTCGCCCACCTCGCACCACGCCATATTTTTGGTGCCAACAAAGTTAAGATTATTTCCAACAATGGTAACTACTTCATAAAGTGACGTTGAAATGTTGACCAAAGTTGTTACTTCAGAGTACTTCTTTATTAATTATAAGAAATGAGCCACAAAATTATACATCGTTGACAGAAAATATTTCACAAATTTGCATAATTCCGCTCAGCGGCGCCACACATTGGCGATTCAATCGACTGTATTACAAACAATTTTACATAATGAGATTATTATCCAAGATGTGTGGACAAGTTGTATACCTTTATTTTCAGCAGAGAGTAATTCCATAAAATAAACTCAACTTGCTCCTTGACATGTAGCCTCCTACATGGCAAAAATGTCAGATGAAAAGAAATGTGACAAACCTCAACATAGGTTTGAATTTATTGTTTTGAATTATATGTTTTGCCATATGCCACATATATGATAAAACTATGAGTTTTTGTCCATTTTAAATGAAGGCCTGTCATTTTTTAATGCTGACAGATTGGTTTGAGGAAATGATCAGGAACTGGCTGCAACCCGTCTGCACTAGCTTCAGGATAAAATGGGTTAAAGTAAACATGCTTAACCCATGACACAAAGCTTCTGGTGACTGACCTTTGCCACCTTCATTCTGTCTGGCATTGACTGGAGGTGTCACAGCAGGTCCCCGTCCTGTTGCCTTCTTCACTGTCAATGTGGATCCTTCTAGGGTGAGGGTGCTCCTTGAAAGTACCTTCTCAGCAACTATAAAAACAACAATGCATATACGTCTTGATGGTCCTGGTTAGGTTCAATCTAACAGTATTATATACTATATCATTTTATATTTTCCATATTCCATGTTCTTCCCAAAACCAGCTATTACTGTTGTATGAGTTCTCTTAGCTTAACTAGGGCTAGAAAAGGATAAAAGTTCCTAAAAAAAGTCCAAACATGACTATATAGGTAGCCATAGGTAAGATATACATCTCCTTATTAAGTACTGCAGAATTGGCCAGGTGGTAGGAATAATAACAATAAGAATACTTTATTAATAGGTACTCCAAACAGATTTTTCAAATGTGACCTTCATGCTGGATTCTATCATAATAATATAGAACTTTTTATTCTCATTACAGTGATGCAAATTTCATCTATGTAGCTTGATTAGAAGAAAGTTATGATTTTTTAAACATTGACTATTTTCCGGCTTTTTACATCCTCGGCTTAAATTGATGAAACTGCATATTTTGCCAGGTCACAGACAAAATCCAGTGTAGATTTTGCATTAATTTCTGTTATAAAAATTAAGTACGTACTATTTACTTTAAGACTATTTTTTTGCAAGTTGATAGGCCAGTAAAAACTTGCAAAAATATGAACTTGATAACAGCGAATTATAATAATTTTGCCATTATTTTCCGACATGCCATTTCAAGAATCTTAAAAAGAGCATATCTCTGCTCCTAATTAAGCTAGAAAGGTGAACCATATATCACTGGAATCAGAAAAAGGAGCTCTTTTAACTAATGGAAGTGTTTAACCATTAAAAGGAACCTGAATATTTACCGTTTTACTCAAAAGGTTTATTTATGCGATCATAGGCGTTGGTGATGTCCTGTACTGCTTCGACTTTCCACAGCCGACAATTGTTTCCAACAGGTGAAATGTCTAAGTTCCACCTGAACACAAATTCAGCAGAAGTGGAACACACATCATCAACCGATGGCCAACGGAAGTAGGACGGGTGGCCCTTGGCTTTGGTTAAGTACTGGACTGTTGCTGTGCCCTCAGACTGTACTTCAATGACCTGGCCGATGTAGAAATTGGAGTCGTAGAAGACTGCAACCCACTCCCCTTGTCTCGTGAACTCATAGTGTCCAGCGTCAGCCTCTGGCTCAGCAGCTTCAACCACTAGCTCAGCAACGTCAGCCGCTTGTTCTGCATCTGGGGCTGTTGCAGGCACTTGTGGCTGTGCATCTTCTTCCTCAGGCAGGTGGAGTTCAAGGGCTCTTGTAAGTTCAGTCACAGTCCCAGCTAGTTTCAAGGTACCCTTCCTGCGCAGCACTGTCTTCTGATATCTGATCTCATCCCTGAGAACTTCTTTCACAGCAGAACTGCTGACACTGTCCCGATGAAGCTTTCCGATCAGCAATCTCACGTCGAGTTTCTTCTCACAGGGACCCCCATGAACAATGACTTTTCGGATTAAGTCAGCACGTTTTCTGGCTACTTTGGCTTCTTTGAGGTGCTTCTTTCTCTCATTTTCCAGGAGTTTTTGTCGTATCTTGAGTTTCACAAGCTGCTCCTGTCGCTTATGATGGTGCCGCAGAAGCTTGCCTTTCCTGCGAGCAACTAACATCAGATGTGCAGCTTCTACCGCTGGTTTGTTGTCAAGCCACATGGAGGTCCTGTTTTGGCGTAGCATCTGAGTTGTTGATCTGAGGTGCAATGAAGCATGACGCCTCTTACCCATGTCAAAGTCCATCTCACCAAAGACGTTTTCACCAATCAAGTTGGTAAGAGGACAGTGGTCTAGAGTTTTCTGCAAGTCTGGATTCAACGGGTGACCATACTGCCCTGTCTGCAGAAAATCCTTCAGCTGGGTTCTTGTAGTGATGAGAATATCTGGCATCATCATTCCCAAGGCATGCATGACAGCAGCACTGTGTTCTGCTGCAAGAGCAAACTCCATGACTGCTGTCTTCAGCGGTGTGTCCACTTCAAACTTTCCATCAAACATGCCTTGATAATCCATGCTCAGAAGATCACTTTGATCATCTCTCCATCTGTTAAAGCAGCCCTCCATCTGTTGCACATACTTGTGGAAGTCTGTGTACTTCTCTTTGCTCTCCAGGAGTTCCCAAAATGGACCTGTCACTCTCAAGTACAGAAGTGCAATTGCACACACCAGGGCAAGCAAAGTGTTGTCACCACAATCAGCTGCTACGCTTTCAATCTTCAGGTTGGAATGTGACAAGTAGCCCTTGCTCAGGAAGGAGCGTATGTCATCAAGGTGGTAGATGATTGCTGCTGCCCCCAAGAAGTACGAATTGAAGCGATTCGAGCGGTAGCTAGTCATGCAGCTTTTTTTCCCCCTAGCTTCTTCGCAGAAACCTAGCCATTCAGCTCTGCAGCCATTTTTTTCGTCGCCACGTGGACCAAGAATGTCAGACGCAGTCCTGATGAGGCGGGACGTGGCGTTTTCAGTCTTCTTAAACCGCTGAAACTTAGTCAGCTTGTCTCGTCCAAGCTTTTTGTTGTTCTCCTGTATTGTTTCCTCAATCTTCCGCAAGGCTATTTCGGAAGCCCGGCTAAGTCCAAGGAGAAAATGGGCATTGCAATGTAAAAATTGTAATCTTGCATCATGCCCCAGCTCTGACTGAAGGAAATGTTCCAGTTTTCTGTCAAAGCATTTCATCACGGAAGCTCTGTCACTCATCACACTGGTCAGGTTTGACAGCAAGGAATGGAACACCTGATTCTTCTCATCCTCAGATTTGTCTGAGCTATAAATGTCTGTGATTTCTTCAAGAAGTTGAACGGTTATCTCAAGCAGAGTCGAAGCATCCTCAGTGGCAACAGTGGCAAGGCCAAGGCTCAGTGTTTCTCCGGAGTCAAGGCTGATCTGATGGCCAACAATCTTCATCCCGTTTCTGGAGGTTCCATCACTGTGGAAGGTGAAATTATCCACACTTAGCATTTTTTCTGCAGCTTGATATTTCGCAAGCACATGACCTTCATCTGCTACATTTAGTGCAGTCTGAAGACATGGTATGTCTTTATCTGCAATGTCAGTGTTAAACAGATTCTTTGCAACTGCTTTGATTACAGTTCCACATTTGCTCGCCGATACATTTCCAATGCCTTGCAGATCGAGGAGCGTGCGTCTCATGTTGTCGGAGAATCGATTGTTTTCTTCTCTTACCTGGAAAGGGTACATACCCCTTTCCTCAGCACTATGTACATAGTTAATGATCTCAGTGAGGCCTTGGACTTGCTGCGTAAGATTTTCAATTTTCCTTCGGAGTTTTTGCATGTTTTTGTTGGCCTTTAGAAGCTTCAGTCTCTCAGCTGTTGCTCTCCGCTTCTCAGCAGTGAGATGTTCCTGAACTGCTACATGTTGACGGAGCATACGTTTTGAAGCCTGTAGTTTGTTTTTCATCTGCTTCAGCTGCTGTCTCAGTCGCTGCAATTTGGCTGGCTGCAATCCCTGAATGAGATTTTTTTGCTGTCTATTTTTCTCCTGCAATTTGTTGATCTCTTGTTGCAGTTGCTTGTTATCATCCTGTTGCTGTAACATTTGTTTTCTTGCATCTGATCAATCTTGGATTGTAGCTTTGAGCATAGCAATCTCCTCCATGCGTTTTACAGAACGCTCTGCTAACAATGCATTTTCCTTCTTCAGCTTATTCTCAGTGTCTCTGGCTGGTGGCAGAATCTTGTTTTTTTTGTGTGTTTGAGGTTGGTACACCCGGAAAGGAGTTGCAAGGAAGACTGCAAGGTTTTCTGGCTCCTGTTTCTTCTTTTTCATTAATGTGTGATAAGAGGTTATCATCTGTTTCAAGCTTTTTTTGACCATTTGATCTGATTCAGAACACTGTGTTAACTTCCTAATCCACTCAATGGTGAACTTCTCTGGCAGATGTTCCTTACTTCGGAAGTTTTCTATATCTACAATGACTTCTTGTGTTACTGGTTCATCCGCTGGAATAGATGCTGAGACACTCTCTTGCATGAGTTGTTCTCTCTTCAAACCCATTCTATACAGTGACGGTGACACAAAATCGAAGTCAATTCTCTCCTGCAGGAATGATTCAATGTCTGCCCCTTCTTGGTGCAAGCTCTGGATCCTTTTCAGCAGCCGATCAAGTACACGACCCAGTCGATTTGAGGGGTAGCTAACACTGGGGAAGAGTCGCTCAAACCATGCAGCAACCTAAAAATAAATACCTATTTGATGCATGTGTGTTTGTGCATTTGTGTGTGTATATATGTATATGTATGTATGTATGTATGTATGTATATAATTATTTTATATATATATATATATATATATATGCATATATATATGTATATATATATATATGCATGATATATTTGCATAATATGTTGTGAGTGAATAATTGCGTTGTTAATATTGTTATTCCCTATTCAAACCAAGCAGCAACCTAAAAATAAATACCTATTTGATGCGTGTGTGTGTGTGTGTGTGTGTGTGTGTGTGTGTGTGTGTGTGTGTGTGTGTGTGTGTGTGTGTGTGTGTGTGTGTGTGTGTGTGTGTGTGTGTGTGTGTATATATGCATGATAGTTTTGCCTAATATGTTGTGAGTGGATAACTTTTAATATTTTTATTCACTATTCAGAGCTGTTTACCATAGTAAAACAGTGATATTACTGCTAAATGTGTTTGCTTTTTACTTTTAGTTGTGTTCATTATAATATTACTAACATACTCCTGCTACAAGATGTGAACTTGATGTAGAGTGTCCAAACTGCCATTTAATAACTCACATCATTAGAACTTTTGCTGCCTTCATATTGAAGCAACTTTAGCTGCAGAAGGAGGCGGTTAGTCAGAAATACTAATTCTGGCAGAGCAGGAGGTCTACCTCTTCCTTCAGGAAGTAAGGTTCTCCTCAGCTGTAAGTAGGTCTCATCAGCTGAAAATATCTTTAACACTTCAGGTTCTTACTAAGACTGTGCTGAAAGTGAAAACCATATTTGGCAGCTAGTGTCCACTACATGTCTAATTATAAATATGTGTTACTGTCAGACAATAGTATTGAATACTTTTGTAAGAAAATGAAGTAAACAAATATAACCAGAACATTTTCACTTCAATTAAGAAACTAGCAATATAATAACTCAACAGTAATATTCTAAGGTCTAGATTGTAGGTAAATAGATAACTATGTATTTATTTTATTGTTTAACTTAGCTTAAGCAGTGAGGAACCTCAATTATTCAGTTACTGAAAACACTAGGTTGGCTGCTAAGTATGAAGAAGACGCAGCAAGTTCTTGCAAGAATAAATAACGCATGCCTGATTTAATCTTTGAAACCACAATTATTGTTATTCTGTGGCATATCTGATTATTCTAGTGCCGCTGTGTTGGTCATGAGCGTATCATTCATTCATGATTGACGTGAACGAACGACGGCCCACGGGGAGCGTTTACTCAGGTCACGTGACAATACAAAACGGCATTTTTAATTTTATCATCATCCACAACACGTCAATAAATGTCATGTATATATATATATACACCCTAAGTTATTCCCTTTCAGATTATTGCCACAGTTAAATTATACGTAGCGGAAATTTAATTAAAATTGATGTAGTCTGACCGGACCGTAACGAAAGACAAGTAGCGTTTGTTTACATTTACGCGCTCGTGTAATTTTAATATTTCTCGCTGTACTAAACACATTTCTGTACTAAAAGCCTATTGACAGGGAAGATATATTATAAAACTTACTGGCAAAATACTTCATCCACTGTGGACATACATCTTCTGCCGAACCCGACGAATTTTCTTCGCCGGGCCGGTTCGGGGACGTGCGTTCGGTGCCCGCCATAACAGATGACGCGTCGAACGAATTTTTGCATACATGACCTCATTTCTTGGGTCTGGTGATTTGCGGCACAGAATTTAATCGACTATTTCATATGAAATTCTGACAGATAAAAGTCTGACATATAATAGGACAGGATATGAGTTTGATATTTTTATTTGATCTGGTTGAAAACTCGTTCGACATTTTCCAAACGAGTTTCTTTGCCAGTTTCACGGCATTCACGCCGCCAAATTTAGTTTCAAAATGAGGCTTGGAATCTCCTCTCTCACGTCAGTGGATGATATATTTAGTATCTGGCCAAGGCGCCAATCACCAGCCGTTTCAAAACGTCACTCATTCAAGAAACACGCGGACAGTTTTTGCGGCAGCCGCGCAGAGGAGCCGACAGTGCGTCACTTTAAAAAATAATTAAAATTACTTATCCGTCACCACCAGCAATAAAACTCACACAGATGAAAAGATAACACATCAGACTGTTATAGGTAAATTGTTTTATTAAAGAGCAATGCACATGAAGCATATGGATGATGGTAGAACAATGCACAAGTAGGCCAATCCACACTGTTGACTGCATAGGCGTGACGTCGGTTTGGAGTACCTATTATTAATCCCCGCAGGGAAATCACAGTTCTGCTTGTGTGCCGCATACATATATAAACATGCAAAGGTAAAATACCACAAAAATAAAACGGGAAAAAATAGCGAGTATTTAGAGGGACTTGTATGCAGTTGAGAGGCAGGTGAACAGTTGCACAACTAACACTATGTCTCTGCATGGCAAAATGTCCTATCGACACACCACGCCAGTGTAACTTCACATGCATATGGCGCCTACAGAACAAGGTCACTCAGATAACTGTATGTACCTATCTGTACATATCATGTTGTCTGTATTAAAGTTCTTAAAATGAACGCTGAAAGTCTTCTGCAATGACTGAGTAATTAGAATACTTTCTCCATATCTAATTTCTAGTAGGCAGTGACACTTTGGCTGAACTGAATAGGTCATGGCCAATTATCTAGATCAGGAAGGAGTGAGAATATTGTAATACGTGTCCACGTCAGAAAACAGAGACAACTACAAGATAGAGATGCAGATGCAATGATGAGTAATACAGTAGACTGACCATTCTACACCGTGTTAATACAGGACATCGGCCATGTGAAAAACACATTCCTTGTGACAAATAAATATACCTGTATAAACTTGTACTATCTTACTATGCATACATGCGAGGATCAATTGAATTGGTGAATTCAAAAGGGGCTAACTCTATGAGATAAAAGTTTGCAGAATTTGTTTAATTCGTTTAGAATAGGTAATTTCCACAAGAGTTCATATTTACTGTATGCCATTCCTTTGAGTGGAATTTTACCTATTTAGAATGTAATCAGACAGCTTGCTTTGGGAAGATGGCAACTCATGCAACAAGTGAAAATCAGATAAATGTGTAGAGTTGGGGCCTTTTTGAAGTCATATATTAATTTACAAATATACAATACTAACCACCAGATTTCTCAAACGTCACGGATGCAGATGTAACTTGCTTGTGACGTTGAATTTCTTTCACTGTGTCCCCACTAGAATGTTTCTTGCTCTCAAAGAACATCTTTATGGTATCATTGGTTGTGGATGCCTTAAGTCCACTGACCTCGATGGTTTTCCCGTCCCAAACATCCTGTGTTGGAGACACTTCAGCTCCTTGGTCACATTTAAGGAAGGGATTGTCTGAAACTACAGATACGGCACACAATAGCAGGTATAATTGGGAAACTGACATCATAAAACAAACTACAAACATAAACGAATGGAGACAGGTTACTGGTTTAGAATAGCACAATCAGCATCTAGCAAATAACAGTGAGAATCAATATTTCCTTAAGCCAATTTCATTGAAAACTTACAAAATGGTCTACATTTGTAATGAATTTCCAAACAATATTAAATTTCTATGGTGGCACATAAGTTGTAGGACCAAAAATTCAATGATTGCACACTGCATTCATGTAATAACTGTGTGTTATCACATCAATGCAAATTCAAACAGAATGTGCTGAATATGCAGTTCTCTTATCCATAATTGGAATAGGTTGTGCCTTTGCAGCCCTATTTTGTTTGAACTGCCTCACTTTAGAACCCGAAATCAGGAGCAACAATGATGAAGGCTTGAAATGCAGAAATAAAATTTGCCATAAAAAGGATCCTACAAAATAGAAGGTGCAAAAGCTTTCTAAGTCATCATAAAATATCGTGAAACAATATTAAATAGGATCTGAAATAAACTAAATGCTGCAATAACCATCCAAGTAAACATAGCCAATAGAAAAATATGGTACAATACATTAATACTTTATTATCTACTGGGAAATAAATATTGTCTGTCTTTTGAAATATTGAGGTATTGCTATGTCATTTCCCAGCCACTTAAAAATAAAGCTTGAAACCAGAACATTTATTTCACTTACGTTTGCCACCCAGATTCTTGTCAACACAACCCAAAGTCTGCAAATCACAACTACCTCCAGTCGCCTTTTTAACTGTCAATGTGGCTCCATCTAGACTCAGGCTACCCATCGCAATGACCTTCTCTGCAACTATGAAGCAACAATGCACATTCAATATTATGACATGTTCATACTATATACACATATATCTATCATCAATGTGAATGGTAACAATAAACAGAGTAACATAATATAATTTATATAACCCAACATTTTATGTGTAACATTTTAAAACTTGCAAATGAAATTAGACATCTGCCAAGTCATTTTTAAAACGTTGTTAAAGAATAGATGCTTTAATCTAGCTTTTGTGAGTTGCCATTTACTCTAATTTGATTGTATGCAGTATCATTTCTCTGTATATTTAATTCTACTGGGTAGACAACCTTTTTATTTTGCACCCTGTTTTGGGCAGACATTTTAAGATGGCAGCCAACCATGAATTAAGTTGCATGTTGCTTGTATTAAGATTTGGATAACACAACAACTGACGCATGAATTTTTTTTAATGAATTGCATTGTACATGGAATGATTGTGTGAATAAAATGTGTTATTAAAAATTCTGTGTTGCAAACAATTATGTTTCAGATCTTGAAGCAAACTTCAACAATTATGATGACAAAATAAATTAGCAATTTGATCATGCTATATATGAACAAATCCCAATACTTATCATAGTGACCCTGTGAAACTAATGTAGTCGTGTTTTATCCTAGTAAAAATTTCACAAATGTTGACTGTTAGTTTTCAAATTATAATTGCTTTTGTAAACAACACCAACATGGCTGAAGACAACAATCATGCTATAATTTGTCAAATGGCTACCATTTACCGATCATAATTATTGCCAAATGGAATGTTCTTTTCCTTTGTAACATCAACACCTGAAAATCGGAAGACAGCACACTCCTTTCACAAATAGGTGCTCCCTTATCAGAAGCAATGCGACCATACTAATAAAATACACTAAAATAAATTAACCAAACGTGGTACGGATGGTGAACTGATCAACAAGATGGCTGCATATCATCAAAATGAAGATGCCGCCGACGGGTCATCTTCTTCGTATCTCAACAATGAAAAGTCACACAGACAATTTAGATGGACAATTAATAAGGTTTCAGTGATCACTGTCGACATTATTCAGTTTGCAAACATTGATGTCCGACTCAAAATCCCCAAGAAATGATCTGAGTAAAATCTGCCAAATGCTGCACAATGTTAGAAGTCTAGTCTACTAGACAAACTTACTTAATTCGCAAATGAAACTTTTTTCACAAGGTGGCAAAAGCCAATGTTTCTGTGACCTACATAGAAATTAGATCAGCAGTTTGAACTGGCTAGTTAATGTAAAAGAATGATCTGATCACGGTAAACGAAACGCCGACGAACTACGACTTTACTGGGTGGTCTGGGTTGGGTGGTTGTGGACGGACTGCACAGTAGAGTTAAACAATTGCCCATTATGGAATACTAACCTCCAGCGTTTTCAAACATCACATATGCAGTCGTCTTTTCCTTGTCACGCTGAATACTGCTAACAGCATCACCACCGGAGTGACGTTTGCTCTCAAAGAACAGCTCAATGGCATCATCACTTGAGATTGACTTAATTCCATTGACCTTGATGGTTTTCCCATCCCACACTTGTACTTGAGATACTTTAAGAGTTGCTTCTTCAAGGATTAGATCGCGTTTGTCAAGCACCCTCTTTGCAACTACAAACATAATCACAACACGTGCAGGAAACTTTAAAATTTATACTTGGGCATGAGTCATTAGCAAAATAGGGGACAATCATTATTATGGCTACCCCGGGTAATGACTAAGCGGCAGTGTCTATAGTGAGGGTTCTTAATGTCACCAATAGGCCATACATTTTCATTATTGGACAAAAGCATGACATTTGGCACAGATGACCTTTATACCATACTATTTAAAAATTGTGATGGAAGCAACCTGAGATTTTGATGCTTCCACCAATTTTGCAATATTCAAAATGGCTGCCATCCAAAATAAAAAACTTGTTTTTCCATATCTCAGAAACCGTTTCACATAGAACATTAATATTGGGCTTAATATATACATTTCTGGGTATTCTAATTTCAAAAATATTATATTTGAACTTATCCAATATTCACATCTGCCATTTAGAAAGATGGCTGCCATCAATATTAATGTTTCTAAATCTTATGAAATATGTCACCTAGAGTCGTGCATAGGTAAGTGGATAGCGATTTCAAATTTGTCAAATGTTTTACATTTGACCTTCGTGAACCTTCATAGCCACAATTTTACAAAATGGCGGCTGTCAAGTCAAATTTTTTACATAGTTTAAAATAGACATATATGGAGGGATTGTCAGATGGACATTTGTGCAAAAATATACGTATTTGATAGTTTACTTTTTGACCTTGATCGACATTAAATTTTGTCATTTTTCAAGATAGTGGCCCTCAAAACTGATGTCGCTATATCTTGTGAACTTTACCACCTAGATCCAACATATTTATATCGTGATATAAGTATGTGGTTAGGGTTTTCAATTTAATGAAACATTTCAATGACCTTCATATCCGCCATTTTACTAAATAAACAATATCAATATGTGTATTATGTGTTTACTGACGTAGGCTAACGTCATATTCGCCAGGTGGGGCCTCGAGCGACAATGCAATGCATCATGGTATTAGGGAAGCATTAGTATTTGTGCTTACAGTTTTGAAAACAATAATAAGATATAGAAACATTAATATTGAAGACAGCCATCTTTCAAAATGGCGGATGTGAATGTTGGATAAGTTCAAATAAAATATTTTTGAAATTAGAACACCTGGAAATGTATATATTAATGTTTAATATGAAACGGTTCGTGAGATATGGAAAAACAAGTTTTTTTTGGATGGCAGCCATTTTGAATATTGCAAAAAATGATGGAAGCATCAAAATCTCAGGTTGCTTCCATCAAAATTCTTAAATAGTATGATATATAGGTCATCTGTGCCAAATTTCATGCTTTTGCCCAGATGTGAAAATTTATTACAGAGCCCTCACTACTAGATATGGTTACAAACAGTGTAGCAATCACCTGATCTGATTACATGTAACAACAAATCAATGCACAGTTAACAACAACTCGGTGATCATAAGTTGGTATAAATAGTGGTATGCTTCTCAATATACAGCAGTTCACTACACCAACTGTACTTTGTCAACAGGGCTGTCTTTACTAGTCACATCTGAGACCATGGAAACCACGTTATCTGAACTCACAGTGTCCCCCATATCAAGTCCAGGAAATTCCAGCATACACCAGTAGGACTATTCAGATGAGGGCTTGCTACTGCATTTTCTACTAATTAAAACTACATTTTCAACATCATAATTTTATGCCTAAACTGTTGTTGATTAGACAATCAAATAGACAAACAAGGAGGTTCTGAAACCATCTACTGTTTTTAGCTCTATTATTAATTTTGTTAAGATTCTAACCAGCTGGTTGCTCAAATGTTGCTGTGAAGACATTG
Organism: Ridgeia piscesae; assembly: GCA_025642075.2. Lineage (NCBI taxonomy): Eukaryota > Metazoa > Annelida > Polychaeta > Sabellida > Siboglinidae > Ridgeia > Ridgeia piscesae. Next base: position 27,792 of record JAODUO010000959.1, read on the forward strand.
TTGGTTCTGTCAATGTGTGACTTCGTTATGTCGCCCCCGCCGGACTTCCTCTTGTTCTCGAAGAATGAAACAAGTGTCTCATCTGATGTCGATGCTTTGAAGCCTCGCACCTCAATTGTGTCCACATCATGACGCTGTGACATGTCACCCTGTTCCAACACAATTATTAAGCATTGACTACATATCATATAGTGTGTTTACATTCCAAATTTAGTTCAAGACAAGAATAATTCTGGTTTGGTCAATGTAGGGGAATTTTCTTAATTGTGATAATTCAATAATTTCACATTTACATAGGACTTAGGGCACGTAAATTGTAATGGTATGACTACTTCTTACACTTTCTGTTACAGAGGGGAAATAAACTAAATCATTGCACCAGAAAGGTGCAATGACTTAGTAAAAATAAATAAATTGACATATAAGCCATACAGTACATTGCTAAACATACTTTGACTGTGTTCACACTGGTCATTTTCACAGACATACATATGGTTCGTGCCAGTTGGCCATGTACACACTGGTTTCAATACAATACTGGTTTCACCATCGGGCCGCCTCTTGATGTGTTCGCAGTGGATGCGAATGGTACATGCCACTCTGTCTGCAGTGTAACCGTGCCATTGGGCACGTATGGTTCACATTTTGCCATAAATAATTGCCACGATGACGTTTCCACGTGAGATGGTTTACCTCGCATAGCATTTCATTATAGTCATCACTGACAAGGCAAATGTCCAATATTGTGTCGCAAATTCCTCGTGAAATGCATTTAGCCTGTTATGTCATTGATAAACAATGCAGAGTTTTCATTGATGTCATAACTTTTTCAATGCTGACATTTTCTGTTCCATTCCCCAAATCCGTCTCACTACTAATAACAGGTTGCAACAGTACAACCAAAAAACTGCATTCATATCATGTGTGTCCAGCTTTGTTTTGGGCGCAAGACTACCCAGGTAGTGATAGGCATGTGACATAATTGTAATGTGATTGGGTCAGAACCGTTTGTTAATGAGTTATGCAATGTGATCTGTAATAATTTGACATGAACATTAATTTGTTTACTAAACAATTTATTACTTTTTTCAAGATGTATACATTTATGTATTAGTAATATTGTTACGTAATTATTATTTTTTAAATAAATATATTAAATAAAATAATATTATTATAAATTTCTCGACTCAGGTATATAATTTGGAAGTCAACTGCCCTCATTTGTAAGTGAATAACCTATTGATTGTGGATTTTAACCCTCTTGTGGTCAGAACACACGAATCAACCCAAGTCCCTTTCGTGGCCAGAACGCCCGAATCAACCCGAGTACATAGGCACATTTAAACTGCATACCGCAAAACTGTGTCATCAAATAATGGCAATTTATTTCAGTAGTTCGCACGTAGTAATGTTGAAGTTTCATTGGCAACCATCAACATTTTGTAATGCAGGCTATTTCCGTGGCTGTATAGCATCAACTGCCATGCGGTTTTGTAGTCGAACTCAGCGTCGAACTCCATTTTCGGTACTGCTTGTCATGATTGTTACGCAGTTAATATATTTTCATCCAATAAGATTAAATTCTAACATTTGCTGCAGCGACGAAAAACATGGAAGAACACACAAATGTCTAAAACAATGTGCCTGCTGACGATTTCTACGATTAAATGCTAACTTTTGAATTGTCCATTTTGTTATGAACAAATATTACTGTGCGGCTCGATGACGCGGTTGGTGTTTTTTGTTTTGTTTTTTGTAATTATTTACGTTGTGTTATGTCAAACTTCAGTAATTCAGACTTTGAAGAAATTTTCAAATCGAGTTTATAAAGAACGCTGGACATCATCGAAGGGGAACGTTTTGCAGTATGATTACACATTTGAAATATAATGCCGACTTAATTCTGCTGGGATGACAGTTATGATCGCGAAGAACGCCATTTTATATAAAATATGGAAAATACACGCATTCAAAAAAATATATATTTCAGTTTTGTTTACCACAGAAATGTAATTAGTTGTGCATTTGATAGTATATGAATTTATTAATATTTTATACGCAGCAAGTATCCGTAAATTATTAATAATAAATATTTTATTAGACAAAATTGTTCAAAACAATTCAATGTTAAAATGTTGTCAAACTTTGATAATTCATATTTGAATAATCAATTTACATATCTGGCACATACATGGGTATTTACACAAGGAAGTATTACTACAGATATAGTGAAAAGTGTATTTAAATCATTTAATGATTTATTTGCGTTGATGCAACTCACGTATAGCACACAATTTCTCAGTTTAATGTAATTCATTAGCAGGTATTTATTGCCATTAACCTGGCCTTGACAGCGTTAAGGCTTCCCATGAATAAAAGTCCAACATTCTTTGAATGTCAATCAGATGTGTGACTATGTTCTTACTAAAAATCAAGTACAGGCCGGTACCTAAAATTAAGGTGGGGCAGAACACTGAAAGGAACAGCCAGGTAGTGTTAGTAAAAGAATAAGTACTATGGTAGTGTAACTACCAGTTAGTTCCTGTAGCCCACAGAGGCTACTGCATGGCTCGACATATAATGGTACTGGCCTGATGCATGTTTTGAAGTTGTCGTGCCAGTTCGGCCAACAGTTTGAAAATTCTACTGTCCAGGTGGGCCACTGGTTTCAATCCGGCTGACCACAGTTGATGCTTCCCACTTTCCATAACTCTAACTAAGGATGGGACGAATATTCAATTCGTATTCGTAATTTTGAATATTAGAATATTTTCCTGCTATTTTCGTGCTTTTCCTTCGATATTCGAAAATTTGCAGCTATATAAAGGAATATTGCTCGAATATTTTCCTTCATGTCCTCCACCGCAAAATCGGTCCCCGGCGATCTTTAATTTTCTGGCTAACTATGAAAAAAATACAACCACTAAACTACTCCTCACATATGATATCTTACATGTATAAATATACATACACTTGTAAGGTTACAAAATAAAATCACTAACATTACTTAACTCTTTACTGCGCAGACCGTCCAAAACCGCCCAACCCCTCGTATGCGCAGACCGTCCAAAACCGCCCAGTAAACTCACAGTTCGTGGGCCTTTCGTTTACCGCGATCACATCCTTCTTTTACATTAACCAGCCAACTCAAACTGATCTAAGCTCTATGTAGGTCACAAAAATATGTGCTGTCGCCATCTTGTGAAAAATACTTTTCGTTTGTGAATTAAGTGAGTTTATTTGGAAGGATATTGAAGTGCGTTCGTCTAGTTAACCTCCGACATCGTGCGGCATTTGGTGGATATTACTGAGATCATTTCTCGACGATTTTGAGTTGGATATCGATGTTTACAACGTGAATAATGTCGACAGCGATCTCGGAGACCCTGTTATTGTCCATCTATGTTGTTTGTGCGACTTTTCGTTATTGAGATAAGAAGAAGATGACCCATCGGCGGCATGTTCATTTCGCCGATATGCAGCCATTTTGTTGATCGGATCACCGTCTGAACTTCGTTTGGTTTATTTATTTTAGTGTATTTTATTAATATGCACTATGGTCACATTGCTTCTGATAAGGGAGCATCTATTTGTGAAAGGAGTCTGCTACCCTGAAAGTCGTTATTCGAGTGTTGATTTTATATACGAAAAGAACATTCCATTCGGCAATATGATCGGTAAACGATAGTCATTTTGTAAATTATGGCATGATTTTCGTCTTCCGCCGCATTGGCGTTGTTTACAAAAGCAATTATAATTTGAAAACTAACCGTCAAAATTGGATAAATGTTTTACTAGGATAAAACTAACATACATGGCTACATTAGTTCCACAGGATCACTGTTGCGTGTTCTAAAAAAATAATATGTAGCATAATGAAGTTGCATATTTATTTTGTCATCATAATTGTTAAAGTTTACTTCAAGATCTGGAATGTAATTGATTGCAACACATACATTTTAATAACACATTTTATTCACACAATCATTCCATGTACAGTGCAATTAATTTCATATATTTTCATGCACCGGTTGTCAAGTTATTAGAATTTTAATGCAAGCAACATTCAGCGTAATTCACAGATGGATGCCATCTTAAAATTGTCTGACCACAGCAGGGTGTAAAATAAGAAGGCTGTCTCCCAGTAAAGAGTTAAACAAATAAACGTCACAAAACAAACTTGCATAAAACTCCCTGGCAAAGTGGTTTCATCGCCATCCGTGGCCGCTATGCATCGCGTACCGTAATATCAGTATTGTGTCGAGGGGTCTGTTGTTAGCAGTGTCGGGTTTAAGTTAGAGATTTGGGTAAGTTTAGGATTAGTTGACGTTAGCTTAGGCTTAGTTAGGGCCTTAGCGGTACAGTTACTTTCGGGTTAGCAAAAAAACGGAATTTGTGAAGGTCATTTATTTAGCGATGCCTGCGATAAATCACCGAGCTATGCGTTTTGCACGAGTTTGTTTTCTTAATTTTATTCCTTATAGAAATGTAAATGATTTTTTTTGTAACCTATATTGTGTGTGTACATGTACAGGCCTTGACATTAAACTGTTGTATCCAGTGGCCTGGGAGGCCAGTAGATTTGAAGTTACTGGCCCGTCCATACAGTTTACTGGCCCGAATATTGTGCCCGTCACTTTGGAAGGCCAAGTTTTGACAGGAGTGACATGAAGACGTTCCGAAGCTCTTATGTTGCACACATGATTTTTTAATGTTATGCCTATGGGTATGGGTAGACAGCCTTCTTATTTTACACCCTGCTGTGGGTAGACAATTAAGATGGCAGCCATCTGTGAATTACCCTGTGCATGTTGCTTGCATTAAAATTTGAATAACTCGACAACCGATGCATGAAAATATATGAAATTAATTCCACTGTACATGGAATGATTGTGTGAATAAAATGTGTTATTAAAATTTATGTGTTGCAATCAATTACATACAAATTTACATTTCCTAAAGGGTTGACCCATTTTTGGTTTCACATGCGTAAGTTAAATGTTTCCAATGTTATTACTGGAACCTTTCCAACCTATTCTATACAGTCATTATGCAGCCTGTGCACAAGAAATGGACCAAAATACAATAGAAAAAAATGCTGCAATTTTTAGATTTAAAAATTGAATTTCCGTGTAAATATTGAAGATTTTTTTTTAAATTCATTATTCATCACTGTTATTACATATTCTATTTTTTATATATACCTAGCATATACTAGACTAGACTTACATCGACTCCACGGAATTATATTAATATTGGTCTAAAACACAATTAAAAAATAATGTCTGCCTCCTTTTTACCGGATGTGTTGTTGAATGACATTTCATACACACAATAATCATAAAAGTGATAAGACGATGAGGTAGAACCGCCGTGTAGACTTTAGAAAAATATGGTTATCTTACCTCAATCTTATCTCAAGAGACAATACCGGTCAGTAGTTGCCCAAAACTGAGCATTGAGACCGTCTGCAGTCCTCTATTCACTGACTATTGTCAGTATTGATGTATTTTTTTCATGTTTTTTATCCGGTTTGTCAAGGCTGGTTATACCTTGTTGGTGGGAGCTTGTCGTAAGTCCGCCACACTGTTATCACGACGGGCGGTGATGCTGAAGCATTCTCGGGTATAGCCGCATTCCGCGTACGTGCTACAGTGAATCGCGCCCCAAATGTTTCCCAAACTACGCAGATTGGCAGCAAATCCAACATGTCGTATGTCAGCAGGAAAGGCGGCGTCTGTTGTTAACAGTGATTCTTTGAAGATCCCAACACGGAGTTAATCAACACAAATTGTGTCATCCACCAATTCGACCAATAGATCCCAAACTGTTCTGTCGCGACTCGCTATTAAAGACAATTCCTCTGAAGGATGTTAGCTTCTTTTACGCTGATAACGACACAAATGCACAAACTCGCCGTGTCTGCTGCGGCGTTCGACGACGTCGGGCTGTTGAATGCACCGCGAGCTCTCCCACTGACCCACACCCAGCGTACGGCTGGTAAGATGTTATTTTGCGAGGGGGTGACAGTATTTAATGTAATGGATGCTGAATAAGGTCATCGGGGGAGGGGCAGTAAAAACGAACCTTTTCAATTAATTGTTATTCTAGCTAGTAGAAAGAACCAGGAAATTGATCAAAATAATGTCACGGGACATGTAATGAACAAAAGACTGTCCTAAACGTGATGATTATAGTTTTGGGCTAGTAATTAGGACAATATCAACAATAGCCTTATCTGGCTGTCAGCTGGGAGCCCCAGACATGGTCCTTTGCCTTTGGCTTTTTATGATTTAATCATGAAAACAAAGCGTGCTAAGTTTAAACGCAATAAAAGACTGTGAGAAAAAATTTGAATCTCTTAAAGCTGACCGGCTTGCTTCCAATCTGAGCAGTCATTATTTAAAAAAGTTTTGGACAGGCATCAAACAAGCAAATAATGCAAGGCTACCTAACCCCAATAAATTTGGAGGTGCTGAAAATATCTAAAATATGTGGCTTCATCATTACCAATCGCTGCTTACTTCTATACCTGATTCTCTTGTTCACATTCACAAAATCGATAAATATTGTAGCAATATTCAATTTAATGACAATAATTGTTGTTAATGAACAACAAGAAATAATATAAAATATGCCAGTTGGAAACGCCTCTGGTTACGACCATAATTTGTAATGAACATTTTTAATATGCTAATGAAAAACTACGTGTTTTTATGTCACCGTTATACAGTAGTATGTTAGTGCATGGTTTCTTACCTGATACAATGGTGGTTACTATCATAGCTCCAATTGTTAAAAATTAATCTGGTGATTTGTCAGACAATAACAAGTATAGACCCATTGCCCTTGCCACAGTTGCTAGAAAATATTTTGAATCATTAATATTATCCAGGGCGACCCCATTTCTCATATATGTGCCAACCAATTTGGATTTTAATAGCAGCACTCTACTGAGATGCTTATATTTTTGTTAAAAGAACTTTTTCAAAACTATATTACGAATGGCTCCTGCATGTATGTTAGCATGTTGGATGCCTACAAAGCCTTTGACAAAGTAAACCACAGCAAGTTATTCGGTAAATTAATTGACCGTGACTGTGCCACTTTTAATGTAGGTTTTCTTAACCACTGGTATAGCACCCAAACATTTACCATCAGATGGTGTCAGGGCTTTTCTAGCTTTTATACTGTTTCAAATGGTGTTAAACAGGGCGGTATCCTTTCACCTCACCTTTTCAATGTCTACATACATGGATGACGTAAGTGTAAATCTCAACAAATTACAAACTGGTTGTCGTTATGCAGGCACCTTAATCAGCCGCTTGATGTATGCTGATGACCGATGACCTCTGTATTTTTTCTGCCAGTGTTGCCTGTTTGAGAAAACTTACAGATTGCTGTGCCAAGTATGACGAATTATCTAATATTAAAACTAATTACTTATAATGCCAACAAGTCCTACTGTGTGGTTATTGACAGCAAACCCCAGGATATGAAAAATATTCAGTGTCAATAAATAAATAGGTCATGAAATAAAATTGAATAAATGATTAAAATAATTAATATAAAATAAGGTAAACAACACAATAAGATATTATGTGTACAACAGACATATCCAGTATGTGTACATCGAGCTTCTAAAATGTATATCAGTATGAAAGTAATTGACAAATAAAGGGTTTTCAGACTGATACACATGGCATAAAAGGCTAAATATAGATGAATGTAATTTACTTAATTTACCATCAAGATGTAGTGCAAGTTTTATGTTTGCCACCAATTATATTAAATATTTTAATGAATGCATTCGTTCATCTATATTTAGCTTTTTGTGCCATCTTTATCAGTGTGAGAACCCTTTATCGGTCAGTTACTTTCATACTGATATACATTTTAGAAGCTCGATGTACACATACTGGAGATCTCTGTTGTACACATAATATCATATTGTGTTTTTTACCTTATTTTATATTAATTATTTTAATCATTTATTCAATTTTCTTTCATGACCTATTTATTTATTTATTTTATTACCCACTTATTTAATAATCTACTGTTACCCCATAATTGCTATAAAAAAAGTATTGTAATTTTTTTAAATTATATTGTAATTTCATTGGACTATTTGTCCGAAATAAACATACTACTACAATACAGAAACTGGAATTCAGCAACAGAAAATAAACCTGGAGTTGGCCTAAGTGCTTAATTTGGGCAGCTACTGATCGCTCTTGAATCAAGGTAAGATCTGTAGGTAAGACAACTTGCTATGACTATGCCCGGTGGTCTTAATTAACTATTAAATAGGTTAGATGGTCATACGTCCAAATATAATTTACATTATTCTATTCCAACAAATGAAAACATATATATTTTAGGCCTCTGTCTATTTTATACATAGTAACACAAGTATAATATCTTGAATTTACCTTCCTAATAAAATGTTGAATCCTTTTGTCACAAATATTATAGACATGCACACATGCACACTCGCTCACTCATATGTGTATGTGATAAAAAAATATTAGGAATTACAAACTAAAACTTACCCAATTGGGTCAATATTCCAATCACTAACAATCCACCACATACCCCCCCCAGTTGCACCCATGCAATGACCTTCTAAAAGCAGCAACATATATTCATCTGAAGAGAAATTCCTGTGCTATGTTAAAAGATAAAACTATGCCTTAAGCAAAATAGATTACATAGACAACTCAAAGTTGTGGTATCCTGTTTTGCATTCAAATAGCTCTGTGCAAGCAGCACTTAAAATGTTGATCACAACTCAGGCCAAGCTACACTTAAGTAGAATTTGTTACAATTAAATGTTGTTTATAAAGTTAAGAAAATTCACAGTTTCAATCATATGTACATCTGTATTACTGACAAAACAATAACATTATAAAAAAAAAAATTCATAAAGATTGTGACTGGAAAATGTATACACACTCAGGAACAAACAGTCCAGTTAGATAGAAAACGAGGCACCAGGGTTACTTTATGTTGTCTTGTTTATTCAATTATTTCACTTTCCACTTCACTCCCTGGCAGCCATTGCCACTGACACTATACAGTTATTTCAAAGAAATACATTCTGCCATTCTCAAATATTTGTCTACAAAGACTACTTATTCACATACTCCCCTCTCTCTCCTTCCCCCCCCCTCTCTCCCTCCCTGCCTCCATGCCTCCCCCTCTATCTCTCTTTCTCTTTCTCTCTCTATCTCTCGGTCAGTCTCTCCCCCCTTTCCCGCTCCCTCCCCCTCTGTCTCACTCTATCCCTATCTCTCTCCCCCCTCTCTCTCTCTGTACATATAAAAACACATATTAAACAAATATGTTGATGTGATGTGCCACATCAAAATGCGTATTAAGCTGGATAATTATATAACAACAGATTACACAGACTGTAAGCATTACAAATGATATGTCACTTGTTTATTAAACATATCCAATGGTTTTTATTAGCTACTACAACTGTAAATACAAAGCAAACTTTTAACAAGCAACATACTGAAAATAATGTGAGTAACACTTGGCCTAAATAAAACCTGTCATTGACTCATTGTAGCCACACATCATTTGCTGCCATTACTTTTTGAAAATAGTAAAATGAACCGGATGAGAAGAGATTTTACAGAATGCATCTATTCAAAAACAATAATCAGTGAAGTGATAACGACTGTGATTTGAGTAATGTGTACACACTTAATCATATAGGAGGTCAAGATAGTAGACACTCCCCGGATACAAAGTACAGTTAGCTAGATAAAGGAAACCGGTAACTATGTAATGTCCCATATCCAGTGCTTTCACTTTTCTTTTGCAGAAATGTTTATTTAGACTCTCCACAACAACTTCTAAGAAATGCATTCAGCAATGCCCTAATTACTCCAGAGATTATGTGCTGCCATATCTGTATATATGGTCATGACGAGCAGTATACACTGCTCATCATTCGGGTGGGGTGGTTAGAACTCACTGTAGCACTGTAGACGGGGAGAAATATCATTGGATAGATGGCAGACAAGCAAAAAAAACTGAAAATACAAGAAAGGTCTTAAAACCATAGATATTCTCAGTGACGCCTTGAAAATGGGTGTAAATGGGTGTCACACGTATCTTAGTAGTTTATTTCAGGTTACTTACTTTGGAGCATAATTTGTGAATTTCTTACAAAACATCCAAATCTTGGAGCCATGAACAATATGTTCCATACTGTGTGATTAGCAAAAACATTTATCACGAATAAAGCACTGCCTAAATGTAACGTCTTTGCTTATCGATAAACTAAACAGGAGTACCCCAGGTAGTTTAAAGAGTGCTGGCAAGCTGCTAGATTAAGCAACAATACAACGTCTAGCGGTTCAAACTAGTGACTTCCGCTGGCATAAGTGTTAGTGAAATGAATAAAATTAATAAGTATTAATTAAATAAGTGGCATAAAAGAAACTGATTTATCACCGAACAACAATATAATTGTGGACATCTGTTGGCATGCTATATGGCACAGTTTCAATCAATTCAACATTGACAACAAATAATATTTGCCACTGTTCTTGGGTTTGAGCCAGTGCGCTACATACGGGGTAAGAAAATAAGCCCTACCTAAAAAATATAAAACGTATGGAGGTTTTTTCTAGGTGGGCTTTATTCTGGGAGGGCTAATTTCTGGGAGGGCTATTTTCCAGGAGATACTGACATATACAATAGTGCCTGTTATATTCTATTTAATCAGTCATACCATAGGTCTTCATCAATATAATTAACAAATACTAAACACATGGACCATGTCATTGCTAGCCCATTGGTTTTAATAATGATGATAGTAATTATTATGGAAATTAGGAAATCATTAGACTTTCTCCAGCCATTAGCATTTGTGCACTTTAAACTACTTGCATTTGATATCCAGGCCTTAGTATTGCTCAACGTGCTTTATACTTTACTTGCTGACAGCCGTGTTCAACCATTCACCATTTCTGATCCTCTCAGAAGCATTAGCACTATTTGTAAAAAAAAATCCATCAGTGTCTATAAGGGACCTCGTAAATAACAAATCCAATATTACAAAATGGAGGTGGGTGGGTGTGTGAAGGGGCCATATGGATTTCTTACGAGTTTAATACTCCATAGTAAACGTAAAACATGAAACAATTATGCTATTTATACATGCAATTCCAGCTGTACCTGTAAATGTGTGGTTGTTTTGTTGACAAAGTACACCAGTTGCAGCTCACTGATGACTGATGTCTAATAATAATTACCAATGTGTCTTAACCATTCTTTTCAACAGAAAGGTTTGAGACTGTCTCTGTATCAACACCATTAATTATGTTATCAACTCCTCCATTTGAAGACACAGATAGATGTAACACTGCACTTTATTAGTAGACACAGATACATGTCAGTGTATCACTGCACTTTATTAGTAGACACAGATACATGTCAGTGAATCATTGCACTTTATTAGTAGACACATACATATGTCAGTGTATCACTGCACTTTATTATTAGACACAGATACATGTCAGTGTATCACTACACATTGTTAGTAGACACAGATACATGTCAGTGTATCACTACACATTGTTAGTAGACACAGATACATGTCAGTGTATCATTACACTTTATTTGTAGGCCTTTCCAGGGAATTAGTGTGGAGTGAACAAAACTAGTCAAGGTTGAAAAAGGCAGCATAAGATTTAAACTCGACTCCGATGCTTTGCCCACTGTGCCTCTGCTCTCCACACAGGTTATTTAGGCAGTGCTGCTTTCACTACTATATAGAGCTATTAGACAGGGAGCTGGTGCACTGTGGGATTTAAACATGGAGGATATCTCCCCGATCGAACCAATTGTGTTCTATCTGACTCCCAGATATTGTCAATCTCAGACGTCTCAACAATTTAGCGCCATTTTTCAATCAAAAACTACAGCACGGACAATGTTTTACAAATGTCAGAAGAGTAAAGGTTTGTACAAATGTTTGTTCTAGGACATACTATATCACAGTAGTAATGTAAACTATTCATAAATTTAACCACTATCAACATTTCTAGCAATTGACGCAGGGTCTCACACATAATTTTGACTGTGGTGTACACAAGATGCGACATCATCAGTTATCAGCCTGTTTGTGGAAGAATTTTTATCTCCAATTTATGTTCCTTTTTCAGTGATCATAAACTATTTTATTCATAAAACTCATCAAATGTAGTACGACGTGTTAACACTTATAGTTATACAGTTTCGTAATAATGGACAACCTAGGCTAAACAAACTGGTTCTATCCACGTGAGGGCACTGTCAATATTTAAAATGGCATAGTTCGAAGAGAACCAGCTCTAGCTATTATCTATTAGTTCTGAATATGACGGTGCAGTTCTGGTTTGTATTTTGTGGGAAATGTGTGTTACACATTTAATTATAATTATATCAAAAGTAATATTAGTAAATATGTAAATACCTGTTTACATAATAAGTAATTTAAAAAAAAAGTTAGTTATCCGACATTTGTATTTTACGTACCTTTACCGCTCTCCAAGCGGGTGATATCTCCTAATTGACTCTGGCTTGAGCTGGGTCCATCCGTCAAGTTCGGGCTGGTCTTTTTGACGTTGCACAGTCAATGGCAATGCTCGTCGATCGTAACAAATTAGTTAACGATCTAGTGTCAGTTGATGTAAACTTTGCACGATTCTCTGTAGCTGTTCGTCTGTCATACTAAACGCCAACCAAGCTTGTGCGAAAACGCAACCAAACTAGTATATGACTCATTCTCACTGTCTCATAACGGGTACGTAGTCATGATCAGGAAGTACTGACATTTTCCGCTACCAACGGTCGCTAGCTGGCGCTACCAGTACCATAACCAAAAATTGCGGTAATTAATTATATGTTTACCTTTTTAATGTAATAACTGGTACATCATTGCTGTACTAGAGCAGTAATGTATTGACGCGAATGTACATATTTTCGTCGTATGAACGTCTCAGACGGTTACAATATGTAAAATACACCGTGAAGTTTTCTCGTTATCCTGAAGATGTCAGTACCAACACGCACTTGTAAATTGAAAGGAAAACGATCGCCCCGTTGGGGGATTTCCCGCTGGGATTTTCAGGGCGTTGATCATCAAACGCAGCAGCATAATAGCGTTATCACTATTGGTTAAAAGCGATAAAATCATTAAAATGTATATTATGAAATAGACGGTGCAATTCGTGTAATAATATAGCATAATACTGATATTCGAGTACGCATGCACGAAATCTTCCGGGTCAGAGGGCAATCGACATAAACAAAACTCACGTGCCTGTTTAAGAGATACAGAATCTTATTTCTTGATTTATGTAAACAGTTTTCATTTGTTGTAATCTTTGCCGGCATGACCAATTTTAATGAGTTTCGTTTGTGGAAGAAAGACAGCATTCAGGAGTATTTTGCCTATCAGAGGGCTGCCACAAAACCGGTAATAAGACGAACTAACGGCGCTGGCGTTTGGTGCTCGTACCGTTTGTAAGTAAAACAGCTATAATATGTGATATGTATAACATTCCTGGAATAAACCCCTGTCCAGATATCGGACAGAACTTATTCTATTGTAGCATTACAAGGTATTTTGCATGCTAAGTAATATTTATGTCAAATTAGTTTATGTATGTGACAAGTTAAAATATGGGCACTAATTATGACTTTTCACGTGTAGAATCCGACCCAAAATCAGTTTTAGCCGTTATAGCTGTATCTTTGACTACATTTGATACATCAGTATATTCAATACGTTAATATAGTCATTCAACATCATCCCAGACATATTTCTTTACGCACTTTTGGAGGCCAACAGGACGGTAGGTGTATGAACTGTGTTTATATATATATATATATATATATATATATATATATATATATATATATATATAATATATATATAAATATATATATATATATAATTTATATATGTGTGAGTGTGTGTGTTCATTGTTTACATATAAAATATTTATACATATATATTTATTTATTTCATTATAGCGCATTATTTTCATCCTAACTATTTATTTATATTCTTAAAAAACTTACCCCGTATAAAGGTATTCGTATTCATATGTTTAGGAATACTAACTATATAATTATGATTATTTTCTCCCTGTGGTAACGTAATGTTGGTCTGTCGATCATTGTACTAATATGTAACAACTACAATAAGTATGCAATCAGTAAATACCCGGCAAAACAGGTGCAGTAACTGTTGACAATCTTCCCAGTGTCCATCCTGATGTACACCCATATTGGAACTTTCCCGCTGGCTTATTGCCGAAAACGCCTACGCTACTAGCTCATTACCGGTTGTTGGCAGCGCTCTGATATGCAAATACTCCTCATTTCTGTCTTTCTTCCACAAACGAAACTCACTCAAATTGGTCATGCCAACAAAACATTATAAACAAATTTAAATTATTTATATAAATCAAAAAATAAGACGAGAAAATCGAACTTCGGTATCTCTTATGGCTACATACCACCATTGATTTCCCATAGGTGGCCATTGAAACGTTTCTTTGATTCCCCGCTAGGTTTATTAATCCATGGTATTGAACATTTCAGACACTACATAGCCTCCATTCATACATATCATATATAAAATTCGTGAAAATGACATATCTCTTTCTCGGGCAATTGCCCATGTTGACACCTCTATGCCGAACTACACATGTATGCATACGCGCCTGGTCACTGTCTGACAAATGTCATTATTTCACAGCTCTGATGCCATGCTGCACAAAAATTTAATTTCTATTCAACCAGTCCTACACTCATTGCTTCCAGGAATTTACAAAAACTGCACAATGCAGTTCTTTTTAGCAGGACTACTATGGCGTAGGACTCCATTTGGTGGAGCTGCTTCATCCACTCATTCGCGTAAAAAAGCTGCTCCCTCCACTCATTCGCGTAAAAATCGTTCGCTCCTAGCGATTTTTAGTAATTTCACAAACAGCGGAGTTATCAAATACCGCCTAATGATTGCTTAGTTGGTTTATGCATACATGTTACTTCTTTTTTCTGAAATTAATAAAATAAATAGGAACTATTTCGATTTTCGTTTCGATCGGTACCGATCGAAACCCTGTACGAAACCTAACCACGGACTTCTATGCACTGGACTGTTGTCTCCGCCGCTCGCGGCGCTTCGCGAGCCGGAGTCGGCTGCAAAGGTCACGAGCGCAAAAGAGGTACTCCCCACTTCCGGTCTGCGAGCCACTGGGATGAACTTGCCGAACATCGAGAGGATCCTTGCGTGCATATAAGTCCGTGACCTAACTATGGAAATGTAGATTTGAGCGGAATACGCTTTAGTCTTCACGAGAACGAGACTTGGGTGGCGAGATTGACCTTCATCCTGTCGAGTTGTTTACGTTTAGGAGCAGCGAGTTTAGGCACAAACATGATTTTTATATGCCACCAACACGACAAATTAAGCAAAGACAGCATCGACGCATGATTGGGAAAGAATCTGGAACTATAAGCAGTGAATAGCATGACTTCGGAACAGTGACAGTCACAGTGCCCTGGGCCTGGCTTTGCAAGCTACGGACACCGTGGCCGTGGCCCACGGCGTGGGCAGGCGAACTGGCACTGACTACAGTCAACATGCAGTGTTCGCACAGATGTTCTTCCATATAGGTTAGTAATTACATATTATAATATTATAGTTATAATAATAATTTAATACATTAAGCAATGATGATAATTTAATACATGAAAATAGGTATACATATTATGTTAATTTATTGTTAACATTAATGTAATAAAGTAACAAGATATTGCTTGCATTTGGAAGCCTGGAAGGTGATCGTTCATTACATTGCAATTTTTTCAAGTAATAATAATAATAATAGTTTATTTCTTAAATAGCGCCCCATCCAAATAATTGTTCTGGGGGGCTTTACAATGATTAATCCTAAAATAATGATAATAAAAATACATATTAATAACATAATATATATATACACACACACACACACACACACACACACACACACACACACACACACACACACACACACACACACACACACACACACACACACACACAAAACACACAAAAAAAAAAAAATAATACTAAAAAGTTAATACAATACTACTTTGATAAAATGTGGATATGCTAATAAAACAAATATAATACTTTAAAATACTGACTTAAATTGGCACAAAACTACACACTGTATTAAAAATATATATACTAATTAAAATAATTAATTAATTAAAATAAATGTACGAATAGTTAACTGATTAACTGTGATCACAGAGTGTCAAAATAATAATCTGTAAACAGATGCGTCTTGAGTGCTACTTTGAATTGATTCACATTTTCAGAACTTGAGGTATCATCACCATAGGGCATGCGGAAAAGCTCATCACCTCAGGTAAATGAGTGTTGTAATATACATTAATTTACTCTCTCAACAGGGCCTGGGGCCCTGTGGATGTGCCTCCTATTTGTAAGAATTTGGTATGGCCCATAGCTTTATCTAGAGACCCGACCACCTGTCATTTGGACGGGCAATTTCAAATATGAACGGGGGAAATTTTTCGAGGACGGGTGACAACCCGTCACAGTGTGACAAATTTAATCCTGAGAAGTAATAGTGAGTACGATTACTTTGTTAATGTACTCGAGTACGAGAACGATTAGTTTCCTTCGTACTCAAGTACGAGTATGAGTACTGAAAAAGTACTCGTACTCGATGTATGAGTATGAGTACACGAGTATGATTACTCCATCTCTGGCTTAGTGATACATGTCATGCAGTAATACAGTAATTAGCACTGTTGGGTGAAGTTGCAGTGCATTAAGGTAATCAGTTTGGCAGGCATTACATGTGACAGTGAAAAAGAAATGTTGATACTGACAATGTATTTGAAAAAAATATTTGAAAAAGTCAAATACTTTAGGAAAGTATTTAAATACAAATACTTTTAATTCCTAAACATCAAATATAAATACTTAAAAAGTATTTAAATACTTTCAAATACAAATTTATTTGACCCCTATCTGATATATTACATATTTGAATTGGATAATCTTGAATATGCACCCCTGGTTTTGAAGTGTTGTTATTGTAATGTATTTGATCATGTGTATTTGAAATTCTTAAATGCCTCCTATTTGTATTTGATTCAGAAACCATAAATTAAATTATTAATCCAGCATTAAATTTGTCATCGAATACCTGAGAAAATCGTCTAATTATTAATAATAATGACACCTGGATAGTGGATAGCAGTAATTAGTTAGAACATTAGTGACACAACAACAGAACAAGAATGACACCTAGGGATTCCATGAAAGTCACCTTTATGTTAGAAACAGGATATTATTAAAGTAATCATGAAAGTAATCATGATTGGTTGAGTATAGAAAACAAATGTACTCGAGTACGAGTACGATTACATTCTAATGTAATCGTAATTGTTCTCGAGTACATTTGTTTTCTGAGTACTCGTACTCATGCATGTTCAAAGTCATTGTACTCGAGTACATTTGTATTGTACTCACTCTATCTCTGGCATCCAGCAGGTATATCAAATATAATTAGTTCAAAAACATGAATCCCATTCATTAGGCTTTCAAATTATGCCTTTCACAAAAATACATTAGCTTTTGCAAACATGTGCTTAGTGATACATGTCATACATGTCATGGGAAAATTGTTCAATATTATGAAAGAATTGTCGTACTAAAACATATTTCTGGAAATTTACTTTTGCAGAGTTCACCCATAACACACACACGATTGTTACAGAAACATGCTGTAAACAGATATCATATACATACTATGTACATATAATAACATTATGTACAGCACTTTGACCATGTTGGATATTGTGCTTAAGAAATAATAAATATATTACATAAAGTAACTAGATTATATTTTTTTTTTTTAAACCAGTAGATATAATTTTTTATATATATTTAATGCTTAGATGTATCTTTACACCTAAAAAGTGGCTAAACTAGTCAGAGTCCTTGTCACGTGGCTGAGATTTACATCTGCAATTGCGATATGTTTACTCAATTAAATGAAGCGTACTGGCTAGAGATAGTGGTGAATACTTTTCTTTTGTACAATTAGTAT
This sequence comes from Ridgeia piscesae, assembly GCA_025642075.2. NCBI lineage: Eukaryota > Metazoa > Annelida > Polychaeta > Sabellida > Siboglinidae > Ridgeia > Ridgeia piscesae. The sequence continues at coordinate 45,938 of JAODUO010000959.1, forward strand.
TTTCACATATTAATTTCAGTGTGGCAGAATGTTTCCCACATTAGTAGAAATGTTCAATATAACAGGTCTGAGTAATGTATATGTAACATGTGGGCATGCAAATTTTATAACATGAATAAAACAATTATATTACCATGGTATTGACTTTGGCTAAATGTGTCGTCACATATAAAATATCATACATGTCAGAGCCATGTTAATTGTCACTTTGTTTCTTGTATAGGCAGATGCGGATGTACAGTGAAACGCCAGGAAGCTGGTATGCAGTATCATCAAAGAGAGTGAACTCACACAATGTCATCATATCCAAGCTGATGTAGTTCACTAAAGAATGTCGAAGCTGTCTAACAGTTTCGAGAGAGGTTGACCAAAGGGTTATGTCATGTTTGACAGACCATGGCATCCACCGTTCCATCACCAACTGCAAAGCTAGTCAGGCTTCACCATATTCGCATGTCAAGCACTCTGCATTCTGCATTGGTCTCTAGTCAGTCAGGGTATCTGACCGGCATGGAAGCCAGTGTACACACCACCATACTGTGGAGTCTGTCATGATGCAACACACAGTACAACTGGGATCACTTCACTTGGTCGACATTCAAATACATGACATTTAATATGCAGCATATTGCACGGCTCATTGTTATATAATCTTGTCCACAAATACAACTGTCCTGTATAGCATATTAACTTGTTGAACTAGTGGTAGTAAGCATTGTTCAGTTTCTTGTTGACCTGTAAAGAAAAGCATGTACTGTATTCAATTTCAGTAAACAAAAACATGCATCATGGTAGTGGAGTTGGGAGTAAATAATGATGCCATGTAATAACTATTACATGGTGTACACTATTCATTTTTGCATTTATGTCAAACATGAATATGTAGGTTGTCTGGTCAAAGCAAATGTTGGAAATGACAAAATAAGGTTATTGTGATGCCAACCGCACATTCCCTCAGAAAATATTCAAGCATTCATAATATGTATGTCTACCTTCTTCAACACTGTATTATTGATTTGTTTAGTCATCGCTGCAGTATTTTCCCTGCTATATGATGAGTGAGGTGGACCACCTCAGTGTTTTTCTAAGCCAATTTGCTCAAAATATGCCTCATAGGTATTTCTTGCTATAAACATGTTTACACTTGTAGCTGTGCATTTGTTTCCTCTCTATTTCCCAGGGAATAAGTTAAAACATCCTTCAGAATGCACCATTTTGAAGGTAATTTTTTTACATAGTGTATGTGCATTAATGTCTGTGTTGACACACTGGGTGTAATATGCATTATACAAGACTAACAAGAACAAAGGTCATTCTAGTTTTCCATGTTCAAGATAATATGTGAATGAAAACAATGTGTATTTAAATGGACATATTAAAATATTTTTTATAATTTATACGTTGTTGATTGTTAAAATGTTTAATTTACCTGGATTGATCAGATGTGAGACTCCCACAGACTGCGTATCCTCCTGGCATTTGCCATACCCATGTGACTGCCTTAATCTTAGCCCCTCCTCTGCCTTGTCTCACTTTTGCATTGTAGTGTGGCCTGTAGCAATATTATAATTCGAATATATTATGCATTCATATAATGCTGTGATGAAAATTTTGATAAATATTTGAAAACAACTGGCACGTGTGAGTTGAAAGGTACCAGGTACATAGACTACAGCCAGGCATCATTGACTACATATGTCATTTGTATTAACATTTTAATCAATCATGGCTGTCATCAAAATATAAATTATTTTGCATAAAATGTAATGGAAATAACAACATTCAGTAATAGTACTGAAATGTGAGTCGGCAAAACACTGTTTTAATAATTGTGAGATTAATGTAATTCTCCGTTTGACGTTCTGTTAACGAGATAACGGATGCTCCCCCTAAAAATACAACGCTTCTTGCCCGACCAACAAGAGCCTACTACCAGTCTCCCATGTCAATTTTATTTATCATTCCGTCCCTCCCGTCATCTATTCTCTATGGATATGTACTTTCGCAATTACTAAGTTTATTAACAAGATCCTGCGTAATCAAATACAATACCGGTACATATTAACACAGGTTGTGTCTGGCTGAGTGATGCCGAGCGATATTGATGGCGACTGTCAACTCAAACTGGCTTGCCTTGTCAGTGACACTGATAATCTTACAAGTTAGAGAATCCGCGTCGAGTAGACGTTCACAAGAGTGGATTAGCCCCGCCTACTCGCTCTTGTTGCTAACTGCGATAATGCACTTAATGCGTACCTTCATAGAAAAATCACTTTGCCTTTTGGGAATTTTAGTCATGACGCGCAAAAGCACGTGCGATTTGTTATTGTGCCGCAGAGGTCGATCTCGCATAAAGCACGTGACCCAAAAAGCAAAGGACGTCGGCAGCTGCTGATTGTTTCGCCAGTTATACCCGGTGTAACGGCGATTCTTTTTTTACGAAAAAAAATGACAAGTACGCATTAAAAAAATTAACTGACTGTGCATACAATTTAAACTATTAACACATTACACATCTGGTCATAAAAGAACCGGTTTGGCGATTAGCAAACGAGTGGAGGGAGCAGTTTTAAATTAATTAATTAATATTAAACAAATTCATCTAAGGATTTGTTCGGTATAGCCCCACACATTAAATGATATGTCTGTGAAGGTCACGCCCGTCTGTTGGGGACAAATATCTACTGTGTCATGAATGGAACAATACATTCATTATCGTACTTGATATTATATGAATTCTGACCCCAGTGGCACATTGTTTACACTAAGTCGACCTTGAAGACACTGAATTTAACCACTATAGTGCAATGTTACTATTTTATATATTCCGCATTATGCTTGCTTTTTAGCCAAACATATTGAATATTTGCGTTTTAAAAGATCCCATCTATTAATAAAAAGGGTATAAACTTCACGAATTATAGCCAACTTCAAAGACCGCGTATTAGTGCTGATAAGGGGTATGACAAAAAGCTACATCAAACACTCACACAGCAGCCTCATGTCCTGTCGTGCACAGGTACATGTTAACAACATGCGGGCAGAATGTAGGCTTGTTGCACAAGTGGGCTGTCTCAGCATCCACCCCACCTGGCAGAAATTAAAGATTTGACATATCACATCCTGGGAGGGTTGTAAATCACAAATCAATTGCACATGGCACTACCGGTATAACCAATCGCTAATTGATTCCAATCAAGCGATTGTGTGAGTGTTTGATGTAGCTTTTTGTCATACGTACCCCTTATCAGCACTAGTACATTTGTGTGTTTGAAGTTGGCTATAATTTGTGAAGTTTACACCCTTTTTGATGTACCCTACCCCATTAAAGTTGCAGCGGCCATGTGAGCTTAGTGCCGGCTGGTCACTAAGTTGGATTGCTCTGGTGTGCCACATTTGGAATACTTTTGTGTGTATTTCAATTGTCTCACAAAGTTACGCGAAAGAGTGAAAGGGCCTGTGGTTTCAGGAAGGGTCATCCTGTATACGTATCAAAGAATGAGGACTGCATCGAAGAGCAGACTGAAGAAAGTTTAGCCCGATGGATGCCCCGACCTATCCAAGCTGAGTTTGCGCGCGTCACAAAAGTGACACCGGCTGGCCTCATTGAGGTTCCTGATGCCGAAGGTCATTCGGTTGAGGCAAAGATGTTGCGACCAAGACGCGATGATCATGACGATGACTTGACATCGGCATATCTACGAGGAGAAGATACACGTGAGGAAATGCGCGGCTTTATCAGTTTATGACAAAGGCCATATGGGATATTCCTGGCGTTGATCAAACCCGCAATCAGTGAGGAAAGCGATGGGCATTAACAAATATATGTAAGCATATAGCATAATATAAGTTGTAGCACATCCTTGGCCTATACGGAGACATTTATGTTGTGTAGCGTTGCCTATGGTTACACTAGTTACATTTTAGTCCACCGAGGCAGCACCTCACCGCTGATGGACCCGCCACCTTACGACCACCTAATGCACTAAAGAAAAATGTTGCTAGGTACGGAAACCCATATCGACGTCCTATAGCTAATTTCTACCGATAACCTAGCAAACAACTTGATGATCGTTTGACTTTGAACGGTACGACGATTAGTAACTTGATGCGCACAGTAATCAAATTAGTCCCTGTATAATATACCACACCTAAAACCATGCACACAATGCCACGGACATGTGCAACTCAGGTGGATGCTAAAGCTGTGTTATGTACTTGTGGCACAACTGAAGTTGTGGTTATGTTTATAACATCTACAACCCATATAGCAGATCACGATGAAAACAAATATGCTGAATATGCTGTGTTGCTCTTGTAAAAACTTATAGTTCGTAGGAAAAAATCTAAATGATTACATGCATGTAGGCATGGACGTCCGCAGAGTGAGGGGAGAGAGTTGTGCCCTTGCTCCCCCCTGATCGAGGCGTTAAATTATTAAAAAATAACTTCACTGTTGTCTATCAGCAGCAGAAGGACCTTCCATTTTGCACCTGTAAAAGGGAGAGGACAATGCAACAACCAACGTTGGATTTCGCGGTTGTCGTTCACTGGAAAGACGCTTTGATCGATCTTGCAAGTGGCGAGGGACCTTTTCAAAGTGTCTTTAATTATTGTTGTACCTTTTCCGAGGTTCCCCTTTTGGCATCGGTTGCACCCACCGGTTGCTCCCATGCATTAGTAAACATATATTATCTAAAAGCAGCAATATACAATGATCTGGACAGAAATTCCTCTGCTATGTTAAAAGACAAAACTATGATTTATGTAAGATAGATTACATAGAAAACTCAAAGCCGTGGTATCCTGTTTTGCATTCAAATAGCTCTGTGCTAGCTAGCTAGATTTTACAGAAAGCATCTATGCAAAAACATAATAATACGTGAAGTGAAAATTACTGTGATTTGAATAATGTGTACACACTCATATAGGAGGTGTAGACACTACACGGATACAAAGTTCGGTTACCTAGATACAGAAAACAGGTAACTTTATGTAATGTCCCATATTCAGTACTTTAATTTTGCCTTTGCAGAAATGTTTATTTAAACTCTCCACAACAACTTCTAAGCTATGCTCTAATTACTCCTGCGATTAGTTGTTAGCTGTCACACCTGTATACACGGCTTGATGCAGAGACCCGTCTGCTTATTATACGGGTGGGTAAAACCCGCTGTGGACAGCGAGAAATGTCACTGGACAGATGGTGGACAAATAAAAAATTGAAGGCGTAAGAAAAGTCCTAAGATCATAGATATTCTCAGTGATGCCTTGAAAATGGGTGTAAATGGGTGTCACGTGTATGTTAGTAGTTTATTTCATGTTATGAAACATATCTCAACTGGCTTTTATGTACCAGGGTATATTTGCTAACATTAGCATGGTCACCAAAGCAATGTGTGAATATTTGTGTAAGGAATTAACTTACTTTAGAGGATACCTTGTGAATTTCTTACAAAATATTCAAATCTTCGAGCCATGAACAATATATTCCTGAAAGTGTGACTAGCAAAAATTGTATCACGAAAAAAGCATTGCCTAAAAATAACGTCTTTGTTTATCCATAAATTAAACAGGAGTAGTTTAGACGGTGCTGACAAGCTGCTAGTGGTCCAAACTAGTGACTTCCATTGGCACAAGTGTTAGTGAAACCAATAAAATTAATAAGTATTAATTAATTAAGTGGCTTAAAAGGAACTGATTTATCACTGAATGATAATATAGATGTGGACATTTGTGTAAATGGTTCCGTGGAAGCTGTTGGCATGCTATAAGGCACACTTTTAATTATTTCAATATTGACAACAAGTAATCTTTGTCAATGTATGAAAATAAGCCTTACCGGAAAAAAACACCCTTGACATGTTTTAAAACTTATGGAGATTTTTCCAAGTGGGCTTTATTCTGGGAGGGCTAATTTCTGGGAGGGCTTTTCTCCAGAGGACTATTTTCTAGGAGAGCTTATTACCGTATTTCCTACAAATGCACATGGGATACTGGCATACACTATAGTGCCTGCTGTGTTCTGTACAATCAATCATACCATAGGCCTTCACCAGAATAACTAGCAAATACGAAACGCATGCACCATGCAATTGCTAGCTCATTGGTTTTAATAATGATAGTACTAACTATTACGGAAATAAGGAACTCGTGAGATTTTCTGCAACAGATATAACTGACATGTAATTTGATTCAAATATTACTTTAAATTATTTGCGTTTGGTATTCAGGCCTTAGTATTGTTCAACGTGCTCTATGCTTTACTTGTTGACAACATTATTCAACCAACCACCATTTGTGATTTTCTGAGAAGCATTAGTACTATTTGTAAACTCATTATCCACTATTGTCTATAAGGGATCATGTGAATAAAACAATCCAATAATAAAAATAGAAGTGGGTTGGTGTGTCAAAGGACATGTGGATTTTTTACGAGCTTAACACTCCATAGTAAACATAAAACATGAACAAATTCTTTAAAATGTATATATGCAATTCCAGCTGCGCCTGTAAACGTGTGGTTGTTTTTGAGACAAAATACACCAGTTGCAACGCACTGATGTCTAACAATACTTACCAATGTGTCTTAACCAGTCATTTCAACAGAAAGATTTGAGACCCTCTCTTTATAAACACCTGTAATTATTTTAGACCAAATGTAATATTAGTAAATGTGACAATACCTGTTTCATAATAAATAATTCTTTGAAAAAAGTTAGCTATCCGACATTTGTATTTTACGTACCTTAAATTTACCGCTCTCCAAGCGGGTGATATGTCCTTGACTGTGGCTTGAGCTGGGTCCAGCCGTCAAATTCGGGCTGGTCTTTTTGATGTTGCACAGTCACTGCTCGTCGATCGTAACAAATCAGTTAACGATCTAGTGTCAGTTTATGTAAACTTTGCACGATTCTCTGTAGCTGTTCGTCTGTCATACCAAAGGACAACCACATTTTTGCGAAAACGCAACCAAACTAGTATGTGACTTTCTCACTGTCTCACGACGAGTGACAATATGTATACATAACCTGGAAGTACTGGCATTTTCCGCTACCAACGTTCGCTTGCTGGCGCTACCATTACCATCACACAACACTTCGGCAGGCAATTAATTGTCTGTTTACTTTTTAACCCATTAGACCCCAGCCGGTTAAATTGACTAGTGCTCCTGTTCCCCAAGCTGCAGCCACTGATTTCACCAGTTTGGGGTGCTTGCAGATTTTAAGCTGTATCTTCAAAACTACTGATTTTCTATAATTGCAAGTTGTGTTTATTTTAATGTTCATTTAATTATCTTTAAATTGGTGTAACTTTGGTGTATGTTGGTAAAACATATGTTGTTATATATAGGTGACAAACATAGAACATTACTATTCTGGACAACAATACAGTATAATATATCATGTTTTATTCACATAAAATGTATTATATTGTTCTATTTACACATGCTCTGCCTTGTTTAGATATGGTACTATGTAAATCAGTTCATTTTGTCTGGATATGGACAGGAAACACAGCTTTGCAAGACTTCTATCTTGGTTGTCATCATCCTATATGCGACTTCTGTGTCATGCCAATGTGTATGTTGACATTGTGATCACTGGTATTTTGACACCTGAAACAACGAAATGTCAACCATTAGGAAAATTGGCAATGTTACCTAATGATTTGTTATAATAAAACACCTAATTTTCATTTATAAACACATAATCAACAGTTTCGGTGCTGAAAACCCGACTACTGGTCACCCAACCTGGACAACGAAACATAAACAAAGCTCCGATCATTCATTTTATCGCTCATTCAGTTGTATTTCGTATGTAATGTAAACTTACCTTCAGTTCAATGCCAGAAGTGTCCAATCCAACGATATATAAGCACAAACTTAATCAGTAGTAACCAGATACGATGTCCAAGGCGCCGCCATTTTTGAAGGTCCACAGATGATGAACTTCAATCACGAAAAACTCAAAAAATTTCAATGCAAACCCATGTCAAAATTACCCAGGATTCATAGCTGAGATATCAAAGAATCAGTGGGAATTAGTCTCTTAAGTATCCGCAAGATGGGGCCACCGTTAGAGGCTTTATCTCCGCCGGACGCTTTCGGGCGCTCTGCATGGCCAGGGACTAACTCGTGAAACTGGGTATAACTCGGTTGCGAGGTCGCAAGTTCGCTAATCCGGTATGCATGAGCACCGCATAGGCTCGATTTTAGGCTGTTGCCCGCACTTCGACCGCCTATCTCTAGGCTCGCTAGCTAGGAGGTGTAACTCTTAGGCGGTGGTGAAAAATGGCGGCCGTGGTAGTTTGGAGAAGTAAACACAGGAGGAATTTGAAGCGAAATCGGGTATTCTGGGATAGGAGGAATCCACTGGATATGTACGACGACGTAGAGTTATACGACAAGTTTAGATTTCGCCGACACGATATCCTTACAATCGTAGATGAACTGCGAGACGACTTAGAGTACCCCGACACGCGACAAGGCCCCTTGCCGGCTACTCTGCAAGTTGTAGTGGCTTTGCGGATGTATGCAAGTTTGTTTCTAGAACTTGGTGGCTGAGATCATCGGCATCGACCAGTCAACCGCATCCCGAACCATCTACCGTGTGACCAACGCTTTGGTCGCTCGGATGCATGAGTAGATACAGCTACCGACGCAACAACAAGCCGACCGGCACAAGGCGAAGTTCCTCCGGCTAGCAGGATTCCCCACCGTGGTGGCATGCATTGACGGGACCCACGTCCGCACGAGCACGAATATGTCAACAGGAAGAATGTTCACTCGATAAACGTCCAGGTAACGTGTGATTTATCAAATAGTTTAAATTTCCCAAAACCTTTATGCAATGTGACTCTGTTGTAACATACTAGGTAATTACCTATTTACTGAACTATTTCTTGAAGTACTTGGAATGAATCTGTGTGTTTTGCGTGTGCATGTGTGTACCAAAGCAACCATTGTAAAAGTATACGAATACATGATCAAACATAGATTTAAATACAACTTCATAATTGAAATATAAATAAATTGTATTAACTATTTGTAATTGTATTTGACACTACTTAAAATGAATTGGTTGTATAAATTTGTATTTAAATTCTTCCCTAAATTATTTGATTTTTTTTCAAATAATATTTCAAGTACTTTTATTTGAGTACGGTTATTATTAAATGAAGAGTTAGATTTCATTCGCTTTTCTTCAGTCAAAATTTTCACTAGATCATTTGAAAATTGACCACATTTTCTAGTAAGAAAGAAAACCATTATCACTGAGGTCATACCAATGAAAGCAGGGTAAATTTTCTAGTTGTCACCTGTGAGCAGCTTTGTTTTGTTGCTAATAAGACTGCTAACACATATTTGCTCTGTATAGTCTGAGGGGAGGTAGGAGTTTCTCAAACAGCATTACTTGCCTACATTGTTGACATTTGACAGCATACCAACTGTAGCTATATAGGAATATATCATGTAATAATGACACAAATATGATGATGTATTGATTTGACTACATATACAGGGTCCTTGAATAATATTATTATTCACTTATGTGAAACACCTATATACTGTACATTGTGAAACAGTAAATTTTGCCTCTTGTGCCAGTCACTGATGTTTCCTCTGATTAAAGTAGCAGCCTTATTTGCACTGGCCACTTAATTCCAATTAGTAACACCAGACACCTGCCCACAGCCACCAGCTCCTACTATTGTTTGTTCAAGTGCTCCTTGCAGCTGATAGATAACACATGGCTACACTTTGAGGACAGTATAATATATAATAGAGATTCCTGCATGCTAGGTGTTTATTGCTTGAATGGAAAGGGTGTTTTTATTATGACAGATCAAGGGAATTATGTGGGATACTTGGATCTTTTTACCTATGTTCACTTTTTGGTATTTGCATGTTTAATGCTATAAATGTGTTTAAATGCAAAAACATTCAGCTACTATTTTACTGTTTCATTTAAATTTAACAATAAAGTGCTGTTTGAAATGCATCAGTTACAAAAGAAATAATTTTATTTCACCCCTGTGCTAATGACCACTTCTAAATAAAATTTAAGACACGGTTTTGTTTCATGCACAAACTAGTAATAACTACACAATATAAAGTATTAAAAAATACATTGACTAATGTATAAAAACATGCACATTAAATGAGTGTCATCTGTCTCTGTTGCAGTTGATATGTGATGCTGACATGAGGATTATGAACTGCACTGCCATTTGCCAAGTGGCCGGGTTCAGCACAAGATTCCAGAATCCTGAGGGAATCGCAGCTGTTTGCAGCATTCGAGTCGCCACGAAAATCATTGACTGGTGTGTTTCTTGGGGACAGTGGGTATATATTCTCTCAACGATCCTCATCACGCGGAATCAACAGGAATGGTCATACACAGATGCCCACTGTGTCAACATAGCTGTCAAAGTAGCAGTTAACTGCTGCTTTAGTGGCTCCACTTGCATAAACCAGCTGGCACCTGGCTCAGGCTGTGGTGGAGGTTCTGGCAGTGGTGCAGGCATCACAGATGATGATACATCTGGAATGCCAAAACATGTTCCTTTAGTAACTTATTTGAATTAGTATGTGTACTTTATTATTGACATAGTCAATCATGTTTTCTGTAACTGAAGAATAGAGTCACTATACCTGTATGTCGCCATGGTTCAGTCTTACCCAACATGCTATTTACTCACATAATATACAAGATGTTCACTAGATTAAAAATGTATGTACACTCCCACACACCAACATGTGTGTGTGTGGTGTGTGTGTGTGTGTGTGTGTGTGTGTGTGTGTGTGTGTGTGTGTGTGTGTGTGTGTGTGTGTGTGTGTGTGTGTGTTTGTGATGTGTAAGTATGATTATTGTTTAGAATTTAGAAGGTGACAGATCATTGTAGATGTGACAAAGTGTGGATATTGACCTCTGTCCTATTATGTAACTATACCAGTCACCAACTTGGTCCACCACCAACTCTAGGGCTGACCATGCTCTTGTGTATTGCTATTGTAGTATAATTGCCCTGGTCATGGATGCCTGTCACTTTATGGTGACTGCCTGTAACTTGAGTCCCCCACTCTGCTATTTTTATGATGGCTCTCTCTCTCTCTCTCTCTCTCTCTCTCTCTCTCTCTTATACTGGGAAGTTTCAATTATTAGGATGCTTGATGCAACCCTCAATGTTTACATAAGCTGTTTGACATTGCAAATTAGATATGGAAATCAAAGATTAATTGAGATTGCTCACCTCATGCATCATCCACTGGCAGAGCCATAGCCTGCCCATCACCTGTGCCCAGCATGAAGTTGTCTGTGCCTTGCACTGAAACATGAACATTATAAGTTTTGTAAATATTACATATTTACGTATTGTGTTAATAGGTTATTTTCATTGTATCGTGTATGAGTTGCATATTACTGTACATAATAATTAGTTCTGTATAACAGTTCTGCATAAGAGTTTCTTTCACAATACAACTGTTTGTAGCACTCAAATCATTATATAAATTTGAATATAGGCATATGTTTGATTTACTAATGGATGTTGAACTATTATAAATAAAGTGTCATGATATGTTCCATTAATGCATTTGGTTCATTTTTATCGAAATGAGAATTATAGTTGTAATAATTGTACTTCAACAATAATTACATATACTAGTATATGTTTTAATATAAATTTATTTTGTGTTATAATTTATGTTATCAACAAGTCTGAAAACAGTCAGTCCTCGCTTTCACTTAATGTTGTTGTAATATATCACAAGCATAAATATCACAAAATAAAATAATTACATTTAAATAAAAAAACACTGTTTGGGATTTTATTTCATTTGTTTAATTTCTATTACTTTTTTTAGCAGAGAAGACACTGTAGTAAATAAGGAATTGTACATAATACGGTGACACTTGAAAGTACAACACACACCACAGACAGTAATCATTCGTTTGACGAGATGTGAATACTCACCATCAATTCCGTTGTCACATCGCCATATCGGTTCCTTCACCAATTGTATCCATTATGATATCAGCATACAGTGGAGGTGTGCTTGGTGGTCTGCCTACCACTTTTCCCTGATCACGTAGTGCGTTCAAAGACCGCAGATTTCAAATCTTTCCCCTTTTGTTTAGGTCGTCCTCCGTTCTTAGACTTAGCGCCATCCCGAGCGAATTCACTTCAGCGTTGAGCTCGCCTCTCGCCAAACTTCCTTTTTATTCTTTGTTACCGAATTTTGTAACTTGCTCATCAAAATACTTTTTTCGTTGCCGATTCCCTCAATTAAAAATATAATTTCGTCATCTCGACAGGTCGGCTTACGCTTAACTTTTTCCCTCTACGCGCTTCCCACCTTCGCTGACTTCCGTGCCAAGCTTTAATGTAAACAAACACTGACCACGTCCTGCGATGAACCGCCGCTTTGACCCTGTGCGTCACCGCGCGCGTGCGCAATGCGGCATAATTCGTGGGGAATCCCTGTTTCGAAGCGGTAATAGCTTTTCAAACTGACTCTCAGGACCGCGGTCTGCAGACCAACTATGCGGCGGCTAAATCGCACTGCGACCGGCTCATGCATACCGACTGAATCACTCGCTAGGCCACGGCACAGTTAGCCGGAGGGTAGTGCCTGTGCGGCGCCTAACCTAGTCTGGGGACATGCATATGAGCATTGGTGCGCCACTGCTTACTATCCAGAAGATGTCAGTACCAACACGTACTTGTAAACTGAAGGTAAAACGATTGCCGCATCATTAAAAATAAACCTTACGAGAATAAACGGTACAATTTGTGTAGTCATATAGCATAACACAAATTAGCACATCCTTGGCATATACGGAGACATTTGTATTGTGTACCGTTGCCTATGGTTACATAGCAATAATTACATGCTCGTCCACCGTTGACAGGGGGTGACTATTTGCTCCACGTACAAATGCATGTAAACGCCTGGTGTCAAAAGTACCTTCTGTTTAACTGAATCTAATCGAATAAAATCTAACTTATCCATAAACCTAATACTAACCCTAAAACTAACCCTAAACGTAAATATGTTAGTACATTGGAACAGCCATAAAAAGCGCATTTGGACGTGGAGGGGTAGCAAATAGCCATCGCCACCGCGGCAGCGCTTCACCGCTGGGGGCGCCATCTTACGATCGAGCACCTAATGCACTAAATTACTATTTCGCTTAGTATGGCCACCCACATCGTCGTGTTATTGCTAATCCGTACCAATGACCTTGCAAACAACTTGATGATCGTTTGACTTTGAACGGTGCGACGATTAATAATCTGATGCTCACACTAATCAAATTAGTCTCTGTATATGGTCATACTCTCAATCCGGTACATTTTTGAGTCCCAGAAACATATTGTGCTTTTTCAGTGGTCTGATACACCAAGAGAATTACGAAACATCAGTTATGGATACACATATTACGTTATTTTTATGAACTAAAGGTTAAAGGTCAATATGTGACGTCATAATTAGGTCAAGGTCAAATATCAAGAAGTAGGTCAAGATCAAAGGTTATGCAATGCACCCTGACCGATAGGCGATGAACAAGTAGAGCCCCTGGTGGATAGGTGATGAACAAGAGTCACCCCTGGTGGATAGATCAATAAATAGTACGGTCAAAAATTCATTCAGCCGTCCCATCCATCCCGCACAACTTTCGCCGTCCCATCCCTCAATAATTTATCCGTCCCACCACCAACTATGACGTCATCATTAACAATTATGTTGCGGTAGCCGTCCCATCTCTAATTAAGTTGGCCGTCCCACGTCCAACTATGACATCATCATTAACAACTATTTTGTGTTTGCCGTCCCACCTCTCATTAATGAGGTACCACAAAAACTAATCCGACCGAGGGCGCTCTAACGCAACTAGGGTCTCTGTGCCGTTTTTTTTACGTATTCTTGACGTGTGTAAAATGCGGCACGGTTTTGCGTACGTTTTGCGGAATGCTTGTTTAAATCATCCTACAATTAGCTGTTGTACTCGCATGACTCCGAAGCCTCACACATAGCTAAATATGGATACAGTCTGACATGTCCGTCAGTGTGAAGGCATAATATCTACATTAATGTACATTTACAGCCGATGGAACGTCGACTGGTGGCCCGACGACAGGTGTGCTAGCTCGATGCCGGAAAGGATGTTTAAAATCATCTACAGTTCGCCGTATGCATCACACGAGATTGCTACGTTTTCACACATAGTGAAATATTGATATCGTATAACATGAAAGCATAATGTCTACATTAATATATATTTACAGTCGACGAAACGCCGCGGGACGTTCGATCGAATTCAGTGCCAAGATGGCGTCGTTTTGGCTGTTCTGTCTATTGACCACACATACGGCATGCTCTTCTGACTACTGACCACACACACGGCATGCCCACACATACAAACTACCGCTGGCTACGCGCCTGCACAGTCAATAGCTTATCCTTCATATATACGAAAAGGATGATTTAAACATTCCGTTCCGCAAAACATGCAAACAAATCCACGTTAGTCGCTAGAGGCGCTGATACGCAACTAGGGTTTAGTTGCGTATCAGCGCCTCTAGCGACTAAAGTGGATTTGTGGAACCCCATTTGGCCGTCCCACGTCCAACTATGACGTCATCATTATGCAACGAACACCATAAATGATCGCAGTTTGTCGAGGTTGTGATTCGTTCTGTGACATCGGTATGGCTAACGTCATGTTGCATACGCCGTACTACTACAACTCGAATGGTAGGCAGGATTTGTGCTGCGACGAGGACGACCCAACTAGTCATCCGATCAGCTCCCATCTCGGTCCACCGGAGAGGGAGGTCGTCGGCGGCGGCAACACGGCCGTCGTAGAGAGAGGTCTCGATATCGAGTAGGTACGGTGTGATGTTTCTTTCTGCATCGGACGATGCAATGTCATTCGAATCGAATATTGAATTGAATATCCTCAATATCTTGAATACGAATCGAATATCGTATCGAATACGAATATTCGATTAGAATACTGGACGGTGTCATCTGGACGCGACGTCATCCGGTGGGCAACAAGTCCGTGCCGGAGTCATCAGCATCGCGGTCAATCGTTTTGTTTACTTTCTGACCTAACCAAGAAAACGACTTCTTACAGCCGCCAAACCTATCTTCACATATCTTACGTTCATATGCACAGACTAGGTTAGAAAATAAAACCATCTACATTCCTGTAAAGAATAAAATTAAGAAAACAAACTCGCGCAAAACTCGACATGATCTACTGCGACTACATGGAGCTCGGCGCTTACATCAGTAATTTATCGCAGGCATCGCTAAATAAACGACCTTCACAAATTCCGGTTTTATGTTAACCCTAATGTAACCGTAACCCTAACTAAGCCTAGGCTAACTTCAACTAATCCTAAGCTTACCAGAAACCTTAACCTTAAACCTTCACCCGACACTGCTAACAAAAGACCCCTCGATATTACGGTAAGCTACGCGTAACCTCAACGGACGGCAATTTCACTGCGTTGCCGGCGAGTTTTACGCGAGTTTGTTTTGTGAAGTTTATTCGTTTAAGTACTGTTAGTGATTTTATTTTGTAATCTAGTGTGTGTATGCGAATACATATACGTGAGGAGTAATTTGGCGGTTGTAGTCTTTTTCATAGTTAAGTCAGAAAGTAAAAGATTGCCCGGGACCAATTTTGCGGCGGAGGACATGAAAGAAATTATTCGAGCGATATTCGTTTATAGCTGCGAATTTAGAATCGAATTGAATAGCTGGAAAACGTTCGAATTTTCGAATCGAATATTCGTCCTATTCTTAGTGCGTACTGCAAGAAGCGTATGATTGCTGACGATCATGGCAATCTCCGGTGCGAAAGACACGCATGAACGTAAACTATAACAATTACTTCCTCGTCAGAATACGTTTCATCGAGTCGGCCACTGGTCGTTTTAAGTGGTTGATGTTATTCGACCAGTGTTTGACCGGTCTGCTGGACGTCACTGCTAAATACTTTTCTGTTATGAATGAAACTGTACATACCTACAAACTGAACACTTTGGTAGGGACACGCGTGTCTTGGGATCACCATTAAGAAAAGTCAAATAAACGGCTACACCTACTACAACAACACTAACCTAGATGTTCAGCATTAGACTACGTGCGTGCGTGCGTGTTTCAGGGCCAACCTCAAACCGCCAACGAAGCATCGACCTGTCCTCGTTCTACACCCCCTGTGCGTGTTTCAGGGCCAACCTCAAACCGCCAACGAAGCATCGACCTGTCCTCGTTCTACACCCCCTGTGGCAAGTTTTGCGTACTTTACTACCGTTGTCACAACATCTACCGAGCCCTGCGCGACTACTACTACTACTACTACTACTACTACTACTACTACTACTACTACTACTACTACTGCTGCTGATACTACTACTACTACTGCTGCTGCTGCTGCTGCTGCTGCTACTACTACTGCTACTACTACTACTACTACTGCTGCGGCTACTACTACTACTACTACTACTAATACTGCTACTACTACTCCTACTACTACTACTACTACTACTACTACTACTACTAGTAGTAGTACTACTACTACTACTACTACTACTACTACTACTAGTAGTAGTAGTAGTACTACTACTACTACCACTACTACAACTACTGCTACAACAACAACTACTACTACTGCTACAATAACAACAACAACAACAACAACTACTACTACTACTACTACTACTACTACTACTACTACTACTACTTCTGCGTGTAAGGCGAACATTACCATTGACTATCCTGTTAACGAAATGTAGAAGACGCTTGCACGTCACATCGCATGCGGTGTCGCCGGTCTTTAAAAACTGCGCTACAATGGTTGCGAGATAGACCACCATAGTCAACGCTAACACGATTGTCTCTTGCTTAACGACATTTTAATTGACATGCATTTTGACGAGGCTGTGGAGAAGGTTAATTCCACTGCAGTCATTAGAGACTGGTTGACCCTTTTACTCGAGGTAGATCTTACACAATTCGACGTGGCCCCCGAAAAGTTGTGTGCCATCAAGAGTTGGTTGGAGGACTCTGCTTCAGAGCGATGGCGAAATAATGTTAAACGTATGGTACTCACCACTGCTGACCTCTAAATAAATGTGTTCTGTTTTGCTTTAATAAAAAATATGTAAGCATTAATGGTTAGTTGGTTTTGTTCTCTCTCTCTCTCTCTCTCTCTCTCTCTCTCTCTCTCTCTCTCTCTCTCTCTCTCTCTCTCTCTCTCCTCTCTGTCTCTCTCTGTCTCTCTGTCTCTCTGTCTCTCTGTCTCTCTGTCTCTCTGTCTCTCTCTGTTTCTGTCTGTCTCTCTCTGTCTCTCTCTGTCTCTCTGTCTCTCTGTCTGTCTCTTTGTCTGTCTCTCTGTCTGTCTCTCTGTCTGTCTGTCTCTCCCTCTCTCAATATAAGTACCGTCCACCCTGGTCCATTTGGGCATTTGGTTAAACTTGTGGTGCATAAAAGTTAGTACATGTCTGTCGAATCATCAGTCGTATCATGTAGGTTTTGACGGAAGTTCCTCCCGAAAACATGGAAGACACCGGAAGTACCAGTATGTTGGTGTTGTTTGGAAATTCGTGTCCGTCTTCTTTTGCCTAGTTGTTGTCTTACACAACGATGACAATAGTCAGTATTATCAATCTGACTTAAGCGAAGGAAACTCTACTCTGTGCATGGACACCACTATTGAACAATTGTCCTATTATCAAATCCGTCTATGACATGTTCCGATCATGCCGTATGATCAAGTATTCTATCTAACACTGGTTAGCGACGCGTCAATGGGCTTGTACCCCGACAATTCTTGCAAAACCCCCACAGCTGGTACAATGCGCGAACCGACAACGCATGGTTTGCATTAGTTACCAAGGCTTTACTCTTTCTGTCGCTTTCAGAAGTGACACAGCTGCACCACGAAGGCAAAGGCTGTCCATTGCCAACACTCTCTCAGCAGCTATGAAGAAAGGAAACCAGTGTAAGGTGATGCCCCTATACAACATAATAGTTATATCACACAATAGTTCATAACATCGTATGTTTGATCAAGTGTATCATATTGTAAAATAGAAACAAAACCGAATCGTCAAGTATACAGCTCAACTCGGAATTTTATAATTTCCACTTGACTTTAATATGATTTATTTTTTACTGGAGAAATTAGATGATAATTTGGGAATTGAAATTTGTTCCTTGTGATGGTTGACATGTTAGCTTCGCAGGACTTACCATCAGACCCCTGTTACATGGCAATTTAGAGTTCCTCTCCTGTCGCTTTCGTAACTCTCAATACGGCATCATCAAGGGACAGCTCGTTCACGTTCAGTACTCTCTCCGCAACTACACAGAAACCACAACATTTTTATAATTTTGCGCATGCTTTCCTCAATTGAAGACAGTACATTAATCTACCTACTCCAGCTGGCTTACATGACCGACATTCATTCATTACAATCACACATTTGTAAATTTACATATTTAAATTTACAGTTTTACATATATGTGCGTCGTAGGAATGATACTAGTTTTTATTAAATGATTTAGAAATTATGGCCGATTTGTGTTAATAATAATATGATGACGCCTTTTGCACCTACATCACTGGAAGCCAAGCTCATAGGGGCATCAATACAAAAGGGTTAATCAATCTCAAAAACAATGAAACGCTCGGTTGAGTTTTGGTGGATAGACAATTATATAATGCAACGTTTAAAACGACGGCGAAATTTGGCAATAATTTCAACTGTTCTAACACTTCATGAAAGTCTACTCCAAAGAGTTAATAAAAAGCCCTAGTCCCATTATTAGTATTTATATAGGGATATATATATATATATATATATATATATATATATATATATATATATAATATTCTGGTTGAAAATATAATTGTAACTTGCACATTGGCTTTATGAACATATATTTAATGTCCACAATCTACGTAAGTGTCCAAAGCTATACTAAGAAACACAACACTAACCCAGTTGCTCTTCAAATGTTACATATGTAACATTGTTGTCCGTGTCTCGTGTCACCTTTTCAACCGGGCCACCGCCAGAACGACGTTTGCTCTCAAAGAACAGTTCTATGGCGTCGTCGGTTGTGAATGTGATAATTCCACGGACCTCGATGGTCTTTCCGTCCCACACATCCTGCGCTGGAGACACTTTGAAACATAACAAATACCTGACAAAACCTGCAATCTGTATGTAGCTTCTCGTACGTGTGTATGTACGTACGTACGTACGTACGTGTGTGTGTTTGTGTATGTGTTTGTTTGTATTGTTTGTTTGTTTGTGTGTGTGTGTGTGTGTGCGTGTGTGTGTGTGTGTGTGTGTGTGTGTGCGTGCATGCATGCGTGCATGCGCGTACGCATGTGTGTATTAATTCAGTGCCCATGGTTCCCGTGGTGTTTCCACAAGTGACAAAACCCGATTAGTACTAGTTACGTCAAATCCATACATGTCTGGCATTTGGAGACTGCATAAGCAGACTTGCAGGAACATTGCTGAACATTCGATACACGCGCCTACTCAAAATGTCAACATCCGTGTGTGTAAGAATTTCCGACTTTCCTCAAGGTTTGATTGAGAACAAATGAAAATAAATGAAATTCGCAGCGTGGCAATTATAATAGCATTGCAAATTAAATCTACTATCGTCGCAAGCTTTACCTTTAGGCCCTTGCTGCATGGCAGTACTGGGTTTCTCTCCTGTCGTTTTCTTAACTTTCAATACGGCACCATCAAGGCAAAGTTCGTTCACTTCCAAAACTCGCTTAGCAACTACGAAGAAACGGACAACATACCATCATTTCCCGCATGCGATCCTTCATAAAAATACACTGTCTTAATATAACCAAGAAACTTATATACAAGAAACTGATTCATATGACCGACACACATTCATTAAGATCGCATACTTACAAACTTTCAAACGTAACACACATATCAAATTACACACGTGTGTTTCGTAGGAAAGATACTTTACCAAACCGGTTTTACATTAAATAATGTTGTAGTTTTGGCCAATTAAGGTTAACAATCACATAAAATAAATGAGTTTATATATATATATATATATATATATATATATATATATATATATATATATATATATATATATTGTAAATACAGTAGTATTACTATTATTAATGATAATAATTAAACATAAATCCCACTACACCAAATAGGTATTCTGATTGAAAAGGTAAATGTTCCTCCCAAATTGGTTCAAAAAATACAAATTTGCTGTTCACAGCATAACTGTTCTAAGCGATACTAAGCAGACGCAACACTAACCCTGTGTATATTCAAACGTTACATATGTAACATTGTTGTCCGTGTCTCGTGTCACCTTTTCAACCGGGCCACCACCAGAACGGCGTTTGTTCTCAAAGAACAGCTCAATGGCGTCGTCGGTTGTGGATGTGTTAATTCCACGGACCTCGATGGTCTTTCCGTCCCACACATCATGTGCCTGACCTGCAATATGTGTGGCACATTGCAGTGTAACATCATGTCTTATTGAGTCATAGTCTGCTATAACACACACACGCATGCACACACGAACGCACGCACACACACACACACACACACACACACATATATATATATATATATATATATATATATATATATATATATATATACATGTGTGTGTTAGCCTGCATGCGTGCGTGCGTGAGTGCGTACGTATGTACGTACGTATGTAGATATCCACATATATATATATATATATATATATATATATATATATATACATATATATATATATATATATATATATACATACATATATATGTATATTATATATATACATATTTATAATATATATATATATATATATATATATATATATATATATATATATATATATATATAAAACATGATTTATGTCAGTGTATGCGCACGTGTGTAACATTACACCTTTCTGTGACTGTGATCGTCTGTCTCAACTCAGGTGTCAAATGTAATTAAAGTATTACTTGGCTCTGCAGTTATACTATGTACATCCTCCAAAGAGGTCAAACACAGCCGCAAAATTCAAAACGAGAAAATTCAACCATTCCGCAATATTGACATGAATACGTATTTTGACAGAGAAGCGCGCGTCTGTATTTGTCCTGATCCGTGGTAAATGTCTACATACGTAAATAAGCTTGATAAGGACAACTTAGGTCAAGTTTGTACGTGTTTGTTTTTTCAGATTGATTAAATATATTGCTAACCATACAGAAACACTCGTTATACTCAATACATCAATATCCGGTCAACATTAATTAAGAGACATATTAGCTTTGCAAGACTTACCGTTAAGCTCCTGCTGCGTGGCAATGTTGAGTTCCTCTCCTGTCGCTTTCGTAACTCTCAGTACGGCATCATCAAGGGACAGCTCGTTCCCGTTCAGTACTCTCTCCGCAACTACACAGAAACGCACAACATATTATCACTTCCTGCATGCGTTCCTCAATTGAACACAATACGTTAATCTTCCTACTCTAACCAGCTTATAATGACCGGCAGACATTCATTACAATCGCACACCTGTTAATTGGCAAAAGTAGCACGCATCAATTTACTTATATTCTATACATATATATATATATATATATATATATATATATATATATATATATATATATATATATATATTAGGAATAATAATAAATATAGGAATGATACTAACTTTAATTAAACGATTTTGAAATCTTGGCCAATTTGTGTTAATAATAATATGACGACGTCCTTCGCACCTACATAATTGGAAACCAAACTCAGAGGGGCATCAATACAAAAGGGATAATCAAACTCAAAAACAATAAAAAGTCCGGTTGAATTATGGTGGATAGAAAATTTTAATGGTACGTTTCAAACGAAAGCGGAATTTAGAAATAGTTTCAACAGTTCTAACCCTCAATGGAAGTCTGTTCGAAAGACTAAATGCAGCTAATAAAAAAACCTAGTCCCACAATTACTACTTACTCTAGGGACACACATTTAACTGATGATTGAACCTGGATAGTTTTCACACAGGAGTAAGAAATAAATGAAAATACGATAGTTGCTAAGACGAAAGTGCTAGGTAACTAATAGTACAAATCTAAAAGATGATACGATATCGGAGACTAATATAAGCCAATGCAATGATAGAAGAATCTGAGAAACATGTTCTATAAATTTAAAGCTTTATAAAACATTATTCATAAATAATGCCGTGTTGAAACTGCACGCGTATTGAACACACGCATGCACGCACGCACGCACGCACGCACGCACGCACTCACTCACTCACTCACTCACTCACTCACTCACTCACTCACTCACTCACTCACTCACTCACTCACCACCACTCACCACTCACTCACTCACTCACCACACACACACACACACACACACACACACACACACACACACACACACATTCTGGTTGAAAATATAATTGTGACTTGCAGATTGGCTTTACAAACATATAGTTATTCTCCACAATCTACGTAAGTGCCCAAAGCTATATTAAGAAACACAACACTAACCCAGTGGCTCTTCAAATGTTACATACGTAACATTGTTGTCCTTGTCTTGTGTCACCTTTTCAACCGGGCCACCGCCAGAACGACGTTTGCTCTCAAAGAACAGTTCTATGGCGTCGTCGGTTGTGGATGTTTTAATTCCACGGACCTCGATGGTCTTTCCGTCCCACACATTCTGCACTGTAGACACTTTGAAATAAAACACATACCTGACAAAACCCGCAGTGTCTTTGTAGCTTCTCGTGCGCGTGTACATACGTACGTACATACGCACGTAAGTGTGTGTGTGTGTGTGTGTGTGTGCGTGTGCGTGTGCGTGTGCGTGTGCGTGTGCGTGTGCGTGTGCGTGTGCGTGTGCGTGTGCGACTGCGCATGTGTGTATTAATTCAGTGCCCGTGGATCCCGTGATGTTTTCACAAGTTGCAAAACCCGATTAGTACATGTTACGTCAAATCCGTACATAATTGGCTTTTGGAGACTCCATAAGCAGATTTGCAGGAACATGGCTGAACATTCTATACACTCCTCTGCTCAAAATGTCATTATTCGTGTCAGTAACAATTTCGGACTTTACTCAAGGTTTGATTGAGGACAGACTAAAATAAATGAAATTCGCAACGTGGCAAGTATAATGGCATTGCAAATTAAATCTCTTAACTTCGCAAGATTTACCATTAGGCCCTTGCTGCATGGCAGTACTGAGTTCCTCTCCGGTCGATTTCTTACCTTTCAATACGGCACCATCAAGGCAAAGTTCGTTCACTTCCAAAACTCGCTCAGCAACTACGAAGAAACGGACAACATATCATCATTCCCCGCATGCGTTCCTTCAGAAAAAAGACACTGTCTTAATATAACCACTGTAGAAGGAATTGGTTTACATGACCGACAGACATTCATTACAATCGCCTTCTTGTAAACTGACAAAAACGTAACACACATAAATTTACATACGTGTGTTTCATAATAAAGATACTTTACCAAACCAGATTTAAATTAAATTATTTTGTAGTCTTGGTCCAGTAAGGTTTACAATCACATAAACTAGACATGGGTTCATAAATACCGTCGGATTGTAAATACTATAGTATTACTATTTTAACTGATAATAATTAAACATAAATCCCACTACACAATATACGCATTCTGGTTGAAAAGGTAAATGTTACTCCCAAATTGGTTCTAGAAATACACAAGTGTCGTTCACTGTATAATTGAACTAAGCGATACTAGGCAGACACATTACTAACCCAGTGGATCTTCAAATGTTACATATGTAACATTGTTGTCCGTGTCTCGTGTCACCTTTTCAACCGGACCACCGCCAGAACGACGTCTGTTCTCAAAGAACAGCTCAATGGCGTCGTCGGTTGTGGATGTGATAATTCCACGGACATCGATGGTCTTTCCGTCTGACACATCCTGCGCTGGAGACACTTTGAAACCAAACACACACGTGAGAAAACCGCACTAATACCAGATACAGGTGGTTAAACTAAAACGCCGAATATCATATTTGTAAGAAAGGACTTTCTTGGCGTTGACTGTTACACATTTAAAGTTACGAAAGTTACGTGAAGCCACCATCGACCTTAGTAGTATAGCTAACGTTATTTAACTGCAACTATGCCCATAAATCAAATCCTAACTGGCGTTTAAGGTACGTGCGTGAGCGCGTGTGTATGTGTGCGTGTGTCTGTGTATATGTGTGTGCGTTTGCGCGCCTACAGGTTTTCATATTCTCGTTGGAGGAGGGGGAGGGAATCAATGAAAAACACAGTGTTTACATGCTTCCAAATTTTTTGACAATTATGAGCGACACCTACACTCGTTGTACTAAAAACAAAAACATCGGTAAGATTAACATTTCCTAATATTACTCAACCTTTGACTGACAACATGCGAAAATATATGACTTTCGAAAAGAGCAATCAAAATGACAATAATAACTAGACATGTTTGCAAGACTTACCACTAGCACTCAGCTGCATGGAAATGTCGATTTCCTCTCCTGTCGCTTTCTTAACTTCCAATACAGCTTCCTCAAGGCAAAGTTCGTTTTTTTCCAATACTCGTTCAGCAACTAAGAAGAAACGCACAACATAATACAATTCTCTGCTTGCATTTTTTCATAAATAAAAACAATATTATAACTACCCTATATTAGAATGGCTTTCATGAACGGCATTAATTATATTCATTACAATCGCACATTGTTTTGTAAATTGGCAAACGTAGCACATATAAATTTACATGTGTTTCGTAGGAATGTTGCTTTAACAAATCAGTTTTACATTAAATTATTTCGAAATCTTGGCGCCACATGCCTTGACTCACGTAAAAGAGACAATTTTATTATTACTACGATAATAATACATAAAATAAAAATAGAAGATAACATCCACTAGTTAATATCCACATTCCGGTGAAAAATGTAATTGTTGTTTGCATGTTGACATATAGTTATTGTCCACAATCTATACTAAGAAACACAACACTAACCCAGTGGATCTTCAAATGTTACATATGTAACATTGTTGTCCGTGTCTCGTGTCACCTTTTCAACCGGGCCACCGCAAGAACGACGTTTGTTCTCAAAGAACAGCTCAATGGCGTCGTCGGTTGTGGATGTGTTAATTCCACGGACCTCGATGGTCTTTCCGTCCCAGGCATTCTGTGCTTGAGCTGCAGTATGTGTAGCATATTGCGGTTTAACATCATGTCTTATTGACCCATTGCCTGTAGTAACACACACACACGCATACACGCACGCACGCACGCACGCACGCACGCACGCACGCACGCACGCACGCACGCACGCACGCACGCACGCACACACACACACACAAACACACAAACACACACACACACACACACACACACACACACATACACACACACATGTATGTATATACACGTGCATGTGTATGTACGTATGTACGTACCCCCACACACACACACAATATATATATATATATATATATATATATATATATATATATATATATATATATTATTATTACACCATTTAAGTGTGCGTGTGCATGCGCACGTGGGTAGCGATTACAACTTTACGTGACAATGATCGTCTACCTCAACTCAGGTGTAAAATGTAACTCAATTATTACCTGGTTCTTCAAAGCAGCCAAACACAGCCGCAAACATCAAATGGAGAAAATCCATCCATTCCGCAATATTGACGTAAAGACGTATTTTGACAGACAAGCAACATAACAAGATCGTACTCAAAACGGGACAAATTACAGAAATGAATATATAATCATTTCACTACCCTTATCGCTGTCGTCCTTCTGTTCAGAGTCTCTTAGGGCCATGTACAAATTTGTTTTTTCTATCGCTTACCGAATTGACAATTCATTATATTCATTTAGAAACGAACAATACTAACCTTGTGGGTCTGCAAATGTTGTATGTCTACCATTGTAGCCCGCTTCTTGCTGGAGTCTGTCAACACTGCCGACCCCAGAACGACATCTCTTTTGAAAGCATAGTTGAATGGAGTCATCGGTTGTTGATGGTGACTTAATTCCCTCGACACCTGTGGTCTTCCCGTCCCACATACCCTGCGTTTGAGATACTTCACATGTCGATCCTTCCTTGCGCAGGACACCGGCACTCGGATTGTTTCCTGTCGGTAAAATAAATGTACAAATAACGTTCTTATATCCAATACTTAGAACAGCTCAAAGCGCATTACGTTTTACAATTTGTCGTAACGCAGTGCCATGGCGTAGTGGCTACAGCTTCGGTAAGAAAACCGGGGTTGGAATACTGTGCAGCAGTGTCAAGCATTGGGCAAGATTTTTCATTCTACATTTCTCCAGTTCGCTCAGCTCTGTGAATGAGTAACTGACCGTAGATGGTGGTGGATATTTGTGTACGAATTGTCTTCGCATATCAGTTGTTCCGTGGCTTGAAGCTTTCCAGAGAAGCCGTGTGCGACTAAACAGGTCTGCCAGGGAGTAAACTGTAGTGTTTTGAGAAATCCATCAGGATTGTATATTGCGCTAGATAATGATGTACTTTTCTTTTTGGCAGCTAGACAAAAGAGCACCATCTCAAATGTTCTTATGAACATTCAGCCACGCAGTAATTACTGGGCGAATACGTATATGGATATCAACCACTGACTATCGTCAGGTCTGTGCAAGACCAAAGCAAAGTGAATGAACATGCATACTGCTCAAAACACCATTAAGACGATTCGATTGCGGAACCTGTCGACAATACGTCAGAATCAGAATCCATTTACTACCTCTACGCGCACGCATCCCTATATGCACTCTCAAACACATACGTACACACCGTATACACACGCACAGACACACACACTCTCTCTCCCAAGGATATATTCATGCATGCATGCACGCATGCACACATGCACATAAATATATAGTAATTTGTACTTTTGAAACTTACTGTTGTCCAGCAGGCTGGTGGCACCAAATGAAATGTTGCTTTCCGAAGTGTCAACTTAGCACCGTCAAGACAAAGATTGTCTTTTTCCAAAACCCTTTCAGCAACTAGAAAGTAAATAACAACACGTCATCAAACGCGCGTACGTGGTGTTCATAGAGAGAACAGCTGTTTAATGTCGTTATGACAA
Organism: Ridgeia piscesae; assembly: GCA_025642075.2. NCBI lineage: Eukaryota > Metazoa > Annelida > Polychaeta > Sabellida > Siboglinidae > Ridgeia > Ridgeia piscesae. Next base: position 73,145 of record JAODUO010000959.1, read on the forward strand.
ATCTCTAACAAAATGATCAAAACTAATTTGTTGTGAACATTATATAAGTAATACAAATTGCATAATTGTCGAGATTATTAGCGAATTAAAATATAATGATGTGTGACCGTCATGGAAACACGGAACAATTGTCATCGACTTTCAATAATTCTACATTACTAATGTTAGCGTACCTGTTTTAGCATGCGAGTAGTGAGCCTGTGTCATCAGAAAAGAAATCGTTATCAGTAAATATACTACGATTGGAACAACTAAAATATATAATCATAATAATTTTCTGTATCAATCGCTACGATTTAAAATCTCCATCTGGATTCAGTGCTTAAACTGTATATGCCAATGCAATTAAATATTAACTTGCAACCGAACAACACTGACCTTGTGGCTCTTTAAATGTTACATGTGCAACATTGTGGTCCGTGTTCCGCTGCATAGTTTCAACATTATCACCCCCAGACCTACGTTTGGACTGAAAGAACATCACTATGGTGTCATCGGTTGTTGACGCCTTAATTCCACAGACTTCAATGGTCTTCCCGTCCCATACGTCCTGTGCTGGAGACACTTCAAGCGTCCTGTCGCCCTCGGTCACAGCAGAGCTACTTGGGTCGTTCTCTGGCGATGAAGCAACAATTGTTATCTTACAGTCCTGGGAACTCAGTATTCCTTGCCAGACCTGGTCAATCTAACCCGAACTCGAATTTACTGGGCAAAGATGATAGATAAATCCATGGCAGCAGTGCTCACTACATCAATAGGTATCTGCAGATATCATGACACAACAGTCAAAGATTCAAAAGACTTTTTTGTCCATTTAAAACATCACCTTAAAAACAGAAATTGTTTCTTCAGTTACACATTAAAATGACAGTAATAAGATTTGTGAGCCATAATATATACGGTTAATAAGACACATTAAAATTGTAATAATACTAATCAGCAATAAAATGGGTAAAGTAAATAAAATAAGTATATATAAATACGTACTCTAAACAATAAATAAAGAAGCAAGTACAATTCCTTAAAAGGTTCTTAATGAGACACAATGTGATAACATTAATAAAATTTACTAACAATTGTAAATAGATAAGATTAGATACATCGGTACAATAAGTGTATGGAATAAAAAAGTATACTGTATATTAAAATGTAGCATTCAAAAATAAAATGGCAGAGGGCATAACCGATTTCTTAAACAGGTTCTTTTCACAGAATGCCAAGCTTTCATCAAGTAATGTACCCAGATACTTGAAGCTCTTCACTATTTCTGCTTCTTGATTATCTATGGATATCGGTTGTGGTGGCTGAGTAGTCCTTCCCCCTCCAAACGTTAACTGTTTCGTTTAGTTTTAGTTGTGTTAAATTTAAAACTGGACTTAAACTGAAAAGTTAACTTAGGCAGACACATACAAACCTGCACACACCGATGCACAGTGTTCGATCTCCGACAAATAAACTCCTCATACAGCTGCATGAACGGGAATAAACCGAACTGGACTAACATGCCCAAAGTTCAAAGCAGCACCAATCAAGATGAATATATACCGCTATCTCCCAACTATCAGTCCGAGTTGGAACCCATGTGTTGCCTATTCGCTCGCAAGCACAGACATACATCATGTAAAAATATACATTCACAAACTATCTTGAAACTTACTGTTGCTATCCAACTGCCTGGAGATGTCAGTAGGAATTTGCGAATCATGCTGTCCTATCGCTTTCCGAAGTGTCAATTTAGCACTTTCAATAGAAAGGTTGTCCTTTTCCAAAACCCTCTCAGCAACTTAGAAGGAAAGAACCACACGTGGTCATTCACACGCACACGATGTTCGTAGACAGAACAACGGTGATAAATATATAACAAAATGTGATAAGTGCTAAATTAATGTTTTGTAAACTATGGTATAAATACTAAATCACCAGCAAATTGTCAGCAAATTCAAATACAGCGATATGTGCTCTTCATGAAACAATTATGCCATCGAATTTCAACAATTCTGCATTACTAATTCGCTTCACTCATCACTCCTTGCCAGACCTAGTCAATCTAACCCGAAATCGAATTTACTACGCAAAGACTATAGTTAAATCCATGGCAGCAGTGCTCATAACATCAATACGTATCTGCAGATATCATGACACGAGACGAAAGTGCTAGGTAACTAATAGTACAAATCTAAAAGATGATACGATATTGGAGATGAAGGCAATGCAATGATAGAAGAATCTGATAAACATGTTCTATAAATTTAAAGCTTTATAAAATATTATTCATTAATAATGCCGTGTTGAAACTGCACGCGTATTGAACACACGCACGCACACACCCAAGCACGCACGCACGCACACACGCACGCACTCACTCACTCACTGACTCACTCACTCTCACACAAACACACACACACACCTACACACACACACACACACACACACACACACACACACACACACACACAACACACACACACACACACACACACACACACACACACACACACACACACACACACACATTCTGGTTGAAAATATAATTGTGACTTGCAGATTGGCTTTACAAACATATAGTTATTGTTCACAATCTACGTAAGCGCCCAAAGCTATATTAAGAAACACAACACTAACCCAGTGGCTCTTCAAATGTTACATACGTAACATTGTTGTCCTTGTCTTGTGTCACCTTTTCAACCGGGCCACCGCCAGAACGACGTTTGCTCTCAAAGAACAGCTCAATGGCGTCGTCGGTTGTGGATGTGTTAATTCCACGTACCTCGATGGTCTTTCCGTCCCAGGCTTTCTGTGCCTGAGCTGCAGTATGTGTAGAACATTGCGGTTTAACATCATGTCATATTGAGCCATTGTCTGTAGTAACACACATACGCACGTACGCACGTACGCACGTACGCACGTACGCACGCACGCACACACGCATACACGCACGCACACACACACACACACACACACACAAAACACACACACACACACACACACACACACACACACACACACACACACACACACACACACACACACACACACACATGTATGTATTCACACGAATATATAATCATTTCACAACCCTTATCGCTGTCGTCCTTCTCTTCAGAGTCTCTTAGGGCCATGTGCAAATTTTGTTTTTCTGTCGCTTTCCGAATTGTCAATTCATTATATTCATTTACAAACGAACAATACTAACCATGTGTGTCTGCAAATGTTGTATGTCTACCATTGTAGACCGCGTCTTGCTGGAATCTGTCAACAATGCCGACCCCAGAACGACGTCTGTTTTGAACGCAAAGTTGAATGGAGTCATCGGTTGTTGATGATGACTTAATTCCCTCGACACCTGTGGTCTTCCCGTCCCACATACCCTGCGTCTGAGATACTTCACATGTCGATCCTTCCTTGGGCAGGACACCGGCACTCGGATTGTTTCCTGTCGGTAAAATAAATGTACAAATAACGTTCTTATATCCAATACTTAGAACAGCTCAAAGCGCATTACATTTTACAATTTGTCGTAACGCAGTGCCATGGCGTAGTGGCTACAGCTTCGGTAAGAAAACCGGGGTTGGAATACTGTGCAGCAGTGTCAAGCATTGGGCAAGATTTTTCATTATACATTTCTCCAGTTCGCTCAGCTCTGTGAATGAGTAACTGACCGTAGATGGTGGTGGATATTTGTGTACGAAATGTCTTCGCATATCAGTTGTTCCGTGGCTTGAAACTTTCCCGAGAGGCCGTGTGCGACTGAACAGGTCTACCAGGGAGTAAAGTGTAGTGTTTTGAGAAATCCATCAGGATTGTATATTGCGCTAGATAATGATGTACTTTTCTTTTTGGCAGCTAGACAAAAGAGCACCATCTCAAATGTTCTTATGAACATTCAGCCACGCAGTAATTACTGGGCGAATACGTATATGGATATCAACCACTGACTATCGTCAGGTCTGTGCAAGACCAAAGCAAAGTGAATGAACATGCATACTGCTCAAAACACCATTAAGACGATTCGATTGCGGAACCTGTCGACAATACGTCAGAATCAGAAACAATTTACTACCTCTCCGCGCACGCATCCCTATATGCACTCTCAAACACATACGTACACACCGTATACACACGCACAGACACACACACTCTCTCTCCCAAGGATACATTCATGCAAGCATGCATGCATGCACACATGCACACATTAACATAAATATATATTTATACTTTTGAAACTTACTGTTGTCCAGCAGGCTGGAGGCACCACATGAAAATGTTGCTCTCCGAAGTGTCAACTTCGCACCATCAAGACAAAGATTGTCTTTTTCCAAAACCCTTTCAGCAACTAGAAAGTAAAGAACAACACGTCATCAAACGCGCGTACATGGTGTTCATAGAGAGAACAGCTGTTTAATGTTGTTGTGACAAATCTCTAACAAAATGTGCAAAACTAATGTGTTGTGAAAATTATATAAGTAATAAAAATTGCATAGTTGTCGAGATTATTAGCGAATTAAAATATAATGATGTGTGACCGTCATGGAAACACGGAACAATTGTCATCGACTTTCAATAATTCTACATTACTAATGTTAGCGTACCAGTTTTAGCATGCGAGTAGTGAGCCTGTGTCATCAGAAAAGAAATCGTTATCAGTAAATATACTTCGATTGGAACAACTAAAATATATAATCATAATAATTTTCTGTATCAATCGCTACGATTTAAAATCTCCATCTGGATTCAGTGCTTAAACTGTATATGCCAATGCAATTAAATATTAACTTGCAACCGAACAACACTGACCTTGTGGCTCTTTAAATGTTACATGTGCAACATTGTGGTCCGTGTTCCGCTGCATAGTTTCAACATTATCACCCCCAGACCTACGTTTGGACTGAAAGAACATCACTATGGTGTCACCGGTTGTTGATGCCTTAATTCCACAGACTTCAATGGTCTTCCCGTCCCATACGTCCTGTGCTGGAGACACTTCAAGCGTCCTGTCGCCCTCGGTCACAGCAGAGCTACTTGGGTCGTTCTCTGGCGATGAAGCAACAATTGTTATCTTACAGTCCTTGGAACTCATTACTCCTTGCCAGACCTGGTCAATCTAACCCGAACTCGAATTTACTGGGCAAAGATGATAGATAAATCCATGGCAGCAGTGCTCACTACATCAATACGTATCTGCAGATATCATGACACAACAGTCAAAGATTCAAAAGACTTTTTTGTCCATTTAAAACATCACCTTAAAAACAGAAATTGTTTCTTCAGTTACACATTAAAATGACAGTAATAAGATTTGTGAGCCATAATATATACGGTTAATAAGACACATTAAAATTGTAATAATACTAATCAGCAATAAAATGGGTAAAGTAAATAAAATAAGTATATATAAATACGTACTCTAAACAATAAATAAAGAAGCAAGTACAATTCCTTAAAAGGTTCTTAATGAGACACAATGTGATAACATTAATAAAATGTACTAACAATTGTAAATAGATAAAATTAGATACATCGGTACAATAAGTGTATGGAATAAAAAAGTATACTGTACATTAAAATGTAGCATTCAAAAATAAAATGGCAGAGGGCATAACCGATTTTTTAAACAGGTTCTTTTCACAGAATGCCAAGCTTTCATCAAGTAATGTACCCAGATACTTGAAGCTCTTCACTATTTCTGCTTCTTGATTATCTATGGATATCGGTTGTGGTGGCTGAGTAGTCCTTCCCCCTCCAAACGTTAACTGTTTCGTTTAGTTTTAGTTGTGTTAAATTTATAACTGGACTTAAACTGAACAGTTAACCGATGCACAGTGTTCGATCTCCGACAAATAAACTCCTCATACAGCTGCATGAACGGGAATAAACCGAACTGGACTAACATGCCCAAAGTTCAAAGCAGCACCAATCAAGATGAATATATACCGCTATCTCCCAACTATCAGTCCGAGTTGGAACCCATTTGTTGCCTATTCGCTCGCAAGCACAGACATACACCATGTAAAAATATACATTCACAAACTATCTTGAAACTTACTGTTGCAATCCAACTGCCTGGAGATGTCAGTAGGAACTTGCGAATCATGCTGTCCTATCGCTTTCCGAAGTGTCAATTTAGCACTTTCAATAGAAAGGTTGTCCTTTTCCAAAACCCTCTCAGCAACTTAGAAGGAAAGAACCACACGTGGTCATTCACACGCACACGATGTTCGTAAACAGAACAACGGTGATAAATATATAACAAAATGTGATAAGTGCTAAATTAATGTTTTACAAACTATGGTATACACACTAAATCACCAGCAAATTGTCAGCAAATTCAAACACAGCGATATGTGCTCTTCATGAAACAATTATGCCATCGAATTTCAACAATTCTGCATTACTAATTCGCTTCACTCATCACTCCTTGCCAGACCTTGTCAATCTAACCCGAAATCGAATTTACTGCGCAAAGACTATAGTTAAATCCATGGCAGCAGTGCTCACAACATCAATACGTATCTGCAGATATCATGACACGAGACGAAAGTGCTAGGTAACTAATAGTACAAATCTAAAAGACGATACGATATTGGAGATGAAGGCAATGCAATGATAGAAGAATCTGATAAACATGTTCTATAAATTTAAAGCTTTATACAATATTATTCATTAATAATGCCTTGTTGAAACTGCACGCGTATTGAACACACGCACGCACACACCCACGCACGCACGCACACACGCACGCACGCACTCACTCACTCACTCACTCACTCACTCACTGACTCACTCACTCACTCTCACACAAACACAAACACACACACACACACACCTACACACACACACACACACACACACACACACACACACACACACACACACACACACACACACACACACACACACACACACACACACACACACACACACACACACACACACACACATTCTGGTTGAAATATCTAACAAAATGCGATAGGTGCTAAATTAATGTGTTGTAAACTATGATATAAATACTAAATCACATATCAGTCAAAATTATCAGCAAATTCAAATACAGCGATATGTGCTCTTCATGAAACAATTATGCCATCGAATTTCAACAATTCTGCATTACTAATGTTAGCTTACTTGTGTAACACGCGAGTAGTAATATTGTGTAATAAGAATTAAAATATACCATTATCGGTAATTATACTTTGTTTGAACAACTAAGATATATCATCATAATTAGGGATACTACAAAACACTGAACTCCATAATTATTTACTCCCTGGTTCAATAATTGCAATCTTCTATTGGACTTAAGGCTAAACTGTATAAGACTGCAGTACATTAATTTGCAAAGGAAAAATACTAACCTTGCGGGTCTTTAAATGTTACATATGTAACATTGTTGTCCGTGTTCCGCTGCATAGCTTCAACAGCACCACCCCCAGACCTAGGTTTGGAGTCAAAGAACAGCTTTATGGCGTAGTCAGTTGTGGTTGACTCAATTCCACGGACCTCGATACTTTTTCCGTCCCACACATCCATCGTACTTCAGGTGTCCCACTTCACAGAATCAGATTACGTTGGCTGAGCACTTGCTGCAACAAAGCATCAACAACAATAAGTTCTTAGCATTTAGTCTGATCTTATGTTACGTGATATGTAATCCCACTATTGCTGTTCGCATTGATACACGACAGTCACGTGCGTATCAATCCAACTATTGCTGTTCGCATTGATACACGACAGTCACGGACATATCAATCCAACTTTTATCGTTCGCATTGATACACGACAGTCACGGACGTATCAATCCAGCTTTTGCCGTTCGCATTGATACACGACAGTCAAGGACTTATCAATCCAACTATTGCCGTTCGCATTGATACACGACAGTCAAGGACTTATCAATCCAACTATTGCCGTTCGCATTGATACACGACAGTCAGGGACTTATCAATCCAACTATTGCCGTTCGCATTGATACACGACAGTCAGGGACTTATCAATCCACCTATTGCCGTTCGCATTGATACACGTCAGTTACGGACTTATCAATCCAACTATTGCCGTTGGCATTGATACACGACACTCACGAACTTATCAATCCAACTATTGCCGTTGGCATTGATACACGACACTCACGGACTTATCAATACAACTATTGCCGCTGGCATTGATACACGACACTCACGGACTTATCAATCCAACTATTGCCGTTGGCCTTGATACACGACACTCACGGACTTATCAATCCAACTATTGCCGTTGGCAATACACGACACTCATGGACTTGTCAATCCAACTATTGCCGTTGGCATTGATACACGACACTCACGGACTTATCAATCCAACTATTGCCGTTCGCCTTGTTACACGACAGTCACGGACTTATCAATCCAACTATTGCCGTTCGCGTTGATACACGTCAGTCACGGACTTATCAATCCAGCTATTACCGTTCGCGTTGATACACGACACTCACAGACTTATCAATCCAACTATTGCCGTTCGCCTTGATACACGACAGTCACGGACTTGTCAATCCAACTATTGCCGTTTGCATTGATACTCGACAGTCACGGACATATCAATCCAACTATTGCCGTTCGCATTGATACACGACAGTCACGGACTTATCAATCCAACTATTGCCGGTCGCATTGATACACGACAGTCACGGACTTATCAATCCAACTATTGCCGTTCCCGTTGATACACGACCGTCACGGACTTATCAATCCAACTATTGCCGATCGCATTGATACACAACACTCACGGACTTATCAATCCAACTATTGCAGTTCGCGTTGATACACGACAGTCACGGACTTATCAATCCAACTACTGCTGTTCGTATTGATACACGACACTCACGGACTTATCAATCCAACCATTGTTGTTGACATTGATACGACACTCACGGGTTTATCAATCACAAATACTGGCTTTCGCATTGATAAACGACACTCGCGGATTTATCAATCCAACTATTGCCGTTAGCAGTGAGTCTCGACACTCACTCAATGCAATAGTGTTATCCTGAGATCAAAGATCTAGCGAAGGTGCATCTATGCTCACTCCCTTGACAGTTATTGACACAATTAGCGATTATGTAAGACCCTGTCTCGCATCATAGCTGCGGTCCTATGTTATATATATATATATATATATATATATATATATATATATATATATATATATTAAACAACGGCTGTTATATTTATTAACTATTTTATTATTATCTATTAAATTGAATTTTATATTTAATATAATTAATGAGTATTTATTAACATTAGTCTTTTGGTAAGTACTATTATTTATTTATATTGATCTATTATTTATTTATATTGATCAATTTATTTTACAAATGCTTTTCTATTTTAACTTTTCAAAGGAAATCTTAATGGTGTTGTAAAGCGCCTTTGAATGGTTTTAATTGCCAGATTGATGGCACAGAAAAATTCTGTCATCTTATCATTATTATTTATGTATGATATGAAATAGCCATCAGACACATTGAATGGTGACACTTTCAGTGTTCTGTCATCCATTTGCCTGCATAATTCTACAGCAGTAGCAGCAGCCTTCTAAACTTTTCTAACATTATCTTAAACGAATGATGACAGTTTCATTGCCAATGGGTGGGACTAGGAAGCTAGTCGCTACAATAACATGTATTTTGTCACTTTGTGACCCTGGCAACCAAATCCTCATACACCCCCTAATTCCGGTCTAAGTAATTAATTGGTGTTTGGGGATCATGGCCCCCTCACTCCACCGCACCCCAGCACACCCCATCCCCACGAAAGGAACTGTACAAATTCATTATCGATGTCGACAATATGCGTTAATATTCACAGGCATTGCGTTATTTATTTCATAGCCTGGCGTATCTAGTCGGTACCAGAACTGTTGATCATTCTGTTGTAAATCGTTGTATATTTCATAGATTACACAAAATATAGTACACAATAAGAACACCATAATTACACACGCCATGTTGTTCCCTGTTCAACGTTGGTTCAGCTAGTACACCAGTGTCTCCCCGTAAGTCATGAACCCGGAAGTGAAATATATATATTGGTAAAAATTCAGTCCATATATTACCAGCACTCAGTGTCAATTAAGAATAATAATCGATATATTTGAATGTTGTAAACGTAAAACTGCATCAGCCGTAAAGTAGTCCAGCTAATCTAAATCAGTGTTGTCAACTGCGACTGATAAGTTTTTCTAGACTAACACTCTCCAACAATACCGCCTGGTGTTACTACAGAGTTATACACTCTCGAGCTATACCGACAGGTGTTACTACTCTCGAGCTATACCGACAAGTGTTACTACTCTCGAACTATACCGACTGGTGTTACTACTCTCGAGCTATACCGACTGGTGTTACTACAGAGTTAGATCATTAATCTTTTCCCTATAATTATACTGGTGTGTCCTATTTATATCTATGGGTGTTACACATATTCTAAGGCTGCCCTACCTGTATGTCGAATTCGTGTTGGTTAATGTTGAAGCATTACTGACAATACCGACAAGAACGACCTTACTTAATGTATAACATGTCTTATCCGCAACAAAATACAACTAAACCGTCCGACTGTGGTTATTACTTGTCCGACTGGACTTTTATATCCAAAAGCCATATAACAATATGCCATTTTCATCCGAAAGGTGGCACCACATGTGCGTTTAATTATTGTCGTATTCAACAACTAATCGATGCAATATGAATCGTTGAAATAACTGATCACTTTACTGGCACCTGGTGTATCTGATATATGCATAGTTCACGTTTATAATAACGAGGTGTGTATGATATCAGTTATCCGCCAGGGGACAGCATAAAATATAACGAAACTATAAACCGGATTAGGGGAATTCCCGAGTTAGTTCCCGAATGTTATTCCGATAAATAATACTGACGTTATGCATGGCTAAGAAATATATTTCTTACGAATGGCTACATAGCAACTCAAACCAAGCAACTGTCGCAGACTGGGCGCCTACGAATAATAACAATGATAGCATACGTACAACCACATATTGCACGGACACGGAAGACCTGTTATTGTACTTGATAATGCGTAGTGCGTCAGGTGGAGCCACTGTTTATGTAGTGTAATAGTTATTTCTACACGGTGGCGCCACTGAGAGGATCGCTGGACTTGTCTTAGGCTCGCTCAGGAGGTCAGAGCACAGCTAGACTTCCTGGTCTGACCTATTATGAATATAATACCAAAAGAATTATTTAATAATTTGACAAATTATTTGTTATATGAAATGGGTACAACATAGAGCAGTCACACTAGTAGATTAAGTGCTATATGATGTATCTGCAGTGTAATGACGCATGTTAGGCAGAGTGGTACCGTGTTAGCCTAGTGATTATAGCAATTTTTTACGTGACCCTGCGCCGCTGCGGATAACCAAAACGTGCTAATTTTGGTCAATATAATTATATTGACGGGCAACGCACATGCTTACATTTTAAAAGAACTAGAGGTGTTATTTTGACGAAATTGTATAAGCATGTCAACTACGTGATTACCGTGATTGTGTAAATATAAAAAATCTCTGGTACAATTTCCTTGTAATATCTGACAAAACATTAATACGGCCGCTACCGTGTTATTCCTATTCATAAGCAACTGAGTTTTTTTTATTATAGTATTATCTGGAAGAAATTGTGTCCTTATTACATTTACTTCAAATTCGGCCTGAGAACCAATCATGCACGTAGCTTCTCTGTCCCATTCTAGGGTAATTAAAAGCCACTGTAGTAACATTTGCAGAGCATTAAATCAATTCCCCTGTGACGATTGTATTGAGCAAGACCAAACAATGCATTTGAAATTGTTACCCCGGTAACAAAATCCAGAGTAATTTAGATTATTATTAAAAATGCAAGCTCTAGATTACACATTTCATAACATATATGAAAAGTAATCATGACTGCCACCATCTTTAAAATGCCGAAAGTCACATTTTTATAATAGTGAAGCAGTTCCTGAGAAATGTGGAAACAATTTAGTGCCCATATAAAAAAATTCAAATGTGACTAACATACAAATCAGCTATATAAAGTATATACATAAACAACTAGAAAAATGCAGACATCCAAAATCAAGGTAATTTATATTTTCTTAAATGCCCACCAAGTCACCATAAATGTTGAAATTGTCATAATGCACAGCACAATGCTTATCTATGTATTTCTACAGTATATGTCCGACCGATTGAATCATTCCTTCCAGTAACATATCAATGCAAACACAAAAGAAACACATTATATTGCGCGCGCATGGGATAATGCATTTATCTTATATTAAATTTAGCCAATTTCATCAAATAATTTTCAACTAAGTCAGTATAACAGTTGCCAAATCCACTACTTAGACTATTACCTTATCTAAACAAATATTAACTGCATTTCTACAAACATTTTAATACAACTTTAGTGACAATTGCACAACCTTTGAGATTGTCGAGGAAAATGCACCTCTGGTGTACTCTGGCCTACATCTATGTTGACAAATCATATTGACATTTATCAAAATTTTGAGCAAACATCTATATTCATATATCGAGATTTGAAATGGTATGATACAATTATGAAACAATTGGATGATTAATAATTAGTAAATTGACATAAATCCTTGTGAAAAGTTATGATAAATATTATGCATGTACCTTGTAAAATTGTTTTCATGATTTTCCACCAAAATCTGTAGTCTGAACTGTAGGCATACTCTTATTGAGAACTCAAATGTGCATCCTCAACACAGATATGTTATGTTCCACAGAGAAATAACACTACGGGTAGTTAATATCAACCTAAGCACTGCAGTCTAGTCTGCATGTTGCTAAAACAATTAACGTTGTATTTCCATTGACTAAGACAACATATTGTTAGAAATCTCTGTAGTGAGTGATATATTATCAATGTTAAATAACAACACATCATGTGAATTAGTACTTTATTTTTTGGTAAATATCCAAACCACACAAGTGAGGTATTCACACAGGACTACGCTAACACACAGTTATTGACCAGTGCCACAATAAATTGTGTTGTGGTTAATATGGCCCAGTATAACAAATCAAGATCTTATGTACCTGATGTGTTCTTACTGTACACATCTAACATTAACTTGTTGAGGATACAGGCAGGCAAACAGGAACAGTGTATTTAGGGTGCAATATGTACGATAGTTAGTGCAGAAAAAAAAACCAAATTTTGTCTAAAAAGTGGAATGGTACAAAGTATGGATATTGTTTTAAATGTATCCAGGCTGTTTTGATTTACAATGTGTTGAGGGAGTACCAAAGCCGATTGGTACTTGAGAACAAAGAATACACTTAGTAATTACACCAGGGACGAAGCATACAACAAAGGTACAAGGAATGTTGTTTTCTAGTGGCTACGTTTACTAGAATAATATATTGATTTGCTGGTATGCACACTAAGCCACTGGCTATTTTATATTAGTATGTGTTGATATCATAGTTATGTAACAGACAACGTCTGTGGACATTAATAAACAGAGTCTATATATTCCAGTAGAGAAAGCAAAACACAAATCATCACAATTAAATGTTGGTTTGCTAGTAAGGCACCACAATACAAACACATTCATCATGCGAGAATGCATATACAAGTTTATATATAACCCACATTTGGTAAATATGTTGTGTAAGTGCATAGTACAATGTAATGTCTTGATTGTAATTCGTTATTATACATAGTAAAAAATGTATGGCATAAAAGAATTCACAGCCATGTCTCATTTATCTGCACACTTTGGTTTACAAGGTTTTGGTCGGATAAACAAAAAGTGCCGATTGGCGAGACACCTCATTATACACTGTATTCAAGATGGTTCCCACACCAAAAATGTGGGCTGCAAAACAATGAGATTATTGAAGACTGGATAAATGAGACATAACTGTATGTGAGAATTATTAAAATCATCTCCACCATATCAAAATATAAAGGTCACAAGATTACCAATCAATTTTAGCACTACAGTGCACCACAAATCTGAGTACTAGTTACTAAGAAGACCATGGTCAAATTACAACCCCACTATAAAAAATAGTTAACCCAAAACACACACATCACACTCCAGTGCATCACTTATACATCGCCTGAATCAAGTAAATACATCCAATGACAGTAATTCCACTCTGGCACACACTGCATAAGTGCATATTCAAATGTAATGTCTTGGTTATGCAATTCCTTATTGTTCATACTGGACAACTACATAATATAAATGTGATATAATTCTTGGATATATGTACCATGCATCTTTTAATACCAAAAAACAATAACAACAACGAAGCTAGAGACATGATATTGGCTGTGCACATGTTGCGATATAAGATTTATTTATATAATTTCCAATACTATATAAGATTATGGTCATTCATGACAGTGAGATAAGTACTTTTGAAACTGTCCACATACATATCTATGATATTAATTTACCATGCCAAATCAACATCTTTATAAAATTACATCATTACTTAGTCACACCAAAAGGGGAGTGCCTTACCACAATCAGGAGTAAAAGAAATGGCAATTTGTGTTGTGTGGAAGCCAGCACTGACTCTCCTTGCCTGGTTTACGTGAATGTGATCAAGTACTCAGGGTAAGCCATGTTATCTAAGAATACAACAAACATAACGGGTTTCGACATACTGTCAACGGTAGAGTCGAAGTTGAAACCGGGATTAGATGGATTTGGTGGTGGGACTGGTATATCTGGGGCACCCTGTGCAAAGTCTCCAGTGAGCACCAGTGATTTGTATATTCGTTTGTGGCCGTTGCTGTCTGGACTGGCATAGCCTCGGCCAGCTGGGTAGGCTGTGTTCACAGCAAAGTACACACCTTTGCCGAACATGGTTGCTGAAAACAGATGATAATTGACACTGTAATTTTTTACTACGTTAAAACCTCAATTTGAAACAATTTTTTTTGTGGATTTAGAATACACATATTAGACCACAGACACATCAGATTAAACAAACCATTTCCAAGAAGAAATCAAAAGTGCATCTATTGAAGGTGTTACAAATGAAAGGTTACGTTGAGGACATTATGTGCACATACCATATGAGTACTAAAGCAGTACATTATCGTATATTTGCTATTTTGTTTCTGGGGTTGATAAACCACCTACGTTTAGACGTCTCATAAATTAAGGCACTTCACTAATCAATTCATTTGTGATGTTCTCTTCTGAAATATCTGTAATGTTTCTATGCACTTACGATTTAGCTTTCATGATGATTTTTACACACTATCAGCTAAAATGCATAAGCATTATTTATCTCCAATATGAACCCCATACGAACCATTCTTGCCACAGTAGCTGCGATTGAATCCAGCAGTGTTGATGCTGTCAACGGCTGCCACATCTGTCCCATGCCACAGGTTGCGCTCAACAGGTTTGGGTTTGTTTTTTCGCTTCTCCATAACAGCTCTCCGCATCATGTACAGGCGGTACATTGCGGGATTCTGAACCCTTTCAATCTGCATTCATATTGTAAGCAACTTAATCAGAATCACTGCTCAGGGTGCTTAGTATAAGGGTGTATAACTCAGTTTACTTATATACATAGCCTATTCAACAACATGTGCGTCGTTATTTACCATGTCGCATTTAGAACAATTTCTGCTGAGACATACACGTACACATAATAATTATAGTAAGAATATCTACAGAGTTCTAGATCAAATCTAGACGATACAGTAACTACCAGAGGCTTCACTCTATACTCACACAGTCTATTGGAACACTGCTCAAAAGTACTCCCATGCACCCACACATACACCCATGTGCACACGCACACATGCACGCACACCTAACCTTGATTACACCTTGGACAGTATTATTTGCAGTCCTCAGGAATTCTTTCTCGACCTTTGTGTATTCAGGTTTGTCTTTCGGTATGTCTACCAGCCTGACTACGTCTCCATCGTTCATACTTGACCAGTTGGTTGGTAGGTCAATGCTGGCTGTAACACAACAAATACAATGCACTTCACACCATTTGAACCCAATTACCGGTAAGCTTATTTTCCTTTGGGTTGCTTCTTTTTCCTCAGTCACAACTGTCTTTATATCGCATACAGTATAATATAATCAAATACCAAAGTCTAACTCACCTTCTGAATCGATGAAAATTTGAGACACCAATGGCACTTATTAGTCCATTTGACTGCCATATGTGTTCAATAACCAACCTAGAAATGTTCTAATACATTAACGTTTTTGTTGATTTAGACTTGTATCAGATCTTAGAACTTTGGGCAACTCTGGTAATTTGCATAAATCTAAGATGGCGCAGGTCATCTTATAAAAAACTGTTTTAGAACCACTTGTCTTAGAAAGATCTGTGGTGTTTTTGTACATATAATCCATTTCTGATGTTATATTTTAAGTTCAAGGGCAAACTCAGAAGCTGAAGGACAATTTTGAATTGAAAACAGTGCTTATACAAACAAATTCCACTAAAACACGTGTCAAAAATGTACCTCGTGCATAGCAGATACACTAAGTTACGTAACAATCCAGAAGTAAATTACGTCTACATATGTATCCACCTCAAAGTTTGTGACTGTTTCCGTGTGGATGTTTTACAAATAACTAAATGCGTCAAACAAACTCGATGGAATGGAGAATGGTTTCACAATCATTACTTCACCTTTCAAAAGTATGAAATAGCTAAATCTATATTTTTAGAATTAAAATATGTATTTATGAGTAACATACTTACCTGGCTCCGTCGCTTCACAATGTGCAATAGACTTGGCCACGCCCAAGTTGCATGCCATAATTAATAAAATGAAAAAATGACCTATCCCCACAGCTCCCACCACCCCATCCAATCACTGAGTCTCTTCTCTTCGCACTTGGCAAAAAGGCCCATACTGTGATAGGTAATCTCCCTATAGCGGGGAACGAGGGAGGGTGATATGGTTATGCGACGTAGCCATGTAAGTATGTTACGTATAAATACATATCTTAATTCTAAAAATATAGAATTGATTGCCTAACATCGACTTAGCCTGGCACCATCGCTTCACAAAACGCAGAATCTAGGTGAATGGATGGTAGCATGTCTCTAATGTTGGGTGCAGAATTGATTCTGCAGCCACTACCAGTCCTAGCTGAATGAGATCGGCAGAATAGAGAGATAGGTCCTTGAGATAAAGGTCGGTGAAGGTGTTATGACAACACCACGTATCAGCTCGCAGAATCTGTCCCATGGAGGCCTGTCTGTGGAATGCGAGCGACGCAGCCATGGATCGTAACTGGTGCCATACACCGGACACCGTCAATGCCTTTCAATGTGCTCCCCAGCCGATGTTCGATGCATCCGTGAACAACTGAGTGTATGGTTCTATCGGGGTAACTGGGGCTCCCCTCAGAACATTGTGTGCTGACTTCCACCATTGGAAATCTTCCTCCGCCATGGGGGAAAGAGGTATCCTCAAGGTGTTGGTTAAAACATTGAAATCCCAATGTTGAGAGATGCAATGTTGGGCTTCGCGGGTGTGCAGCCGTCCCAGAGGAACCATTGTTTCTGTGGATGCAAAGAGACCGAGCAGAATCTGCCACGTATGTGTACATCCTCCTTGGCTTAGCAGGAATGAGCAAATCAGTGCTTGATTTGTGATATCGATCCAGAGTTGGAGTGACCTGGAAGGAAACCAGGTCGAACTGGTATCCCAGAA
The DNA here is from genome assembly GCA_025642075.2 of Ridgeia piscesae. Taxonomy (NCBI): domain Eukaryota; kingdom Metazoa; phylum Annelida; class Polychaeta; order Sabellida; family Siboglinidae; genus Ridgeia; species Ridgeia piscesae. The sequence goes on from JAODUO010000959.1 coordinate 90,888, forward strand.
AAAAGAATTTCTGTTTTGGGATCAGTTCCGACTTCTTGTCGTGAATGAGGAGGTCCATCGTGTGGCAGAGATTGAGCACTTGTACAGTGTCTCGGAGGCACTGGTCGTGAGATGGTGAATAGATGAGCCAGTCATCCAGGTACTGACAGAGATTGATGCCCATCACATGTACCAGCATTTTGAACTCTGTCATAATCTTGGTGAATACCCAAGGTGCTGGAGAAATGCCAAACGCCAGTGCCCGGAATTGGTATATGGTGTCCCGAGTCTGAAATCGAAGACATTTTCAGTAACCTCTGTGGATGGATGTGGAAATAGGTATCCACAAGAACGATGGAAGTGACCCCGGCGTCTCGAGGGAGAGATAGCCGAATGCTTTCCGCACTCTCCATCGTGAAGAGGGGAATCTCTAGGAAGAGGTGAGTGTAACACTCGGGAGATGTAGTGTCGCAGACTACCTCTACAACGTTGTTTTGTTGCATGGACTGTATCAGTGGCCAGAGGGCTGAGTGCTTTACGCTAGAGCCCTTGCCTACAAACGCAGATGGGGCACCCATCATGGGGGGACTATCTCGGAACTGAAGACGGAAACCGACTTCCAGAACATTGCACACCCACTCACTACATATCCTTTGTCTCCAGACATCGTAGAACAGGAACAGAACTCCCACCTTCCTTGTATGCAAAGTAGGTAACACGTCCAACTGTCGTGGTATGTCTAGAGAGTCGAGGGTTGAAGGTCGCGTAACGAGAGGGCTGACAGGTGCCTGAGTCCTGGGACACAGGTAGTCCTGACCTGTGTCGTTGTCCTCCCCGTTGGTGAAAGGGACGTCTTGAACAACGTCCTCTAGTGATCAGAAAGGGCTGCTGACGTGAGAACGACAGTAGCATTGGCATAGCAGCCTGCCGTAGTTGCACGGATCTAGCCAGTGCTGAACGATGTGGAGCAACACGTGTTTTACCGACGGTAAAAGGTGCCGAGCCCCTGTATAGGGAATAGCCTCGTTGCCGACTGGCCACCTTATCCCGCAACTGTAGCTTAGTTGTGAGCTTAGTTTGTCGACGAAGTCCCAAATGAAGCAGTACGAAGGTGCTCCCGTTCCTCTAGTGGCAAAGGGGAGAGACTCTTTGTACAGCTCGGTCCCGTTGATGCTGTAGGATGTTGTATGTGATGGCGCAATCCATGGTAGCGCCATCGTACCAATCAGTTGCCACTGACTGTTGCCTTCCAATGTCCACGTTGTCAATCAGTCCTTGTATGGACTGATTGAGGGCAGCTCCCTTCCAATCCTGGAAGGAGATACGCAGCCGTCGATGTGTCATGGCTGCGAGGTCATGGAAATACTTGTGTTCCGTGCCGATTTGTGCTCCCCCCACCTGAGACAGAGAAATCTCGGTGAAGCTCTTATCTACGAAAGGGGAGTCTCGTGAAAACAGAAAACCTGTAGAAGAAAGCTCTAACGGAGAGTGGAGGTCTTCTCTGGAGCGAAGTACTGAAGTAAATTGGTGTGAATTGCCCACCTGAGGGTTTTTAATTCTTGCTGAATTTTCTGAAAGTGATTGGTCATTGCCTCAGAAAAAGGAAAACCAGGCTGGGGGAGTGACCGGGATGGTATAATCGGCTTGTGTCAGTGCTGACAGACGTGGCACTGTGTGAGGGACAAGACTGTCAGTCACCGGCAATTCAGCAGAGAGATACGTGCGGACCAGGATGACCCGTTCTGAATGTGATATCTTATCACATTGTTCGTCCGGTTGTACGGCGACTGATTGTGGAGCTGGATCAGTGTACTGTTTGTCAACAGAACGCTAGGCACCATTGTCATCTGAACAGGAATACACGAGCCGATCATAAAACGCCGCGTAAGCGCCCGAACGGCAAGAAAACAATTGTTATCTGTGTCACCCTGCCGGGCAGAACCGGCAGATTCTGCCAGTGTACGGCGTGGGTATTCGCCTATGTAATGTCGCTAGTTGGGAAGTCATGTCCGGCACTCGCCTGTGTATTCCCGGGATCAATGTTTCAACGCCCAGTCAACCGTTAATTTCGGTGGAAACGGCATCGATTCGCCGGCCGAAAACCGGCTCTTCCAGCCGCGAGTGGGTTGTGAAACAGGACTCCAGGTCGTGGAGCCGGCGAAGGCAAACTCTGGTTTTAATGCACCTAATTGTTCCCGTAATTGCAGCCTGTTTGTTCAGTTGCCTTCCCCGAAGACCGGCCGATGTCGACTATGTCGAGAAACGCAATTGTTGTAACGCATATTGACGGCACCCGGTTGTGATCAACTCCCAGGTTAACGTTACGGCTGCGGCGGTTTCTGATTGGCTTCGGTCGGTGACCTGCACCGAACGGGGTAAATCTCCGGCTCTCCGGAGAACCGGCCGGGTCACTGGCTTCGGGTTGATCTCCGGGCTCCGGCCCTCCGGGCTCCGGCCTCGTCTCCACTCTATCTGGAGGAATGTCACTGGTTTTCCGCCTGGGCCCGTCGGCATAAGTCCATTGATATGGACTGCCAGGTATTTTGCTCGGATTCTCTTTTTGGGAATCCAACTGGCGGGACTATTTTTTGTCCGGCCAGTTCCGTCAAACGCCTAGGTCGTAACTAGGCCTCCGGGAGCACAACAGGGCAGCTCACAAAACAGATAAATATGGAGCTACGCGAAGGCAAGACTTAAACAATGGCGGCGCCAAGTAAGTAGAGAAGAGACTCAGTGATTGGATGGGGTGGTGGGAGCTGTGGGGATAGGTAATTTTTTCATTTTATTAATTATGGCGAGCAACTTGGGCATGGCCAAGTCTATCACACCTTGTGAAACAACGGAGCCAGGCTAAGTCTATGTTAGGCAATACATTCTTGTTCTGTTGAGTTCTTAAGTTAAAGTTCAGATCACAAAAGGTCAACATGTAGGCCTACACATAAAAACGTTTGATTGCATGGTCTGTTTTTGAGTCATGGCTGTTTTCCGTGGCGCATTTATGAAACATTTCTGACAAAGTATTTTTGTACTATAATCCGTAGCCTGCATTGCACATTATTATTCTCTACAATAGCCTGTCTACAACTGTGATATATTTATTTGTCAGACTGACCCGCAACCATTGCACACACACCGCAGGCAAAGCTAACTACAGCTGTCAATAAAGGACGTGCCTCCTCCTGCCATATGCGGAATGTTTGGACCACTTATACAGTTTATGCTACGATGAATCCAGAAAGTAATTCAGTGTGCAAGAGCGCAGTATGACAATGAGACCTGCGATAGAATGTAAGATGTATCCAACTCTCCAGGAGAGCAGGCATCAGTTGAACTGCATAAAAGTTGTTATGGTTCTTTCACCTCAAAAGACCATGTCAGCACATTTGTGGTTAAGAAGAGGCAGGACGCTTCCAAAGACAGTGATGAAACAACAGTTGTCAGAATAAGATCACAAGTGAAACAATTTGACTTCAATGAACAATGTTTATTTTGTGTTGACGTTTGTAAACCTCCATACCCTAAGCATCCCCATAGGTGGAATAGGGTGGTACAGCATGAATATATGTATCGCAGTTGTGCCACCTTTTAAGAGTGCTGTATTATGTTATTGTGCTGATCGTAATAATGCGTGGCATAGGGAAGTCAGCATGTACGTGTCAGACCACATTGACTACATGTACTCTGCTAACCTACCAGGCACAGAAACAAAACAAGGAGGAGCTGAAGCACCGTGAAATATTGATTGGACGCTGACGATCGGGGTTCCATTTATGGAGAGATGAAGAAATAACTTCACCCACTCGAAGTTCACCATCCACATCTGTATAAACTCGTCACCGACGAAATTACTCCCGCTGAAGTTAATGTGGCGGATTCGATTGTACTTGGAGAAATGATGAAGAGCAAGTACATCGACAGTCTTCCCGATGGGTTCCATAACCCTTTCAAAAGTCCCATCAAGATTATGGGCGTTCCAAAGAAGCAGGGACAAAGGAAACAAGGGCAAACCAATCATTGATCTTGAGAAGATGACCTTTGCCAAGCTGTGTAGTGCTCGTCGACGAGCATGGTTATTTCTTCGCTGGTTGACTCTGCAAAGCTAACAAGTTGAGGTTGGTCAAGCGCTTGGGTAGTGATGATATCTCACCAACAGCTGCCGATGTTGTTACATGGATGTTCTTCCATATCGTGTGGCCATTCCAAACATTTCTCTTCGACAAGTACTAAGATGTTTCTGCCAAGGATCATGAGAGAATACGGCGGGCTGGTGAAAGTACCCTTATCTATGAGCTCTACATCACCAGGCCCCTGCCCAAAAGAGATGCAATCCTGAAGTGCAAGAACTACAACCAGAACATGGCACGCGTGTTGTCTACCTTCAATGCAGGAGAGAAATTGATGATGGTAACCTGTGACAATGCAGAGATTGGTCATGGCGAAGTGGACATCACCATAATCTCCCTTGTCATTGAGGCTGCCAACTCTGGTAAAAGCATGATCCATGTAGTTAGTGACGACACAGATGTGTTTGTCCTACTGGTCTATTGGGTGTGTCGGAAGGAGCTGCAGTGCAAGGTGCAGATGGACTGGAGCGGTGGAGTGGGACATCAATGGCACCTGCGGTGACTTCGGGCCACAATGTCTACAGCTGGTGGGCATGCGTGCTCTTAGTGGGTGCGATATGACGTCTTTCCATATGCCAAAGGCAAGATCAATGCACTATAAACACCTTGCTCACTGGGAATTTCCCAGGTTTGGATGATGTATTGGGGGAGGTGGGCACCACACAGGTGGATCTGATAGAGATGGCAAAAATGTGTTTCATTGCATTGTATGGTCAGTCACTGGGGACATCATGGAATCTGCTTGGTTCACTCTTCATTAAGAAGAAGAAAAGTCCCAAGTCCCTGCCTCCAAAATCAACCTAACTCTTCCTGCACATTCTGCATGACCATCTGCAGGTCACGCTGTGGAATGCGGCAGTCTTATGAGTCAGCCGATATCACTCAGTTCAGCTGGGAGATCCGGGATGGCGTCCCCACTCATATTACTGCTCAGGGTGACCTAGGATCACCATACCTGTGTGATGTGATTCCCTGCGAGTGTAGGACACAGGGCAAGAAGTGCTGCACTGAGGCTTGTGGCTGCCACAAAGAACATCTCTCATGCACGTCTTACTGCAACTCCTCTGGCGAAGACGGCTGCTGCAATCCGTACACCAAGACAGAAGCACAGGCTGGAGACGAGGATTTTGAAATGGAGGATGCTGAAGAGAAGGATTTGGAGGATGAAAGAATATAATTTGAAGATATATATGAAGAGGGTGGAGGGGATGTGGATGATTTTGATGAAACTGGTTACCTGGATGATGAGTGAGATTAAGTAAAGATTATTACAAAGATTTCCAGGCATTATCAACGGTTACTACGATAGCGTAAACAGTATGCATAATATATTATATATTCTTGTGTAAAGCTGTCTTGTATCTATTGTTATGGACATCATTCCTTGTAAATCTGTTGTCGTGGATATCATTCCTTGTAAATCCCTACAATTGACTGTTTAATGCAATAATTTCCTTCACATGGAAAAAAATTAATACCCAACACCATCCATCTGCAATAATAAAGTGGCCACTAAAAATAACCTTTTTTCTAGCTATGGGAATAATGCATACATTTCTTGGAAGGAAAAAGCTTAGACATATTATTGCATACCTTTTATAAGGAAAACATGATATTACATAAAACTCACAGAGACTAGTTAGAGGTAGGCCGAAACAATACTACAGTGAGAAACTTCAATGCTTCACCATGAAATAAACAAAATAATTGTAAGACATATTTCTTACTTACCGACATTAACAAATACCTTGGTACACTGTATGTTGTATATACATGTAACATAAAGATCATAAGTTAAATCAGTACTAAATATATGTATCTATGCTTTAAGTGTGTGTGAATGTGTGCAGATGGATGGTGATGGTGTCTAAGCAACTGTAACTTCAAATAGTCACAAAATTGTAAATTTATGGAGTTAAATTGCCTAAATTATTTCACTAATGTACCAAATGTACTCAGTAGATTCCCCTTAGATATAAAATGATATAGGGAATTTTAAAAAGTACCCTCTCAGAACCCTACTGGCATTAGTTTCGTGAGAAATGACCATATGCAGGAATATAAAATTTTACTTTTATACATGTGTGTATTGGCAAAATATTTTTAAGGATTTATCTACGCAATACAAATAATTGTTCACACTGTTATTCGTGCATATTTTATTGTGTCAATTGGGAAAGTCAGACTTCACGCAAACTGAATTAATGGCAATAAACACAAATTAATATTACAACTTGTTGATAAAATATTTAATATAGGTGGCAAAAAATAGGTTTTAGATTATCCCTGTGAATGGCACATGCTGTAGATATCAAGGATTCTTCATCAGGCTTGGGGTCAAATATATTTGTATTTAGAAGTATTTAAATACTTTTTAAAAAGTATTTCTAATTGTATTTGATGTTTAGAATTAAAAGTATTTATATTAAAATACTTTCCTAAAGTATTTGACACTTCCAAATACTTTGTCAAATACATTGTCAGAAGCAACATTTCTGTTTTACAATCATGTGTAATCAGTCATGTGCACAACATAAATCTACAATAGTCTTCTGTTATAATATTACAAACTATATACATACAAGACTTACCACCAACGACAGTGCGTTTCACAGGTACTTCAGTGTGGTTGGAGGTTGTTGTCTCGACCAATTTGCGAAAGTTGACTGTGACCCAAGTACCATCGCTCTCCTGCCATTCGCATATGGGTTTCTTGTGGTAATTCTCCTCCAGCAATAAGTTAATGTCATCCGGGTAGTTCGTGTACTTGTCACCATGTTCATAGGACCAGTGAACCTACGTGACATCTGTAGTGTTATACACACACATATATATACACACACACATATATATATATATTAGTGCTGGTTCTATATTCGATATATCAAAGTATCGTGATACTTGCGAAAGTTCGATACCGATACTTAGTGGTATCGCGATACTTCAATATTTTTGGTATCGAACGCCCACTGTTCAATACTTTCGACATCGAGTACATTCGACGACGTCGATGCGAAGGCGCAACATCGTTGTCGATGACATCGTTGTTTACGGGAGCTACCACTACAGCGCTTCGCTGCTTAACTTGACTTAGACGTGGTTATTTAAAAAATAATATAAAATCAAATATGAATTGTTTTCTAAAACTGTATTGTAGAGTTAGTCTGTATAATAACTGTTTTCTGTGTTCTTGACTCTCTCGTTTGGTGGCACTACCATGCCGTCTGTCTCCCTACTTTACTTACGGTTACGCGTATAAAAACACACATCCTATAGTATTTTCATAGAGTGTTTATTGCACGCACTAGTATTAATGAAACTAATTTAATAATACGATTATTAATATTAATCATTATCCGAGCGCGATGCGCAAGCTTTGTTTATCCGGGTTCCGTTTGGTGGCGCTGATTTGCTGTTTGGTGGCGCCACCGTTTGCCGTATACGACTCCCTCAACCAAGACGAACGCCAACAAGTCATCGTTAATTTGGCAGTTTTCCAACGAAGAGTGTCTGCTATGCCAAAAGCGCCCCAAAGATTTGACAAAACAAGTCACTGTCCACCATTCAAGAAACTATCAATTCGTGATGATCAACTTTCATTGATGGACACGTTGACGTCGTCATGGACAATGTCGCAACGACTCGAGAACGTGTTCTATCAAAATATTCGACAATGAGCAAGCAGTGGCTCTAGTTATAGTCGAAGCGAATCACCATCGGTTGCCGAATCTACTACTGCGGCCACAGCGTCAAGAAGTGACATACACAATGCGACTGATTCACGATGACGATACGCGCTTTCTGCATCTACTGTTATAGGCACTGGCCAAATAGGTTCACCTCTGGCTCTGAAGAAGATACCGACCTGTTCTTGAAAACAGTTGCAGTCATTATGGGGCTTGTTATGTGTACGTGATAACGTGGTAATTTAAGTTTTATATTCCAAAATATTGCTGTGAACTGGGAAGTACAATTATATTATTAATTAGTGTTATTTTATTGTAATTGTCTATACAGTTTTGATGTTAAATCACAATTATCTTTATGATACACTTAATAAAAAAAACAGTTATAACAGTGAATGTGCAACTGTGCTGGTACTATTCTAAGTGATAGGTGTGTTTAACAATAACATATGATTTGTATGTTATGTTTCAGCTGTACTTGTTGATGGTAACTTTATAGGACACGTTGGCTTGAAATTAAGCTGTTTTATATTGTATTTGCAAACAACTGGGGTGAAGTACTGTTATTAATAAAAAATAATTCAGTGCAATTAATTAATGTATTTGTCACTAGGTATGTTATTGTAGTTGTCTTTATTGTTTTAATATTATATTACAATTACCTTATAGTTTTACAACAGTAATCAATTATATTGAAACTGTTGTTTGTTTACTTAAATAAAATGTAAATTGCATATTAATCATTGTTTGCATGACTAAAATTATCATATATTTTCCTACAAGTGGAACATTGTGTGTGTAGTGTACTCTAAGTGGATAGTGTGTTTCTTTGGAGATCTCTACTGTACTGAATTAGACTTACAAGGTAAATTTCGAGTATCGAATAAAAACCTGCAACACACACACACATAGGTGAATCTTGCAGGTCACAATCTGTGTCACACAGTGGACACATCAACAAGCTACCAGCTCTGTCTTCATCACAGATCTCCTCGCTGCAACACACACACACACACACACACACACACACACACACACACACACCCCAACACACACACACACACACACACACACACACACACACACACACACACACACACACACACACACACACACACACACACACACACACACACACACACACACACACACACACACACACACACACACACACACACACACACACACACACACACACACACACACACACACACACACACACACACACACACACACACACACACACACACACACACACACACACACACACACACACACACACACACACACACACACACACACACACACACACACACACACACACACACACACACACACACACACACACACACACACACGTATATATCTGACCAATCTTAACAAAATGAGTAACATGTTGGAAATTTTCAATAATGAGTTACTGGTACCATTGGAAAGAGCAGTTTCAACTTACACATGGTGTATCATGTATGAAGATACATCAATCATAGATAGAAACCTTCAAATTAAGAAAACAGCCTTCAAAGTTTAAGCAACATTAATTTTGTCATGTTTCATGAAATGTATCTTAGTCACCATGGGCAAATCTTACTGAAATTTGGAGCATTACAAGATAATGGCATTCTGAAGACATTCAATTAATATGAAAGCAACATCTCTGTTAGAGAAAATAGCAGTACAATTAATTGCTTATGTAATTACTGCCATTACAAAGAATGGCTAAACCCTGCAACAATATACTCTGTAATACATTATTTATCTGACGTATATTTGTATCACTCACAGATAATGAGATCCTTATGTTATCTGGTGAATAAACAAATACAATATATTACATGACTATACAATAAATTATGTAGAGATAGTTATAAATAAATATAACTAATAACAATAATGTGGGTCAGTAGACGTATACGTACACAATTAATATTATTAATTAAACCAGTTTATTCAGATTCACATAAACCTACAGAAAATGTGATAACAATCAATCACAACAAGATAACAAGTTTTCAATTGTTCAGTCATCAAAGTAAGATGCAATTTAAATAACTCTAATTCAGGCCATTTTTCAATTTATTGCCTGCTCCGCCGGTGTCCCTGAATTGTACTTTGTGAGCATTAAATTAGCTCAGCTTCGGACTCGATTACAATTACTAGAATTAGTTAACAGGCATTGCCACTGTGAGGCGACACAGAAAAATATGCGAGATAATACCCAGCCAGAAATAAAACCAATTATCTACACATTGAAAATAGGGAGATGTAGTACAATACTGGGAGGCTGCCGGCGAAACCGGGAGACTTAAAGGGAACCAAAAGGGAACTATTATGTGCTATGCACGTGAAAGAGCTAATACAAAGCAACCATTCTGAACGGTAATCAATTTTTTAACGTCAGTGGTTTATTAGTAAAATAATTCCAAAGTGGATAATTTTACTGAAATCATCGGCTTCATAGAGGCGTCCATGATGCACCTCTTCCTGTTGTCTGACCGTGGTCTGACCACTCAGCACGCAGAACCGACCTTAAAGTCACGTGTCCGATTGCGTGCGTCAATGCTATCGCCGTTGTAAACACAATGTTGTAAGATACGCGAACTTCGAAGAAGGACATCCGTTCGAAGAACGTTGCTTCGAATAGGATGTTTCTCATCGTATATACTGGGTCAAGATCCGCAGAAACGTCGAGTTTTGAAGTAAGGAGCTGTACAAACGATATTAGCGCGATATTTAATCACCAACGACAGTCGTCGAAACGGGTTACCGGTCGAATCCTTCCGTCGCCGTAGCCAAGTCACCAGAGCGCGCAAGAAGGTTAGTAAATATTATCAAGTCTTCTGTATCTAAATTATTTAAATCTTGTACCATTAGACACATTGCGATGTGTGTCGTGATGACTTATGTACATACTGATATTGTTCATAAACGTCCACCACAGTTAACGTTCTAGAAGGTATGTACATGGGATCATGGAGCTGCTAACTAGGTCCAAGCGAGTTAGGCCGTCCGATATTGTTATTCATTATTATTAGTTTTATTTTATCCTACTTTGAATGGTATATATCACGTTTGCATGAACAGAGGCATAAAAATAAGGTAAAGCTACATGACCATAACACTAAAAAACAGCTGAATGCAAGCCAGATCATAGACGTCATAGTCAATTCGCATGAACGATAATACAGGCACTTTGATATCACTCGCTAAATAAGTTTTCAAAAGTACTGCCTTTCGAGTTTCGTAGCTACGCATGCAGTTCCTATTTTCAGGTTGACCGCTCTGAAAGTGCCAACATGACTGCTATATTTTTCAGTAAACATATTATTCAAACATTAAAAAATAGCATTGCGAATGTTGTTTTCAATCATGTTATTTGTTCAGTCACTTCAGTGAGAGAACAAATTACAAATTCTGTCTGCTGTATCAGTTCAGATACTCATACAACATTGATACTAGGACATGTTACAGGCTTACAATAAAGGATGAATAATTAGCTATGATGAGACATAACTTATGTGCTGTAAAAAATCACTTTGCAAATTTGCAATATTGCCTTTATTGGTAGTTTCTTGAAATATTGGGGACAAACTGAGCAAACAAGAAGAAACATTAACAGACTAGCATAATATACTAGATGGAACGTGGACTTGTAGATATCCCACAAGATCACTCTATCCAATACAACACTAGATCTTCAGGTAAACACTCGGTAAACATTTGGAACCAGTTTCTTCTCCACCACAATGAGTGGAATTATCTACCCTCAATCACTGTGTCGTGCAAATCACTAATGTAATTCAACAATAATTTAATCCAATAGTTTAGCAAGTAAGTCAGATGATCCACCATGCACATTGGCGTGATGTCTCAATATGACATTTTGCCAGTTAACAATATACATTGTCACAGATATTCCTGTTCGATTAATATTTTGAGGTGCCAACGTTTGTGTTTATTGGATAATATAAATTAAAGCATTTAATATAAGATACAACATAACACAAACAATGTAGCGATAAATGCTATTGTGGTCATTTTGTGAGAGGAATATCATAGTGGAGTGAAATGTTTGTAAGACGCAGTATCATTTTACCAATTATGTATTCAATACCACGTTTACCAACATTAGGAAATTGCATGACTGAGCACTGTCAACTCTAGTGCATAAACACTAAGTGATCATGTAATCAGTTATCATATCTTAGTTTATGTAATATGTATCACCACACAAACATACATACATCTCTATTCAATGAAGACAGCAGTTGGAGCAGCATCACCATCTATCTATCTGTGCAAGCACTGTGCAATAATATGAATGCAGTTCTAGTGCATGCAACTCAGTATCTGTCACTCCTGTCAGCTGTCAAATTAAGATCTTAGTGAGTGTATGTCATCTGCCAGAAAACCCCTTCTGTACTCTATCCATGACCCGTTCCATCCTTACAGTCCCATTTGCTTTCTTGATAAATGTATCTAGCCTAATCCTGTCCTGGTTGTTGATATTGCCACTTCCAACACTGCACCAAAGTAAAGGACACTGTTCACTATTACACTGCAACATATATGCTGCTTATTTGCCGCACATTGAATAATCTTTTTTCATACAAAAACATAGTAAATTCAAACAGTCAATATTTAGCACTACAGCATGTACTGTTTATTTATAGGGATGGAACCATGGCTCTAGCAAGAACGTCCGGCCACGTCCTAGCAAACCCTGACAACATGGCTGTTTTCTGGTCAAGACGCAAGCAATTGGAGCTGCGGAAGACACTACCGGTACATCTGTATGTTTACCTGCAGATCCACCAGCCCATGGCAGACAGAAAAAGTGAATGGTGAATTACATCTTTGTCAGAACTCTGGCCGCTGCCCACAATGACTGTCCATGTCGGAATTACAGTCATTGGTACAGATATGCCCAAGCTAATGAAACAAGATGGTGGTGTCAATAGTCAGTTGATTTGTTCATAATCAATCCAACTGCTAATTTACAAATCAACTGATAATTTGTAAGGGCAGCAGTCAACAAGTGCTGAGTGTTATCCCATATCTTGTTCTCCGCTGAGAGCACAGAAGTTCCATCTTATGGCTGGTATACACTGGTATGACTCTATGTACCCTTCGACCAAGCCTGCCATGGATCCACCAGGTAAAACTCTCTGTATATGGCCGACTTGGACACCTGAAATAAAATAAGGCCTAAATAAATATATCAACTATGTATAGTGGCGCAGTGGTTTAAAGCTTTGGACTCGGCTTCAGACTCTCAACTACGAGAACGAAACCATGTGGTGCTGTGTCGAACCTTGGGCAAGTCTGTTCACCCGTCATTGCTCCAATTCACTCAGCTGTGTAAACAAGTAACTGGCTATAGACAATGGTGGATATTTGTACACAAACCGTCTTGATTAATTAATTACCGCTTGGCTGGATGTTTCCCACAGTCATGAGATGGTGTTTAATTAAGTAGGTCTGCCAGGGAGTAAAGTGTAAAGCACTTTGACAAGGACAATGCTAAGCAGACATTGGGTCAAATACATTGAAATTTATTTAAATACAAATACTCTTGAGGGATCCAAATACTTTTTATTCCTAAACATCAATTACAGATACTTAAAAAGTATTTAAATACTTTCAAATACAAATGTATTTGACCCCATGTTTGAGGATTGGATACTGCACTATATAAGAACTGTGTTGACAGGTGACATATGAAAATGGAGGTAACTCAATCCATTATCATTGTAGAATACATGTTATGTTTTTATAAAATCATTGGAACTTTATTTTAGTTCTGATATAGTGGACAACTGGGCATGCTACTCGAAATGTTCTAGAATGATCCTACATCAGTTACTGTAAACATGAATTGTTGGGTATATTTCTACTATAGAATAATGTGTGGTGTTTTCATTGTATGAAATATCATTTGTATTATATAAATGTTGTATCATGTTAGTTTGCTTGGTGTTCTGGTTGCTCTAATGTTATTTTCATTTTCAATAAATTGTGAGCAACACATTTCACTGTTTATAATACATGAACATATACTTACATTTTTGTTGGCAGATACATGTGAAAGTTGTCTAACCGGTTACATTTGGAAGCACTGTCTGCTCCAAACACAGAATATAAAATCCATGGCCATTTGTAATATATCATGGCACATCTGAAACATAACCAGATGTTTAAATGAGTTTTTCATGAATAAGAAATATTAGTAGCATAATGTGGAAGCTGACGGCTACTATTATGGTTACCTCGCCACTATTATGGTTACCTCGACAACAAAGTTACATTGCAATTAAGATCACCGCAGAATATACATAAATATATCCACATATGTCATAGTTTAGAATATTTGTTCTGCTAGTTGTGTTACTTTTACCCAGTTCAAATGGTTATTTTTAATAGAGACATTCCACTGTACATATATTTCAGCTAAAAAACAACTACCGGTATTATTCAGCATGAAGTCGATTTCATAAAGAACATGGGTGGTGATTTTCTTTCTTTATTTACCCCTCCAGAATTATGCTCCAAACTCTCCCTTTAAATATACCACGCCTATTAAAAGAACAATCAATATTGACACCACATAGTTAGATAATTAATCTTTCCCCTATAGTTCTACTGGTGTGTTCTATTTATATCTGTGATTGACACACATCTGTTTCATAGGCGCACAGGTCATGCTATGTCAATAATACAAAAACATGCCACACTCGCTACTGTTAATATAATAATGTCCAGTATTTGAAAAAACAACAATTAATCTGCATTTTTGTCACAGTTTTGGACAATTTGGAAATTGATTCCTGAAAACACTTTTAAGCTAGGGCGAAGGACCGAGCCTGTCATTCTGTGTCAGGTTGAGATAAATCGGAGAGCCATGCCCATGACCCTATATATTTGTTTCAAATTGGGAAACCTCACGTTGTGTATAACATATCCGACACTACACCACTGACTTGGAGAATAATACACGGCTTGGCTGTGACTAAGTAGAAACTCGCCGAATACCGGGATCGAATGCGAGGTGGCCATCAACATACCTGTCAGTGTTTCGAAGTTTCAGCGAGTTTCAACCACTTGTCAATGTCGCCTCGGCTTGTTACTCGCCTCTGCATTTCGGCTTCCGGCGGGTCTTCTTTACCAGGTTTACCAGCGCGTTCAGTTCTATCTTGAAAATGTTGGCCCTTATCGTTGCAACCGAAATTCAGCTATTTCTGAACGAAAATCATGTTACCTTCCCTACACGGGTACACGAAGCGGATGAACACATCGCAAAGCGCCACCTGGCGATTATTTTAACGCAATTTTAAATACAGATTTGCCCGATCTGCCGCTCATTGTGCCAAACATTCGACTACGTCACACATCAGTCAAAATGGCGCGACTTACGAACTTTGATAGAAAAGGTGCTCAGATTTTTTTTACTAATAAACCACCGACTTTAAAAATGTGATTACCGTTCAGAATAGTTCGTTTTTATTAACTCTTTCACGTGCATAGCATGTAACTTTCCCTTTTGGTTCCCTTTAAAGGAACATGCAACCCAAAAAGTAAAAATTGCTCAAACCATTAAACAATGTTCATTGAATCATATCCCATATTGTGTTATTTTTTCTGAAATGATTTATGCAGTTTTATGGATAATTAGTGAACCTCCCTGGAGGCTGACATTTTGGACATTTCGCCTGTGGGTGTGTGACGTCACACTTCCAGAACCGCTAGCGCCTCGTCTTTCACCCAAGCCAAGCAACCTGTGTTCCAGATCAATGGTGACATGGTCCTGGCAAACCATTTTCCGTTTGAAATTGAATTTTTCCACAGTATGACCCGTACCAATATTGTGGAGCCATTTCATCGCCAACTCGCGCTTTGCAGAGAATTTATTGGCATTTGAAAAACTCTCTTTCCTTTCACTGACCCTTCTCCTGCTCTGTTTTGGCATTCGTATGCTTGACATCCATGCATTTCATTATCACAAGACTCATAAAAACAACTCAAATCATGTCGCTGTGCTAGTATTTACATATTGCGCACCGCCTATATCGCTGACAGTTGTGGACAGTCTACGTCACACTCACGCATTCTCTCATGTTACTCTTCATGAGTTCTTCGTGAAATGGGCAACAATGGCAGCGCCCATGGTCAGTGAAAATGTACGTTTCAAGATAAATTTTATGATGTATAACATTCTTATAAAATTAAACAAAAAATACACATGTTACAACATTCTATCTTGAATGGCATTTGGGAATTTGAGGGATTTTAACGCATTTTCAACACTATGGTTGCATGTTCCTTTAACATGTATGCATGGATCCTGAACCCTGATCTTTTTGGGTTTTACACTAGTCTGTATGTACAATAATCGCAACATGACACTAATGTTTTCGTGGTAACTCCGTCAAATTATACCCAGATCTAGACACGCAATTTACCGACAGTTTGACACCAAGTTTACATATATCTATCGAGAAAAACGGTTCTATCAAATAATTGTGCATTAGCCACAAAATAACACTGATTTTCATTTATCTTATCAGCCATCTTGCTTCTAGATTGTTGACGTAAATAATATTCTGATTATTTTCAACATGTTTTTAGTCACACAACAGTAGTTCTGATGACACAGTGTAGGCAAATTTATTCCGATTCATACAATATAATTTTATTTTATACCTTTGCATGTGCTATATTCCACATATTACTTGTGATGGCAGTGCTATTTTTTGCTGTATGTAGTATTTCAATCCTGATTTCAGGAAAAAACAGGACCAACTTACTCAGTGCCATAATATAGAATCCCAATTGATGTACAGTCGCGCCTCACTATAACGCGACTCGCTATAACGCGAATCGGTTGTAACGCGGTCGGTCGTGGACCACGAATTTCTGCCGCCGGGGGGAAATGGGCGCTACAGCTAACAATAACGCTGTAATTAACTGTCACTTATTTTTATGAAGTCCTCATGTTTGTCTTGTACAGGTATATCTAGAAACAATTTAATGATATTAAGAAATTTAACACAGAAGTACAACTGCGTTGTTGAGTTCGTTGTTTGTTGTGCTCCTGGCTTCTGCTCTACCGTCTGCCGTCGGCTTCGCAGCACCAATCCAATCCTTTTTGAAACCGATCTATTGTGTAACCAGCGGTTGGTTTGTGTGGTAATTTCTTAAGTGTTTGTTTAAAACGTTACCAATTCTTTTGATTGCATTTAATTAACTTTAGGCACAGTAAATTTGGTATAAAACCCTGTTTGTTTGCGCCGATATCAATCGCGTTTGTCTCCTGCCAGTTCGCTGTGGCTTCGGCGAAGGCGCCCGTTCACTGTGGCTTCCGTGAACGGGCGCCTTCGTCGGCTTGTAAGTGGCAATTAAATTGCTTATGAATAGGACGGTGACGAGCAATAATTATGATACTGAAATGGCAGGCTAGCAGTTGTTTTCTTCACTACGTCTATGAAAAAACATTTACTTGTGCGCAAATATACGAATTCGTCAACTGCGTATGAACCGCAGTAACCTCGAACCACTGTGAATTGCATTATAAATCGGCACAGTAAATGTGCGATCTAAATTTATATTTTGGGATTGATTGAAAGATGAAATCAAGCCAATAGTGAGCGTAATTAGTATAAGTATTAATATTTGACCGACTTCGGCAACATGTCAATTCATTTGTGCGTTTCGCCTGCTGAGTTCAAGGTTATTTTAGACCGTGAAAGCAGTACTGTGTTATCGCTCCGTCTCAGTTCGCATCGACAGACGAGGCGCATTGGCTCTGAATTTATTTCAAAACTGTACACCATTCGCAAGATTTACTCAGTTCAACATTCGACAGTGTATATTATTTTAACATAATACACATTTACGTTTGTTTCAATGTCAGTTAGTTTTATAAATCACGCATACACCGCGCAACCAGCACATTGGCTTCGGTTGCTGTTGTGGCGTTTTGGGGGTGGTGGCGCCCCTGGCGGAGTATAATCTATTACGCGCCTCGTTTATAACGCGGTTCCATTTCGTGGACCCCAACTACCGCGTTATAGCGAGATGCGACTGTATAAATATTATTTCTGTGTTACTCATAGAAGATACCTTATATTCTGCAATGATATAATAACTGATAAAATATTTGCTTATAACTGTGGAGGAATCAACAACTGATTTCGTATTTATTGTTGGCCTTCTTGGAATTTTTAAATGTGTAAATGATATACTAATTAGTTTCAATTAGTCATACAACAATGACGTGCTCACTAACATACAGTGGAACCCCTCACGAACGACCACCCTCATTTACGACCACCCGCTTTTTACGACCGTTTTTTCATTGACGGAATGTCTACGCTGTATAAACGTTCCCTCACCAACGACCACCCGGCAGACACGACCAACGACCATGGCAATTTGAATTTTACCCCTGACGAACGACCATCCGATAGGTGGCCAGGACATTTGTTAACCTAAATATCGCAATGAATTCTCATTAAAAGCATGACTAACGCACATGGATGCGCATAATGCCATAAAAACAATAAATCGCCTGATGACGACCATTTATTTTGGCGATCTTTTACTTTCTGACCGAATTATGAAAACGACATCTAACAGCCGCTAGACTTTCCTCACATATCTTATATATTTATAAACACACAGTATGTTATAAAATTAAATCACTTATATTATTGAAACAACTAAAATTCACGAAACAAACTCGCGCAATTAAGAACTTGCCGGCAAGACATCATGGCGGACATGGTCACCGTCGGTAGCTACGCGTAACTCTGCGATTAAATATCCATATTGTATATGACTGAAGTTTAGAAACTTGTGTATGATTACAGTTTAGAAACTTAGGCTAAGTTTTAGGTTAGTTTAGGATAAAACAGGAATCCAGATTGAGCGACACCGCGATAAAATATCGACGTAACGCCACGGTAATCTACGGCCTGCGCATAACAGCCGCAGGCGATGTCGACTTTAGTTTAGCACGATTTAGATTTGGGAATTTTATTCTTCACAGCAATTTAAATGATTTAATTTTATGGCCTAGCGTATGTATATGATACGTGTTATTAGAGAGGAAGTTTCGTGGCTGTAAGAGGTCGTTTTCATGATTAGATGAGAAAGTAAAAGATCGTTTTGCGGTGCTCGAAAGAACAACAAAATGGCGACCGCGGTGCGATTACCCAGATGCCGTGAGGTGGCAGCACTTTTTAGCCCCTCAGACCAAATTTTTAATAAATTAAATGAGAATACTTTTAATCAGATATAATTACAAAACGATTCAAAATGAGGATACTTTTTATCAGATATTATTTAGAAAAAACGATTCAAAATTAAACTTATACTGAAACGTGTCACACATAAAATAAACAGAATAAATAATTTTGTTTTGTCAAATGTTATCTCATTTGTATTTTCTAATTTTTATTTTGTGTATTTTACTACTTAGTGGTTGTAAGCGCCCCCTAGTGTTGAATGTTGCAAACCCCTCACGAGAAACCATCCCTCTTTTAAGACCGCCCCACTCTGATTTGGGGGGGGGGGGGCGATCTTAAATGAGGGGTTCCACTGTATAGATAATTCAGTTCTGGTTCGGATGATGTACAGCTGTACACTTTTATATAATTGTGATGAACAGTTTTTATAATACATGTGAATTCAGGGCTTAAGAGGTTAAATAAGCATAATTTCTGTTATCAATGTTACCAGTAGTATGTTGCTTATGTCTGTCACATTTATTATATTGTCATGTCAACCAGATATTTGTTGAATTACTGAAACTGTTAGTCGAAGGGATACACTGCCAAATGTACTTACCACGGATTTGGGTGCTGTGATGTGGAATGCATACCGGTAGTCTGAGCAATCGTTAATGTACGTTAATTAATTATATCTATATGGATGTAAACAAATTGGTTTATTACGGCCATCTTGAAAAATGGCCGCCAACACTTTCCAGGGAGAAATCTGAGGTGGCCCTATATCCAAATATTTTTGTATTTATGTTCTACGTTTGTGCCAAATGTCAGGGTTTTGTCATAAGATGCACAATTCATACACATATCGGCCTGGGTATTTGGTAGATGGCACTAAGTGGGAACATGAGGATCATGAGTTGATGTAACCTACTCAGATTTAAAAAAAGTCTTCGGTAAAGTGCCTCTTCAAAGATTACTACTTCAACTTTAGGCCCATGGCATAGAAAATTATGGTTAAAATGGATAGAAAAAATTGCATATTGGTAGAATGATGATGGGACGCTTCAATCTAGAAATTGTTTTGAGTAGAGTACCACAGGAATCAGTACTGGGACCTATGATATACTTAATATATATAATATATATATATATAATATATATATATATATATATATATATATATATATATATATAAATTATCTGGATGATGATATAACAAGCAAGTTGTTGAAATCTGCTGATGGTACAAGTGTTGTGTATGTGTGTGGAGGTATAGACAGCATTATGAGATGGTCGTAATAAGTTGATCGAATGGTCTCAGAATTGGCAAATGTTGTTCAATTTTGGGAAATGCAAGGTTTCAGAGCAGTGTGGAATTGCAGCATAGAACGGAAATAAACATTTTGGTTTAATCAGGCAAAATATAGTATACAAGGAAAAACTATTAATACTGCTGAACAAAACAATAGTTAGACCTCATTTAGAATATTGTATACAAGCATTGAGGCCATATTGCAAGAAGGACATAGATATTCTAAAAAGAATACAAAGGACAGCAACCAAGATGATATAAAAAACTGAAGGATATTAGTTACGAAATGCATCTAAGATAATATGGTTTAACAACACAAGACACCAGGAGATTGAGAGGAGACCAGATAGAAGTGTTTACAATGTTGAATGATTATGAAAATATTGACAGAAATATTAGTTTTCAGTTAGGGACGATAGAAGGACTAGAGGATATGAAGTTACATTACCAAAGGAGCAGTGTAGACTAGATATTAGAAAGTTGTCATTGTTTAGGTGCTAGTAGTGTTAATATGTTTAAAGAAAAGTTGACATATACCCCAAAAGGGTGGGGTACATTTCAATAGGTGAGTTGGACTCTCAATAAGCCAAAGAGCTGCCTTGTCCACCTGCCATCGTTAATTCTCTAGGTTGCAATCTTGCTACACTGAAAACAAACACCTAAAGAAACATTTAACTATGGTTCATGTTGACAGCATCTTTTAACATGACTAACCAATTCATGGGAGAAATGATAAAATAACCTTTAACTTTAACCAGTTCCCTGAGCCTAACCATATCAGATGTATCCAATGTTTTTACCGTTTGAGAGATCAGAGATTGCTGCAACTTCTTCACATCGGCCACTTGCACATGTCTGAAGATGTCAGATATTTTGGCGTGTACATGTGCTGTGTCCACCTTTTGTCCTTGGATAAGGATGGACGTCTTGCGGATGGTGACTTTCACGTTGGAATGTTCCGCCAGCAACTGTATCTCATCTTTCTAAAAATGCACCATCAGTATAATATGATATAAATAACAAACTGAACTAACACATGCAGACAGCCAAAATGTGCATATTGGTGACTGTGGTCTGGTTTTAATTGTTGGAATGATAGACCCCATACCCTGTATAACATGAGTAGTGAAAGGAAAAATGCATAAAAAAGAAATGTGCCAAAACATGTTTTTTAATACCACCAATACTAGAGAGTGTAGTCTAGAAGTTTGAGCACGACTCCACTGTTGTTGGATTATGATACTGAAAGACGGGGGAGGGTTTGTTGAATTTTTTTGGGTGGCACGCTCTGGGCATATTTAATAGATCTGTAGGGCATGTGACTCTAGCGCAGACACAGTGCAATCATATTTCAAAGGTCTAGGATGCAAGTGTAACCCATTCCCTCTAGAACTGCATCTGAACAATATTAGAACAATTGTTCATTATATGATACACTAAGGTAATCACTGTATAGCTGTTTCTTTCTATGAAACGATTATGTGATAACACTGAAATAATGTAACTGTTGCCAGCGACAAACAGTTGATTAATAATGATGTTTATAGTGACCGATGGTCATACTGACTGGTGGTTGTCGTGACTGATGCCTGTAGGGACTGGTGATTGTAGTGACTGATTGTCGAAGGGACTGGTGATTGTAGTGACTGATGGTCATAGTGACTGATGGTCGTAGGGACCGATTGTCATAGGGACTGGTGGTTGTAGTGACTGATGGTCGAAGGGACTGGTGATTGTAGTGACTGATGGTCATAGGGACTGGTGATTGTAGTGACTGGTGGTCGTAGGGACTGGTGATTGTAGTGACTGATGGTCGTAGGGACTGGTGATTGTAGTGACTGGTGGTCATAGGGACTGGTGATTGTAGTGACTGATGGGCGTAGGGACTGGTGATTGTAGTGACTGATGGTCGTAGGGACTGGCGGTTGTAGTGACTGTTGGTTATAGGGACTAGTGATTGTAGTGACTGATGGTCGTACGGACTGGTGATTGTAGTGACTGATGGTCGTAGGGATTGGCGGTTGTAGTGACTGGTGGTTATAGGGACTAGTGATTGTAGTGACTGGTGGTCGTACTGACTGGTGATTGTAGTGACTGATGTTTGTAGTGACTGGTGGTCGTAGTGACTGGTGATTGTAGTGACTGATGTTTGTAGTGACTGGTGGTTGTAGTGACTAATGATTGTAGTGACTGGTGGTTGTAGTGACTGGTAGTCATAGGGACTGGTGGTTGTAGGGACTGGTGGTCGTATGGACTGGTGATTGTAGTGACGGATGGTCATAGGGACTGGTGCTTGTAGTGTCGGATGGTCGTAGGACTGGTGCTTGTAGTGACGGATGGTCGTAGGGACTGGTGCTTGTAGTGACGGATGGCCGTAGGGACTGGTGCTTTTAGTGACTGATGACCGTAGGGACTGGTGCTTGTAGTGACGGATGGCCGTAGGGACTGGTGGTTGTAGAGACTGATGGCCATAGGGACTGGTGGTTGTAGTGACTGATGGCCGTAGGGACTGGTGGTTGTAGGGACTGATGACCGTAGGGACTGGTGGTTGTAGTGACTGATGGCCATAGGGACTGGTGGTTGTAGGGACTGATGACCGTAGGGACTGGTGGTTGTAGTGACTGATGGCCATAGGGACTGGTGGTTGTAGTGACTGATGGCCGTAGGGACTGGTGATTGTAGCGACTGATGGCCGTAGGGACTGGTGGTTGTAGTGACTGATGGCCGTAGGGACTGGTGGTTGTAGCGACTGATGGCCGTAGGGACTGGTGGTTGTAGTGACTGATGGCCATAGGGACTGGTGGTTGTAGTGACTGATGGCCGTAGGGACTGGTGGTTGTAGTGACTGATGGTCGAAGGGACTGGTGATTGTAGTGACTGGTGGTCGTAGGGACTGGTGATTGTAGTGACTGGTGGTCATAGGGACTGGTGGTTGTAGTGACTGATGGCCGTAGGGACTGGTGGTTGTAGTGACTGGTGGTCGTAGGGACTGGTGATTGTAGTGACTGGTGGTCGAAGGGACTGGTGATTGTAGTGACTGGTGGTCATAGGGACTGGTGGTTGTAGTGACTGATGGCCGTAGGGACTGGTGGTTGTAGTGACTGATGGTCGAAGGGACTGGTGATTGTAGTGACTGGTGGTCGTAGGGACTGGTGATTGTAGTGACTGGTGGTCATAGGGACTGGTGATTGTAGTGACTGATGGTCGTGGGGACTGGTGATTGTAGTGACTGATGGTCGTAGGGACTGGCGGTTGTAGTGACTGGTGGTTATAGGGACTAGTGATTGTAGTGACTGATGGTCGTAGGGACTGGTGATTGTAGTGACTGGTGGTCGTAGTGACTGGTGGTCGTAGGGACTGGTGGTTGTAGTGACTGGTGGTCGTAGTGACTGGTGATTGTAGTGACTGATGTTTATAGTGACTCGTGGTTGTAGTGACTAATGATTGTAGTGACTGGTGGTTGTAGTGACTGGTGGTTGTAGGGACTGGTGGTTGTAGTGACTGATGGCTGTAGGGACTGGTGCTTGTAGTGACGGATGGCCGTAGGGACTGGTGCTTGTAGTGACTGATGGCCGTAGGGACTGCTGCTTGTAGTGACTGATGGCCGTAGGGACTGGTGGTTGTAGCGACTGATGGCCGTAGGGACTGGTGGTTGTAGTGACTGATGGCCGTAGGGACTGGTGGTTGTAGTGACTGATGGCTGTAGGGACTGGTGGTTGTAGTGACTGATGGCCGTAGGGACTGGTGGTTGTAGTGATTGATGGCTACAAATCTGGCTGCGGTGCTGTACTTTTTCAAGATGTTTAATTAGTGTACCTGGTAGTGGTGTGTGGATTCCAAATAGGGGAGGCATATTCAAGTTTTGGTCGGACTAGCACGTTATAGGCAGTTTCTTTTACATCAGGTTTGGATGGTTCGAGGGTTCGTTTGATTATACCTAAAACTTCTGAAGATTTGCAAGCTATGTCGAGAAGTGGAAGAACACAGCCTGGTGAGAATGTACACACGTAGGGATAGCCACACTATGAGCAACGAATATTGGATGGTGCCTTATTGACAGACCATTTTGATAAGCTTTTCTATATATTACCGCAGTTTGAGTCAGTTTCATAATGGCTTCTTTGTCATCTTCACTGTCAAGAACATCATCTGGGCACTCGGACTTGCACAGATCCTCTATGGCCTGCTTCACACTATCAATAACAGTGAGTGTCTGACCATAAATAATCAGTGTGATGGTTTGTTTGTTTGCAGATCTCCTTTCGATACGTCCAGTACGAGGACGACCTATGTAACAGAAAAGAAATCAATGAATTATATAAAAACAAGAAAACAATTTAGATAAAAGTAAATGCTGTATTACAATCTTCACCGCACATACACATTCATTCCTACATAAACAAACATGGTGAAACACTCCCATATTCAGTCCGACACTCAGTGACACAGAAAGACTCACATATCTTAGACATTACAAATGTTGATAATTAACTGTGTTCTAAGCAAAAATAACTAAATTTGCAATGGAAAGTATGACAAAATGCAATGTCTGACAAATGCTATAACAATGCTGAAAATTGTTTTATTTCTGATGTGTATCTAAGTGAAATAAATGCAACTGAATATACCTTGATGTTGTTTGGGGGGTGCTCCCGCAAGTCCTCGTTTCCGGCCAGGCATACTGCCAGAGAGTATGTCTTGAAATGCCTAAGTGTGGAACAATTTCAGACCAACTACAACAGGTTTATATTACAAAACAATATGTATGTATGTATGTATGTATATATGTATATATCATACAGCTAAAAATTATACTTATAGTCCAGCCGATATGTGAATGAATTGTGCGTTTTATGATACAAGTGTGAAATTTGGCACAAACGTCGACCACATAAATACAAAAATATTTGGATATAGGACCATCTCAAATTTCGCCCGGAAAGGCATTGGCGGCCATTTTCTAAGATGGCCGCCGTAAACCTATTTTCTCATATCTTAGTAACTACGTCAAGTAAATCAGTCCTTTTGGTAATGAAACCTAGATGTTCGGGGTCAGCCATTTCATATGTAATACTTTTGACCTTCTCCGACATTAACATGCGCCATTTTAAAATATGGCGGCCGCCAAGACTAATAACCGTATATCTCATGACCTACGCGACCTAGAAAGCTAATTGTATGGTCAAAATATAGATAACTAGACAGCCGATTCCATTATATTAAAATATTTTGTATTTGATCTTTGTCGACCTTCGTATCCGCCATTTTATAAAAATGACGTCCGCTAAAACGAATTTTGTACACACATTTACAATGCTTCAGTCAGAACCGCTACATTTGTGTCAAAATGTAAGTTTTTCAAAGTAACGATTTCAAATATGTTACATATGACCTTTTCCAATATTAATGTCCGCCATTTTTAAAGATGGCACCTTTCAAAACCAAACTTCTTCACATCTTGAGAAATAAACCACCTAGAGAGAAAACACTGTCTTTATAATTAAGATTTTTCGTGCTGCTATTTTAAATATGCTACTTTTGATCCAATCGGACATTCGTATCGGTCTTTTCAAAGATGGCGACTAAAATGGCGGTTATTTTCTATAATGGCTATCAACAAACGCTATTTACTAGCTAGGCTATGTACACGAGAGGAGTATCAGAAGTCGTTCCCTCTCTTGGTGTTTAGAAAAGTTTACGTTAACTCCGAAACGCCTCACAGTCTTAACTCATTGTTTATTTTATTTTGTGTTGTTTGATTCCATGTTTTGTGATATGTCAACATAAACATTCAACAGCAGAAACTTATTATGTCGTCTGTGACAGTTCAGCATTCCTGTAACACATGTGTGTATGTAACACGATAAGTGTATAAACATTGTCCATGACCAAAATAGTTCTCGACAAGCTTGTGTCGCTTCAGGAAGAGTTGTCCAATATATTTTCCAACCGCCATTTTCATTCCTGTTCCACCCCCATTCACTTGGAGATGGACGCTCCGGGGTCGCGATCATCGTCTGTGCCCAACAGTGGCCGGCTTGGTAAGCAGCCCGCTTTGTGTGCTGGAGAAGTACTGCTTGTGTCGGAGGAAGACCGTCAATAGCTCTACCTTTCTGTGTGAACAGCTGCTTCCTCGCTCCATTGACAAATTCCTGGCAGCTAGTACGGTCGTACAGCAGAACTACAAATCGTTCCAGTGGACCCAGCCAATTTTCTACGGTCTCCGGGGTAGCAGCCAAGGCACAGAAAAGTGGTGTGACTTTGTCATAGGCATTCCACATGTCCCATGCAGTGCGTTTGCCCCTGCCTCCAAAACATGACACCGTATCAAAACCAGTGAAGGCATGAAACATTGGCAAAACAACACAACGATCAGGACCCAGTGCGTCGGCCATCTCGTGGGCTGGTAAATATCGAAAGTTGTTTCCAGCACCAAAGGCAATCCACAGTTCGGTGATGTTGAGGCGCTGTGCTGATGCCACTGCAAGAACAACCACGTCCGTGTCAACTGTTCGAATGGATACCTTGTTATCCCCTTTTTTCACAGTATCTTCCAGGTGGAGTAGGATTTGTGTGTCCGCTTCTTCATGGGCGCATGGAGCAAGGCCTGACACGTCTCGGGACTGAGTACACAGCATACCAGTGTGACATGTGCTGATGACTTGTTTGTCGGTGGCAATGGTTGCTGCACTAGTCGCCAAGAACGAAAACAATTCGATCTTGTTGTCGTTAATGCAGAGAAACTCATGCCAGTTCCCAGGAATTGTGTTGGGTGGTTCTACGCATCGGCGGATACCTTTTCCTCTCCGTGTTCGTGTTTCGGCCTTCAAGCTATCTGCGATATATTCATCCCACACAACATCTAGTCTGTTCACGTGTTGCAGTTGCGATGTGATGAACGGCAGGAACACTCGGGTCGCGTAATCGTCTTTGCAAAACCCGGTCGAAGCCTGTTAACGATTGCAGCCCCATCAAGCAGGATGACTTGTACGACAGGAGTGGGGGAAAGGTTTTGTGTAGGAACGAGATCTTCCAAGCAGCCGACCAGATCAGACTTTGTTCCTGTCCGCAGTTTCCCCATTTGTGATAAAGCAGGTGGATACGCTTGATTTTCATGTTGAAAGAACTGATCGAGATCACCACTCCGTATTTGCGACGCTATGTACAACCTGGAGAACAGAGAACAGTCATTCTTGAGTGATGACCGCTCTTGATTTTTCTCACACTGTAGCCGGCTGAACAGTAGTAGGTTATTTCTCTTGATTGGATCTGTAATGGGCTTTGTTTGGTTGACAAGGCGCTCGTTGACGTAGGTGTCATACTGCTCTTGTCCGAGAGATTTGATCTGACGCAACGTGTCAATCACAACTGGATCTGCAAGGTTTCTGCTATCCAGTACAAGCAAATCCTTGCTGTTATCAGCGAATGGATTTCCCATCTCTTCTATTACATCAGTTAATGACGTGATATCTCGTCTGAATGTCATCTGTGCATGTTTCATCTGCTCGTGATGCCGGAAATATGTTTTCTTTCTCTTCATGGTTGAAACCTCAAATTCTCCAATCAGACGTGCCATTTCAGGGCCAGACACCATCCAACGCCGCAGTGCTGCAGGGTTCTCAGTCAGACCCACAGCCCCACCATCACCCTTCAGAGAGGCATTGTTCTGTTCATGAGCCTGGTCAATCGCAATACCAGAGAACACGTGTGTTGTTTTCTTGATGCATTGCGTAAAGTCTCTCTAACTGGAGGCATGCCGCAGAAGAAACATGTTTTGGTGGAAGGAGGTGCTTCTTCTATAGACTGACGGGTGAACTTCTTGGAAGCAGCTGTATTGTCCTCAATGCGAGATTTCCTCTTCTCTGCTCGCTCAAGTTTTGTCTTATTGAATTGTACTCGACAAGAGTCATGCCATTTGTCTTGGTGCTGTCGGAATGTTGCCTCAATGCCTACACCATCATCTAACCTTGATAGGTTGATTGTCTTAGGCTAACAACCAACCTTGTCGAAACCCTTAATATTGTCAGCGATAGTCTTGTAACCAACCCCCTGCGTCAAGGTTTGAAGAAGCAGGACAGCGAAGCACCTACGGTCTGTCCTCCTGACACAGAACGCATTTGTTCCAGTTTGTCGTCAGACATAGTACATTGGATGTTCCAGGCTGATCCACCACTTCATGTACCTTAGCCATTCAGATATTATGGCAATTACGCTCTTGTGAAAATAGGATATAGAAGGATGTCATAACTCTACGGATTACCTGCATTACATTAAAAGATACTTACATGTTCTGTGATTTGTACATTCCGCATTTATATCACCTAACATAACACATATTCAAAAACGAAGCGCGGTTTCCTTTCTTTTTGGTCATGTGACATCCTCGCAACCACATGATCAGCTGCTAAACCGCCTACCGATCGAAAAAAACATAATATTAATATGTGCATAATTATTCAAATTAATAGGACAAAATTTAAGGCGAGACGTCGTCGTTCCAACGGCCGTCATTTTATAAAATGGTGGGTACGAAGGTCGATTAAGGTCAAATGCAAAAATATTAAAATCATTCACATCGGCTGTCTACATACGTTTCCTGTGAAATCAACATTACCGCTCCATGTAGTTTTGGCGGCCGACATCTTTAAAAATGGCGGATTTGAATGTCGTAGAAGGTCAAATGTAACATATTTGAAATCACTGACACAGAAGTTGTATGTTTTGGTTCCAAAACATCTAGTCTACGTTGCAAAAGTCTTTAGATAGAGGAAATTGGGTTTTGGTGGCCATCTTTAAAATGGCTGCCAACCACTTCCAGGGCAAAATCTGAGATGGCCCTATATCCAAATATTTGCGTAATTATGTACTCAATGCGTGTGTCAAATTTCATGCTTGTATCATAAAACGCACAATTCCACCATATTTTGTCACATATCGGCTGCACTATTATCCGTTAGCCTGTGACAGCTGGATGTGTCATCAGACAAATGAAATTGCTACTACTTGTCCCAAGGACAACTTAACTGTTTACAGCATCGAACAACTAGAAAATCAATACTTAGTCGTCACTTGTCCAAAACAGACATCATATAGCCATTTTCTTCAGTAAATGTTGTTCTCTAACAACAGTAAACAAATACAAAGCAACCAGCAAGTAATACAGTAGCGTTGCATAACAGACTCTCCCCCAGCTGTCGGCAAACACAAAATTACTTATAAAGAAGAAGATTTTGATACTTATTTGTTCATTGGACAAGTGAATTGTTCTATGGACAAGTTAGATTTTGTTTCTACTTGCCTACTGGACAAGTAGTTAATTTCACAAATTTTGAGTTCTTATATACATAAATACTTATATGTCAGTTTGTGTCATAAATAAATCACAATAATCACTGGTTATCAAACTCGGACTGAAACCTTTTATAAACAGATCCATTTTTACTTCAATATATTAAGCCTCACTTTTTCAGAAATATTCATTACATATTTTAACTGTACATCTAATTTATTTGACGTATTTAATTAAACATTATTAACAGACTTTCAACAGCAAAGAAGTGATGCCATCAGGCAGACTTTTTTGTCTTACTGCCTGAGGTTGCATTTTCTGTTTACCACTGACCTAAATTGAAATAAGTTACTTTTCAAAATGTTCATTGTACATCTGCGAGAACTGTGATCATACTATATAATAGGTTTTACTGACCTGGATGCAGGCACTGTCTTTGTGATACACCACAAAGCGAACTTCTCTGAGACATGTCTGTGGATTATGACGGCTGAACTCAAACAGTTCGTCCCGCATGACTGACGCGACAAAATGTGCATCAAAACCCAAGCCACCAACGCCGATGGGCGGAATGGACAGAGACGTCACACTGTGATTATGTGCCTCTTGGAAACAGTTGCTGAGCAGTCTCCTCAGAACCTGCAAAAATGTACTCTGTGAATGATTCCCGGAAAAGCATTGAGTTAGAAATGTCAAATCAAGTCCTAGTGTTTCATTTATGAATTTACTAAATATATCTAAGACTGGTGATAAATGTGGTGATGGTTTGGCTGCCCAATTTCAACATGAAGCATGTTTAAATTATAAACAAAACATCCAGTTTCATAGGAACTTGTTTCTATACTGCTGAAACAGGCTGAGTTAATGTAATTGTGAAGCGCAATGGTTCAGGGGTAGAGCTTCAGACTCTCGACTACGAGGACCCGGGTTCAAATCCTGTGCTACGGAGTTAAAACCTTTGGCCAGTTTTTTTCACTCTACATTGCCCTAATTCACTCAGCTGTATGAGTACCTGGCTATAGACAGTGGTGTATTATGTGTACGAGCAGCCTTCGTGCATTAATGTTAGCATATGGCTGGATAATTCCCAGAGAAGTTGAGACGGTGTCTGACTGAACAGGTCTGCCAGGGAAGTATAAAGCGCTTTGAGCAATCGTGAGGATCGGATACTGCGCCATATAAAACTTACCTTTACTTACCTTTAATTGCATTGCCTTTTGATGATCAACAAGTTCTCATTTTAAAGTTCCTGCTACACATTAATAATTATTATGTTGTCTAATTTCTTGTTTAGGGACAGACTATATCTCCCTTAAAAAATGGTGTATAAACTTGCATTAGTCCACATAAACACATAAAAAGGATTGCCATATAAACAGATAATACAGCATTCTAAAAAAATTGGGAAGATTACTTAAAGTCTGAAACTACAGCTAAAACATTTTTTCAGATCTCTCAAATATATTAAAAGAATTGTGTACAGGAATAAAATAAGTAGGAAATAGAAAAACATTGGCTACACTGATTACATAAAAGAACCACAGCTTATCTTGACAAAATGATTTCGAAATATATTGTTATTACATGTACCTATATTGATAGTAAACATACGAAGGTACTGGAATATGGAAGAAAGACATTCTGAGTATTTTTATCCAAAACAAAACAGTATTCTATCGCCATACCTCCTCTTAAAACAGCATCAATTAACAATCGACATTAAGCACATAATATTAATAATAAAGAAATGCAGCTATAAAACAACTGGGATATAATACTAGTTTGAATGCTCTTCGTATATGACTTCTGGTCACATGACAACACTGTACCTGTTCACTTGCTCCAGCTCCTCCGTCCCACTTGCAGCATGCTCCGTGAATGACGAACTTACAACCAAGTTTGCCACCAGATGTCACAACCACCTCCCCTGAGTCGATGCCATTCGGTGCTTTCTGTTGGCATTCTTGCTGTATCTTTTTGCCTCCTTTGTTCAGAATTGCTTTGGAAACCAATCCTGTGTCCAACTTCAGCTGTTGATTAGTTGAGTTGACAATTGCATCAACCTGCAAGGGAAGCTACATGGTGAAAACCGACACTTTTTTAAAAATAAAACATCAGTAATGGTTGGTTATACTTCATTAAGAATACAGCTGGCAGAGAGAATATATCAAAAAAGAAATATATAAAGAATTATTTTAGAGACACTAAATGGGATCAGATGAAAGCCCCAATGTATTAAATCTTTTAATACAAATACCCATAGAAACATTTGTATTTCTTATAAAACATTAAGTACAGCAGAACTCACATCAACAAAATATGTGCTGGCTGTATGCATGGTTGATTGCATTGTGAACATGTTTACAAAAACATTTATACATACCCCAGACTGTTTGTGAACATATTTAAATACAGGCAAATATTTCAGAAGGTTGGTTAGCTTCTAGATGCAATATTTATAATCAGATTTACAAGACCTCTACTTGTCATGTGTCTGTTTCGTTCATGGAGAAAATATGTTTAAAATTAATATGAAAATCGGTTATCATATACGTCAAATTTGACTTCAAACTATAGAGGGAGAATACAACTAATTTAATGGCAGACTGTGTATTACATACGTAAATAATGATATTATTTACAATATATAAGACAGACAGGTCAACTGCATCCATAACTCTTAACATGAGTAGTTGTTCTACAAAGTTAAGCAATAATAACGATGTTGCATAAATTATACAGTTTTACATACGCGCTCGTTAACAATTTCAGATTGATGCAGAGACATTGTGATGCCTTCTGGAGTCTTTAGTCCAGTTGATCCAGAAGCAGTGGGAGTCACAGAGCGATGCGGTGGCAAGGGTGGTGCTGAATTAGGGAAAAGCAACATTAAAATCAAACCCACAGACACCACACCCACACACATACACCAAACACACCACACCCACACCACACCCACCACACACAGACACCACACACACACCACATACACACACACCACACACACACCACCACACACACAAAGAGATACACGCACGCACACACGCACACATACACCATACCACACCACACCACACACCCACACCAAACACAAACATATACACCACGCACACACACACACACACACGCACGCACGCACGCACGCACGCACGCACGCACGCACGCACGCACCACACCCACCACACACACACACCCCACACAGACACCACACACACATACCCACCCACCCACACACAGACACCACACACACATACCCACCCACCCACACACACCACCACATACACACACACACACCACCACACACAGAAACATATACACCACACACACACACCCACACACCACATCACACCACACACACACCACACCCACACCCCACACACAAACATATACACCACACGCACGCACGCACGCACGCACGCACGCACGCACGCACCCCCCACACCCACCCACCACCACCCACACCACACCACACCACACCACACCACACACACCACACCA
Organism: Ridgeia piscesae; assembly: GCA_025642075.2. Classification (NCBI taxonomy): domain Eukaryota; kingdom Metazoa; phylum Annelida; class Polychaeta; order Sabellida; family Siboglinidae; genus Ridgeia; species Ridgeia piscesae. The sequence continues at coordinate 124,004 of JAODUO010000959.1, forward strand.
CACCACACCACACCACACCACACCACACCACACCACACCACACCACACCACACACACGGACACCACACACACACCCACCCACACACCACCACACATATACACCACACAACACAAAAACAGATACACCACACACACATGCACGCACGCATGCACGCACACACACACACCACACATAAACATATACACCACACACGCACGCACACACCACACACAACACACAGATACACCACACCACACAGCACGCACGCACGCACGCACGCACGCACGCACGCACGCACGCACACACAGGTACACCACACACACATGTCCGCACGCACGCACACCATATATAAGGTTAAATCTAGCATGACTAGACATAAAAAATGACTTACCATCATCGTATCTGGAAGAGGCAGGTGCCTGTCGATGTCCTGTGTCACGACTGCTGGGGACACTGTCACACAGCTCATCTTCAAATGCCTACACGACAGTGTTAGAATACTAACAACAAAATCAGCTAGGATCAAAATATTTAAAATGCCAATTTAATATCTTTGGATTTTAAATACTCTGCTCCTTCATGACTTATTTAATCAGCAATCTTATTAAAGCTGAGAAATCATCCTTCACCAATGCATTGCAAATTCAAGTTATAATGTATTATCTGTATTATTTCATCTAACAGACAAAATGTTGTATGGGTAACTTTCACCCGGAATTATATACGTAAATTGTAGAGCGCAATGGCTCAGAGGTAGAATTTCGGAATCTAAACTAAGAGAACCCGGGTTCGAAACATGTGCTGCGGTGTTAAAACCTTTTGGCAAGGTGTTTCACTGTACATTGCTCCAGTTCACTCAGCTGTATAAATGAGTACCTGTCTGTAGACAGTGGTGAATATGTGTACCAGCAGCATTAATGTTCAGTTTCCTGGCCATCCAAAGGATTCAAAAAATGTAAGCAGTCGAAACATTTTCTCACAATTAGTAGGTATTACTTCCTTCAAAAACAAACTAAACACAGCTGTCTAGAATAGGAAGTAACATCCTTTGCAAGTGTGGGACATCTACTGACCGGCATAACAGTTACACAATTCAGGGCTGGGAGAATGGGCCCTGTTGAACATGAATACTGACCTGGATGCTGGGCGTGTCCTTGTGATACATCACAAATCGCACTTCTCTGAGTGATGTTCGAGGGAACTGGCAGCTGAACTCAAAGACTTCTTCACGCATGAGTGATGCAACTAAATGAGGGTCAAATCCCAACCTGCCAATGCCAATAGGCGGGACAGCGATAGACGTCACTTTGTGGTTGTGTGCCTCTTGCAAACAGTTGCTGATCAAATTCCTGAGAATCTGCAACCGAGCAAAGCTGTGTGTGTCACAAACTGTGTCACATATATTTGGAAAGACAATTTCAATAATGCCATCATTTGTTTCAGCTGCTTTTTATGGAGATTAGTAAGCCTCAATTTCTCATTCCATAACATGGCTACATTATGACAAGAGATCTGTGACAGTGTCAAGTAAAATCATCTGTAGCTTCTAGACGGGCCACATCCTAGCTTGCATAGTGGTAGCACGGCATTCAAGGGTGCAGATGACAGTCTCCTGTCAAGCCGAAGCCAGCCCCATCTACTATATATACCCATGCATGTAGCTTATAGTCTCTCATTGTGGCTCATCTACCACAGACAGTAAGTCAACTGTGACAGTGTCTGGTGACGTTTAGTTTCCTGCTAACTGCGACTAGGCCGTCTTGTAACAGGGGTAATTTATACAGCTTGGCTTCGACAAAGAAGCTACGCTATTATCGGACATTGACGAGCATCGTTATTTACAAATAAAACTTTGGGTCATAGACAACAGTTTGCATACAGAAACTGGTGGTGCACCTGCGCGTGTACAGATTATTTATATAACCTTCTCACTCCAACAATCAGTAGCGTGATCTGGGTGGTAACCAGTTCCCCAGATGATGTTACTATGCTGTTGTTTTTCGCAGCTGATACAAACAGGCCACCACTTCATGGCCTTCTGTGGGTCGCAGTTCGCATTTATTGACATAAATTTGCCCATATATGGACAGACGACATGCCAAGCTTCCTCGTGGTGCCCGATTTGTAAGGGATCGTCCCAAATTTAGCGGCAATTACAATTAACGGCCTTTTCCGTATTGTTTCATTAAATTCAAGCAGAACGCATTGTATAGCTCCTAGAAAATGACGCCAAAATACACAAAACAGACTTTAAAAGACATTACCAATAGCTAAAACTTATAAAATGAATAAGGAAAATCTAAAAAAATTTAGATTCACAATTTATTCTACATATACATATATATATATATACATATATATATATATATATATATATATATATATATATATATAGCAATCAATGAGTTTTTAATGATAGTATTAATATCGCTATACCTGTTCACTTCTAGGACCGTCCCATCGGCAGCATGCCCCGTGAATGACAATCTTACACTGAAGTTGTCCACCAGATGTCACTACAACCTCTCCCGATCTGATGCCATTTGGTGCGTACTTTTGGCATTCATCTTGAAGCACTCTGCCTCCATTGTCCAGAAGTGATTTTGACACAAATCCTTTATCTAACCGAAGTTGAGCATTCGTAGAATTGACAATCGCATCTACCTGCAAAAAACAGCATTGTTCATAATTTACTGCACACTGTTTAACCAAAAACCAAACACATACACAACTTATCACGACTTCAATGCACATACACTTTCTCATTCTAAATTAACTAAACTCTTGACCATTCAAATTTGATAGTGTATAAAGCCCTATAGGTCACAGCTTGCTTGTTCACCCCGAAATAATCTTTTGTAAGTAGGAAATATTGTGACTCCTAGAATGCCTGGCAGTATCATTTACTGATGAACTGTAACCTTGATGTGAATTGCCTTTTTCTTTGGTATGGCCAATGAAGTATGAACATATCAGGGCATTATTTAAAAATCTGCTGTTATTTGATGTGTACGCTTTTCTGTAATCCGATATTATTAACAAGCATGTATCCTAAGGTCCATTTTTGTAATGACTGGAAATCCGATTAACACAGTGTTCGACAACATGTTTGGATTATTTTGGATGTCCACTTTGTGCGGTGGAAAATAAGCAGGACAGTTTAGTAGCGTTAGTACCTCGTAACATATGGCACAACATCTGTTTCTTTACATCTGATGTGCAACGATCTGATAGATAATAATGGGGCCAGCGGGCTCCAGCTAAATTTAAACCTTGGTTATATGTAGTTATGTACACTGAGAGTGTGCAAAATGGTATCAGTCACAACTGTACCATTGGCTCTCTTTCTGTACCTTTTCTCTGGCAAGTTCAGATTTGCACAACAACAACTTGATGCCTTCTGGTGTTGATAGCCCTGTTGACGTAGGCACACTGTGTGTTTTCATGTGATGTGACGTACTTGGAGGAGGTTGGCTGGTAGCTGATAAAACATTACAACAAACATGAAATATGGCAGAGACTGGTGTTTTGTTGTCAGCTGTAAAGAAAACACGGACTAGAGTGGATATTTGGCTGTTATTTTATGCTTTTAGCAAAAGAAACATTAAATGTGGTGGATTTTTGGTGTTACTGACAGCTAATAAGATAATGAAACAAACATGAAATGGTGTGTAGTCTATGAATGTTGCTGGTAAGTTGTTATATAATTAACAAAAGAAACAAAACATTATGGTTATTGGCTGTTTGCTGATTATTTAACAAAAGAAACATGACATGTTATGAATGTTTCAGTGATTGGCTGACAGCTGATGATAAAACATGTACAGTGGTAGAGACTGTAGTTGGTGACTTTTCTATAAAAAAAAAAACACATGTGGCAGACGATGGTTAAATGTTATAATTAATACAAACATTGGTTATTTGTTCATTGGAACCTGTTATGTCCAATGGAACAGATGCATTGGCAATTTGACAACAGAATCGATTTCCATTTTGTTTAATGAAGCCATTACTTGCCTGTCTCGTGGGAAGAGCCTTGTGCAGGCTGAGCTGAGACCATCACACGCGAACCGAACACAACGCCAAGGCTGTTGTTCAGTTCTCTCACGATATCGTCGGATTGCTCAACAAGTGACACTTTCTTCACACATGTATGTTGTGGATCTTCTAGGAAATCCTTCAGAGCCTTGATGATCGTCCTGGTGGCTTGGCTAACCGGGTAGCCAAAAATGCCGCAACACAATGCAGGAAATGCAACTGAAGACAGACCTAATTTCTCAGCAGCATTCAAGCTTCCATAGATGGCATCAAACAGGTGATTATCTTCGTTGTTTTGTCCACCCTTCCACCTTGGCCCCACTGCATGAATCACTTTCTTGCACGGAAGTTGCCCTGATCCAGACACGTACACTAAGCCTGCTGTCAGTTCCTCACGGCCCCGCATGAAGTCATCACAGTCCTTCTGAATATCTGGTCCTCCTACAGTGAGAGAAAGCACCTTTGTACAAAATATAACAACTTTGACGAAGGACCGGGTAGTTATATCATGAATAAGCATAAGAGAATGTCTGCAAATAGGTAAATTAAAGGATGACATGTACAATTGGTCAAATTTATCAAAATGCTTAAGGCTTGTCCGAGTCTGGCATATGGTGCCTGCTTCATTGTGAGTGAAGCAGGTACTTCCCTTTGTGTCACCTTCAAAAATCTGAGCTGGCCATAATTGGACCAATCACCAATAAAGGGGCAAATTGAATTCACAAAAGACAGATTGTGTCATTATCATACGTGTTAAGTCGTTCACATTCGGCGGGATACTCCTGCAATTACAACAAATCTCCCAATCTCCCGCATTTTCAACGAAACCTAGGTGAAAACAATTATGGGAGGCTCCCAGTATTTTACTTAATTTTACTACATCCTCCTGTCTCCCGGCGCGGCAACAAATCTTCCAGTTTTCAGTGAACACAAAACAACAAAATTCTACCTAATTTACCCAACTGTGTGTGGATAATCTGCTTAATGTTTGGACATGTATTGCAGTGTTTTTCAGTGTCACATCACAATGGCAATGCCATGCAGTTAGCTACTTGCAATCGAGTCTGAAACTGAGCTAATGCTTACAGGCACCAATGGCGTAGACAACAAGCTGAACAATGACCTGAACTGGAGTTATTTAATTCTTTACTAGGTAGACAGCCTTCTTATTCTACACCCTGCTGTAGGTAGACAATTTTAAGATGGCAGCCATCTGTGAATTACGCTGCATGTTGCTTGCATTAAAATTATAATATATGAAATTAATTGCACTGTTCATGGAATGATTGTGTGAATAAAATGTGTTATTAAAATGTATGTGTTGCAATCAATTACATTTCAGATATTGAAGCAAACTTCAACAATTATGATGACAAAATAAATAAGCAACTTCATCATGCTACATATTAAAATATCTTAGGACACACAACAGTGATCCTGTGGAACTATGTTATGCTATGTTAGTTTTATCCTAGAAAAACATTTATCACATTTTGACGGTTAGTTTTCAAATTATAATTGCGTTTGTAAACAACGCCAATGTGACTGAAGAAAAAACATCATGCGATAATTTACAAAATAGCTTTCGTTTACTGATCATATTGCCGACTGGAGTGTTCTTTTCGTATGTGAAATCAACACTCGAATAACGAAAGATAGCAAACTCCTTTCACAGATAGATGCTCCCTTATCAGAAGCAATGTGACCATAGTGCATATTAATAAAATACCCTAAAATAAATAAACCAAAAGAAGTATGGACGGTGATCCGATCAACAAAATGGCTGCATATAAGCGTCGACATTATTCACGTTGCAAACATCGATATCCGACTCGAAATGATGTCAGTAATATCCGCCGAATGCCGCACGACGTCGGAAGTCAACTAAACGAATGCACTTCAACAATTCCTTCCAAATAAACTAACTTAATTCGCAAACAAATTTTTTTTCTTCACAAGATGGCATTTCCATGACCCACGTAGAGCTTAGATCAGCAGTTTGAGTTGGCTGGTTAATGTAAAAGGATCTGATCGCGGTAAACGAAAGTCCCACGAACTGTGAGTTTACTGGGTGGTTTTGGACGGTCTGCGTGTACGAGGGGTTGGGCGGTTTAGGAAGGTCTGCGCAGTAGAGTTAAATCACATCTTACTTCGATGACTGAACATTAAAAACAGTGTAATAAATACCAAAGTACAATGCCTAACCCTTGCCTGTCATTGACATTGTTCAAAGCTTGATAAGAGCACCACGAGCAGCTTTGATACCCTATTATCGCCCATTGGCTACATTCAAGTTTGGTAGACCATAGTGCAATCTGTTCACACTTATACAAATAATATCCATCCATGCATCTACACTACATGTGCTTGTTTGTAAATGTATGTACTTTTGCTATTAATGTTTGAGTACACTAGAAACGTCAATGAAAAAACATTTCTTCTTATTCTTAACAGACGAAAGTATGCATATTAAATGTCTCCAGTCGTGTCTTTGTCACCACGGCTCAGTCCAGCTCATAAATAATAAATACTATTGTTTGTTGTGTAATAAAATATCATGTAGATGCTGCTGCTTTTCATGCAAGGGATTCTTTGCAAAATAACATCAGATGTTGAAAAAATATGCTACTGTTATATCTAGAACACACGTAGATTACTAAACATTATATGATTTATTGATCTATGATTGTGCTTTCTTTTTAACTTACAAGAGCCAAACGGCAACACATATTTTTATGAGATTAACAGGGAATTTTTAGATTATTTTTTGGGTATTATGACTAGTGAACTGTTAGTGATAATAACACATTGATGTTAGTCTTAGTCAATGGAATGTATTTTTTACTGTATTATTCGCATTTATGGCTAAAAGCTAATTTATGTATAAAAGTCCGATTTTCCGAGACCCTGTGATTTACGTATAAAACACTGTTCCCCCCCCCCGAGACCCTCCGATTTATATATAAATCTCCCAGTGACATTTCCTAAACAAATGCTGCATACTGGCAAGCATAATGCCTTAAGGAGATGCTCATTGACCATACATTCCTTGTAATGCATTTATTATATAGTCAGATATATATTCTAAAGTAATGGTAATCGTTTTAGGACGGATGTTATGGTACTGATCTTATTTTATAAACAGCACCCTCTTTATCAATGTCTAACCTTTCAGGTGAGTGAGGTGACATCCTTCAACAAATGTCTACAGGAGATCCCAAACAACACATGTAATGATTGTCACTCATTATATTATTACTACCGCAACATCAACCATCGACACCACATGGTGAAACTGGCAACAAACCTAAAAATGAAATAATTGTAAAATGTAACTTCATGAAAGAAGTTAATGAGCAGATGGGCACTGTATTATATAAACTTATCTAAAATATGTATCCTATTGAATACTGAAAGTTCAATGTTTACAACATAATGCTCACAAGTTAACAAGATTGCCACGTAGAGAATCAACTCTAGATGGCAGGTGGACTAGGAAGCTCTTTGGCTTATCGAGAGTCCAACCTGTCTAAGTGTACTCTGCCCTTCTTAGGTATGTCAATTTTATTTTTATTCATATTAACACTACTAGCACCTACACAATCAGCTGATAATCTGTTCCATTCATTTACTGTCCTTTGCAAAAATATGAATTTTCTAACATCTAGTATACACTCCATATATCCTCTAGTACTTCTCTCTTCCTTAACCAAGAAATAAATATTCCTGTCAACATTCTTTTAGACGCATTTCATAACTAATATTCCTGAGTTTTGGTATCATTTTGGTTGCTCTCCTTTGTACTCTTTCTAGCATATCAACATCCTTCTTGCAATATGGCCTCCATGCTTATATACAATATTCTAAACGAAGCCTAACTACATTTTGCCTAATTAATCCAAGAATTTTGTTTCCATTCACGGCTGCAAGTCCCCAATGCTCTGATACCTTCATATCAGCACCGAGAGTTTACCCTAAGCCCTTTTCATTTTAGTACAGTACCACCCATTGTATATTTTTATGATATTGACTTGACAACATGTCAAAATTGAGGGTCCTAGTCCAACAAAAGGGCTAAATTAAGCAAAACAATAAAATACATTCATAATTTTTCCTGTTAGAATTTATAATTAGATATCTAAGATATAGACATCACTTTCCATTGAATGCAAGTATTTGGCGCATCATCTGTCCCTTTTACTGCTGACTGACACAATTACTGTTACAAGCAGATTAAGCTCCATTACTGAAACAGAGGCCTTATTGTTAAATGTAATTTACATTTAATTTCAAATTTTTTTAGATCTGCAGGTTGCCATAAAATAATGTACATATTATCCACAATGTAACACAATACCTGCTTGTGAGATTGCATGTGCAAGTCCTCCGATGTGCTTCAATTTTCCATTCGCTGCATTGACGATGGCATCAACAGGGAACCTGGTCAAATCGCCTTGAACCACTTCTATTGTGGTGCCACTCATTAGATCAACCTTTGACCCAACAGCAAAGCCCCCTCCTTTCATACTGCCTTCTTCAGTGACCCTAGAGCTGTATCCTTCTGCACCTCGAGACATCTTCTCCTTGTCCACAATCACAACCTGGTGTTGAGTTTCAAGCTGATCCAGGGAATGTTTTCCAGCTAGACTGTCAAGGAATTTTGGCATTCCTGGTTTGTCCATCACAAGCTGATCGCGTTCAATGTTGCTTGTCAACTTCTCTAGTATTTGCATGGCTTGCGGAAGATTGCGATCGTGTCCTGTCACAACAATGCCACAACGTCCATCCATCTCCACTTTAGCAGTGACATGTTTGATGTCTCCAATCACTTTACTGACTTCTTCCTGCCTGTGTTTTTTCAGGTAGTTTGCGATGCCACACTCCAACGCTACAAACTTCTCGGACACAGCAGCGTTTTCTTCTAGGAATCGTTTCACATCCTTAACTGCTTGCTCAAATGGTTCTGCAGCTCCAGACACGAAGATGCCTTCACTACACTCCTTGATCACAAGTAACCCGCTGTGTTCCGACTCGAGTCTGTTTACCAGTTCCATCCACTTCTTGATGTCAGACAAGTTGGTTACATCTCCGGGGACAACTGCTTCACCTATTTCTAGCTTGATTGTTTCAATGGCCACGCCAAGATCTTTGCCATTCTGGGCATACACCGTGAGGCTGTCATTCTCCACTTTATTGTCAAACACAGCACAGATGTGCTTCTTTCTGAACTGATCCACAAGTTTCTTCTTCATAACTGAGCCATTGATTATGCTGATCAGTGACCTAGACATATTTACAGGCATCTCTGTGATGTTATTTAAGATGTCGAGCATTGCAGTCTTGGCAGACATAACATCTTCTGGCAGTCCTCTAAATTGAACCTTAAGTGACTTTGCATCAATGACAACCCTCATATCTTGGAACTTTCCTTCCTGCTCTGATTTGAAGGCTTTCGCACTCAGCATCCTAATGTGATGCAATTCCAAGCCATCCTTCACCTCTGTGACAAACTTAGACACTCTGGTGATTTCTTCTTGGATGCGAGAGTGATCACGTTTGAGACAGTCAGATATCTTGTGAACTTCTCTCTGGTGGCCAGTGACACGCACCACGTATGCTTTTGCATCTACTTCAGCAATGACCTTGTCATGATCTTGGTTTTCTAAGCAGGCAGCGCCTCCCACGAACTTCTCCCAGGCTTGCTGCAGAATGCTGACATCCTCAGATGCAAACTCTTTCTTCAACACATCCAGGAAGGCCACAGGTGCATCTTTGCTCCAAGTCTTCGCCAGGTGTTGTGCATTCTTCATGCTGTGGGTGACTGTGCATGTCAACTCAATCGTCCTTGAGGTGTCACTGTACGTGTCCCATTCCACAGTAGCATATACTTCAGCCATCTTGTCGTCCATTAGTCGTCGACTGCTGGAAGACGCTGAGATGAAACTAACCAGACGTGCATCCAACCCAGTGACTGTTGCACTCTTTGGGATCCATCCACCAGGTCTACTTGGGTCTTGTTGTGGGGAAATGACACCCACACTGTCATAGAATGCAGCCACATACAAGGTCTGATTGTCAAAACTGTGGTTCTCTCTGGCAAGGATCCTTCCAACAGCTGCAAACGATAACACACAGACTGTGAGACAAGATACCAGTTGACAGAAACAAATACACCTACAAGTAATTTACCAAACAAAGACAAGTGTCCACAATGGAATGACACATGATCTATCAGTTTGAACTTCTATTATAGGACTTAACATCAGTGGTGATGAACAGAGTTTATCATTTTGTTAATGAGTTTTCTGCATGTTGCAAAGACCACTCCTGTACCACATATTAACACACATATTAAACACATGATAGATTCATAAGAGCATTATTTAACATGGAAAGGAAAGGCAGGAATTATGCATTTTGTGTCTATGATGTACAAACTACCTGGGTAGAGACGATGGCCCTATGATAATATCAAATATACAGGCAAGTTTTGATAAGAACAATGAAATAGATAAAATAAAAATGTCTTGCTATGTCTCGATTGCACAGTGGATGTTAAAGGTGGAATTCATGATTATACAGGTAGTGAGTAAAAATTGTCCATAAGATAGTTAGTGGTGGTACAAATGTTAAATTACTATAACACAGAATGATTAATTAATGACACTACAACATGAAGACATATTCTCTGTCATGATTAAGACTCACTGGAATTATCCGCTACGTCCACAATTGCGTAATCCTCGTTGGCATAGATTTTCAGATCAATCACTCTGTCACCTCCAGATTTCTTCTTGTTCTCAAAGTACAACCTAAGCACTTCCTCATCCAAACTGCTGATGTTGTGAACCTGAATTCTCTGTGTCTGGGCCACCCTCTGCACACTAATCATTGATCCTCGCAGTGGCTTCGTCACACACAACTCTCGTAGTGAGTAGAACTCTACAACATAGGTTCACTCCTGTCAACATTGAAAAAGACAACATTTAACACAACTGCCATCTACAGCATAAACACCAAATGACAAGTGGACAATGAAGCACCTGTCGATATTCCAATAATTTTTACCTGTCTTCTTGATGTAATTAACTTATTTCTCAGTGCTAGATGGATCTCAGAGCAAAGTTGCAAGTTTCGCATGAAAGATCCGAGAAGTTAGTTTAGAATACAATTTTGCATTAATATATGTGAGCTTACACAAATAACTCCACGTTTCCTTTCACTATTTCTTCATCATAAAACACTCCATTAGACGATCAGATATGTTGAAGTTTCAATAGTTGATGTTTCCTTTTCACAACTTCAACTACCGTAAATCCTGTATTACTAGCCGCGGCTTCTAATACAGTAGTGTGTTGCCAAAATGAGGACGAAAACGCCAAAGTTGGGGTGCGGCTTTAAATACAGTAATTTGCCGAGACAATTTGACATTTGGGTCACAAAATTGTCAGTATAACTGTGAAAAACTTACCGAAGAAACGAAGCCGGTTTGATGAATAACACATTGTATTACAATTGCTACTTGTGATAAACAAATGATATAACACTGTTAATAAAATCCCATGTCCATAACATGTTCAGAGACAACGATCAGAATATGAAAACATGTCACAGTTAAACTCCACAAGACCCTTTCATCGTCGCCGTCAAAGAATGCCTTGGCTAGGTCGGGGAAAGGAACGGCTCGGCGGCGCATTTCATGTATCCATTTCAACGTTGGCAACATGACTGTTGCCGTGGGTCCGCGTGCATCAGACAATCGTCATCAAATATGATGAAATAATTCCTTTCACACTTAATATAATCCTTTGTCAACAGTATTGTAGTATTGTCGCCGTCAAAGAACGCTGTCGCGAATGGCATGATGGTGTCGTTCAGTGTAGTGTGTCCGTGTCTGAGTCATTGCTGCTGCTGCACGTGCCGGCAAATAAATATTATGTCATCGTCCTTTGTTAGCATCAATCCCACGCCGTCTGTTTTGTTTTGACATTAGTTTTAATCTCAGTTCCAAGAACAATGTTCACACGTTTACAAAAGCCAGGCTTCATGCCGATTGTCAAAACAACACCACACTCTACCAGGGCTTCCCAGCCACTGACGACCGAGTTAATTGCATTTGTTTTCTGGGTCAAGATACAATGTTGTAACCCCCGACTTCCCTGTGCCTGGGCGATGCCTGGACAAACACGGGTGGCTGGTGGCCTAATTAAGGGACGACTGTCTGAGAAACATGTGTTACATCCGTTCCCACGCTGGCGGAGACGCCAAGTTATTACATTGTTGCTAGCCGGCAAGGAAGCGTCTTTGAAGTATAGCCGACACAGGCCTGGGAGAGGATGGGTAGCTTACATTTTATAGGTGCCAGCATTATGCATGGTTCTACATACAATCCTATAAAACCAAAACTTCTTAACATATTTTAATAATTTTAGCACCATTAAATAGCTTAAATATGTGGCTACATTTTATTCGTTGGATGTATGAACATTCTGCCACCCAATTATATTCTGATAGCATGGTGAAATTGTGGTTATTTCCCCCCCTTTTTTCTCCAAATTAACATAGTAATATTCCGATTAAAATACATACTGTGTCGTAATTATAAATGCATTACAATAATGAGTCTTTCAGTTATTCATTTATGATCATTATTAGCAAAGTTATGACTTCTATGAAACATGTTATAATGTTTCCAAATTGCGTGCGCTACGGCAGTATGTCGCACGCAGTTAATGGTATTGGCTCAAAGTCGGGGTGCGGCTTTAAATAAGGGTTTTGCCGATATCAAAAAGAGCGGAGGAAATTCGGGATTTAGGTCAAAAGTCGGGGTGCGGCTTCAATTAGGGGTGCGGCTTGTAATACAGGATTTACGGTACACGATAAATGTTGACCAGTACTTTAAGGCATGATAGGGTAGGATAGGAGATTTTTTTGAAATGCATAATTAATTTAAAAAAATCCAGGTTGTAGGGAAGCTTTTGCTTAGTAAAAACTGTCTGAGGATTTTTTCTGCCACACCCCCATTTCCATGGCAATAAAGAAAATGGCCGCCAAATGATAGAATTTATAGCACATCTAGAAAAGAACAACACTTTGGAAGTAAAGCTGACATGGCCATGTGGTTTGGATTGCTGTGTTCCTCTTGATATTCTCTACAATCTGAATAAAAAACATTTTAACTTTAAAATATTTGTATTTTATTTTGAATTTTTATTTTCCCCTTCAAAATGTGAAATTTTTCAATACTTTGTTTATTGATTTTTACAAATAAAAAACCAAAATGTTTTTAAACAGGTTGTAGAGAATTTAAAGGAAAACACATCAATCCAACCTATATTAGTGTATCTTGTTTACTTCCAGAGTGTTGTCGATTTATGTGGGCAAAAATGGTAGATAATTGGGAATAAAAAATGTGGAAACTTTTAACTTGGACCCACCGTTGCCATGGTAACCAAAACAAAATGTCCGCCGTTAAACTGTCTGCAGTCCTCAATCTGAAGTAGATATCATTATAATTCGTCCACTATTAATATTTTAAAGTTTGAAATGTTGTGTTATACATCTGGTGTCATCAGGATAGAGCAAAAAGAGAGTTGTTTCAAAATTATTAACTTGCTCTCATGTCATATGCAGTTTGTGTCTAGTCACGTCGTATTATGTATAGTATTTCAGCAACTCTGATTTTGTCCACAAAGACCTCAAAAATGTATTAACTATGTTTGTTATTGTCTTAGGAACAGCTGAAACATTTCCAAACAGGAACACGGTCAATAGCACTAACAACTGATGCAGATAGACAGCAGTTACAAGATGATCTTAATAACTTGACAGAATGGTCTGCGAAGTGGCAAATGCTGTTTAATTTTGGAAAGTGTAAATGCCTCCACACAGGACATGGGAATGAAGATGCACAATATGCAATGGGTTGTATTGTACTATATACTACTTTAAAGGAAAAGGACTTAGGATTGACTATTAGTGCTGCCATGAAGGTATCAGAGCAGTGTTAATAATACTGCTGTATAAAACAATAGTTAGGCCTCATTTAGAATATTGTATACAAGCATGGAGGCCATGTCGCAAGAAGGATATTGATATAATGATATGCTAGAAAGAGTACAAAGGAGAGCAGCCAAAATGATACCAAAACTCAGGAATATTAGTTATGAAATGCATCTAAAAGAATGTGGTTTAACAACACTACAAATCAGAAGATTGAGAGGAGATCAGATTGAGGTGTTTAAAATATTGAATGAGTATGAAAATACTGACAGAAATATTTTTTTCATGGTCAAGGATGAGAGAAGAACTAGAGGACATGGAGTTACATTAGTAGACTAGATATTAGAAAATTTTCATTTTCACAAAGAACAGTAAACGAATAGCACAGATGATCAGCTGATTGTGTAGGTGCAAGTAGTGTTAATATATTTTAAAATAAAATCGACATATACTGTACCTAAAACAGGCGGGGTATACTTAGAAAGATAGGTTGGATTCTCGATAAGCCAAAGGGCTTCCTAGTCCACCTGCCATCTAGAGTTGAATCTCTAGGTGGCAATCTTGTTAAATTTAAATCTTGTTAAACTGCATGACAAGAGCAATTACACAGCTGTTAGACCCAGACATTGAGCTGATAGAAGTAGGTTTCGACTTAAGAAGAGCACCAGAGTGTCCTTGATTGCAAAAAGTCGTGGTAGTCTCAGTGTTGGTGATGATTTTGTGTCACCAATTTCTGCATAAATTGTTAGCACATCAAGCAAAACTTCTGCAATCATCACTGCAAGAAGTCAAATGCAGCACTTTCTCAACTTGGCAATGGGATCAATCCGCCGTCTGAAGAAGGCCATTTATATGGGTGAAGCACTGGAGAAGTTGAATCCGAAATATCTCATGTATCAATAAAAAAAATGTGTCTAATGAAAATGAAATGTACTATGCATGCATGTCTTCTTGTGTGTATGTGGGTGTACACACGCTGCGAATATGTAAAACAATATAATATTATAATTAGCATGTGATCATGTGGTAACATTTAGTAATTGTATTTATTACAAACGTAAGGATATCAAAATATTCATAGTTATTGTAACAGACCATAACTGTGACAGAGGCTGAATTATAAAGCTAAGTAATAACTCACCTTACAGTCATGTAACTGAATTTTCTAACTTATTTATTCCAAAAAGATAAAAACCAAAGACATCTACACTGACTGAAAACATACCAACGAAATCTATCAACAATTGCAACTGACAACTCTGCAAAAACTATGATCTATTCCAATAAATAAAAAAAAACAGTTGTCACGAAATTTGGCCATGCTGGCAACGACCCCTGGCTTCCCATTCGGCCATCAGTGCTAACCCGTCGTCGGCAGCGAATCCTCGTATGCATGGCTACGTGCCATGAGTAATGATATCTAACACAGTTCGATCTCCAACTTCCCCGCCGACCTTGGACATCGAGCCACCGTCGGCATCGTAGCCGTCCAAGCCGTTGCGTACGGTGTTAACGCACAGCGACATTTCCAACAAAACAAGCTGTTTTGCCTCTGAAAAATCCCATTTCGCACATGCATCCCACAGTTGTGGGGCTTTCCATTTCTTTCTCTAACTAAATTCACATTTTGTGGTAAATTTATAACACTTGGCAACAACACAATCCACATTAATTTCGTCGAAACTTTAGCTAGGCGCCATCTTGTTTACATTCGGCAATGGCAACATGGTGAATTATATGGAATTATCCAGGTCACCCCCGGCAACGCGCATAGCGGAACTCTCCGAAGCTGACGTGTCACAATGGCGAACGCCAAATAAGGAGATAGTCAGTTGAATTGAGCTTGCATTTATTGGGATTTTGGTTCTATTCGTACCAAACAACATAGCGAACGGTGAATGTACGGTGGCGTTACTAAGGTCTAAACATTGTGTATTTTCCAACACATCCTGCGTCTTCAAAACAAAAACGGATTTAATAATTGATAGAGGCTCATTTTATTATCGCCAAAAAATTACCTAGAGGTAATCGTTATAAAAGTGAAGTTTTTTAATTTGTTTGGCCAAAAACGTCATTCTAGTAGCCGTACCTTGCCTTAAGTAGGTTGACTTTTTAAGATTTAACCATGCTTGTGACATTTCTGTATGGCAGGCCGCTATTCAGGTTTTGGTAAGTTTTGCCATTCAAAGCATTTGTATACAATGGCAAACCTGAATAAATTGCATATTTAAACGTTGTTGTAGTTTGTTATTGCTCATCAATAGTTTCTGGAGATTTTCTTGGTTTTTCAAGATGGATTTTTCCAAACCTGCAGTGGCTATAATTGCGGAAGGCAATATTAAATTTTAACACAGTGATTTGCCATGACATGTTTTAGATGGTATATTTGAGTTATTGCAAAGATAGTATGATGGCGACGTTCAAAACTACAACGATGTTTGCAAACATAGCATCGAAACTGATCGTGACAGCGGGAGTATTTCTGATCGATACTCAGATGCCAGTGATGATAAAAGTTAGAGCTAGAAAACAAAGGAAGATCAGCATACCATGTTGTCAATGTAATATAGTACAGCTCATTTTACTCACTGATTATCGTACCTACTGAAAACATATAACATCCCTATTCATAAAAAGAGGTGGTCAACTTTGCTGCACATTCATCAAGAATGCTGCACCCAGTGGTTACAATAGATCAGGGCTGCATACATGTTAAGTCTCCCGCATTCAGCGGGAGACTCCCGCAATTACAAGTAAATCTCCCGATCTCCCGCGCGGGAGAAACAATCTCCCGCAATTTCATCGAAACATAAGTGAACACAATTGCGGGAGCATCCGGCTCTTTCCGGTTTTCAGTCCACCAAAAACAAACAAATTGTACGTAATTTACTTTACTGGGTGCGGATAATTGGTTTATTTCTGGCTGGGCATTGTCTCAAGTGTTTTTCAGAGTTGCCTCACAATGAATAGCAATGCCAGTTAACTAATTGCAATCGAGTCTGAGACTGAGCTAAAGCTCACAGACACCGCCGGGCGAGGACAACGATTTGAACAAGGACCTGAATTGGAATTATTTAAATCACGTCTTACTGTGATGACTGAACATTAAAAACAGTCTAATAAATACCTAAGTACAAGACCTACACCTTGCCTGTCGCTGACATTGTTTATCAGCTTTATAGAAAAACCGTGAGCCGCTTCGATACCATATTATCGCCCAGTGTGTACGTTCCAGTCTTGTAGAACAAACTGCAATCCGTTTACATCTATACAAATAATGTCCATCCATATATCTACATTACATGTGCATGTTTGTAAATGTATGTACCTTTGCTAAGCGCTTTATTATTTGAGTACATTTGACATGTAAATGAAAAACATCCTTAACAGACGAAAACATGCTTATTTAAATATCTCCGGTCGGGCCTGTGTCACCATGGCTCAGTCCAGCTCATAAAAATGAATTCCATATTCAAGTTTTACATGTAAAGATTATGTTAGTTGTGTAACAAAATATGTAGATGCTGCTGCTTTTCATACAAGGGATTCTTTGCAACCTATGATACATATCAGAAGCTGAACAAATATGCCAATGTTAGGCCTATACCTAGAACACAAGAAGTAAATTACTGAACATTATAATATTTATTGTTCTATCACCAAGGCTAAGCCTTCTTTTTAATTCACGAGGGCCAAACAGCAACACATCATTTTTTATATGAGATTACCAGGGAATTTATTATATTTGTGGTATTATATAATGATAATAAAACATATATGTTAACCCATTTTATCCGGAATACGATTCTAGTCGTAGTTACCCTTTTTATCCGGAATACGATTCTAGTCGTAGTTTGCACTTGACACGGCTTCCCTGCACTCTGACGTTTTGGAATCCCATTGGCTGGTTAACACCGAATGACGTCAGTATATCGGGATCACTAGGAAACTCATATTTTTCAACCAATCAGCGCCGTTCTGTGGGTATTTGCAGTTCAAAGCGGGTACCCCCAAGCTAAAGTGAAATCAAAGATGGCGTCGAGTCGCAAAGATCGTTAAATGTTGACGTATTTTGAAGGATAACTCCGCTAATTTACTTCATACTGGTGATGACAAGAAGGCAGACAAGTGGATAGACGATATAAGATGGACGGTTATGGTATTTGATGCGACATTTGTCCGTGAAGACATACTTTGAAGCCATCGAAGTGGGTCAACCGACAACGGCATCCATTTCCACCCACCTCGCTCCACGCCGTATTTTTGGCGCCAAACAAAGTTAAGAATATTTCCAACGATGATAACTACTTCATAAATAAAGTGATGTTGAAATGTTGAACAAAGTTGTTACTTTATAGTACTTCTTTATTAGTTATAAGAAATGAGCCACAGAATTATATATCGTTGACAGAAAATATTTCAAAAATTTGCATAATTCCGCTCAGCGGCGCCACACATTGGCGATTCAGTCGACTGACGTGGGGGTATTACAAACAATTTTACATTATGAGATTATTATCCAAGATGTGTGGACAAGTTGTATACCTTTATTTTCAGCAGAGATTAATGCATAAAATAAACTCAACTTGCTCATTGACATGTTGCTTCCTTCATGGCGAAAATGTCGGGTGAAAAGTAATGTGACAAACCTCAACATAGGTTTGAATTTATTAGACATGTTTTGCCATATGCCACATATAATATATATATGATAAAACTATGAGTTTATCGATGCGACTGTATAGTTTATTTTATCTACTTTCTAAAGGTATATCACATTTAAAAATTGATTGAGAAATAATAAAGTTATGTCCATTTTAAATGAAGGCCTGTCATTTTTTAATGCCGACAGATTGGTTTGAGGAAATGATCAGGAACTGGCAGCAACTCGTCTGCACTAGCTTCAGGATAAAATGGGTTAATATTGAATATTGTTCATGGCTACAAGAATGGTTTTGCTCCAGAGTAAGTTAATTCATATAACAATATCTGTGTCAATATCTTAATCAGTGGAATTTATTCATTTTTGTATTATATTCTTTGCATTTTATGGTTAAAAACCTAATTTACATATGATAGCCCCATTTTCCAAGAGCCTCCGATTTACGTATAAAATACCGTTTTCCCCCCCAAGACCCTCCGATTTACGTATAAATCTCCCACATTGGCATTTCCAAAACTTAACATGTATGGGGCTGTAGTAATAAAATAGTTATCCTTTCTCTAATAATTTACCCACTAATTTTTTTAACTGCTTTAGACACTGTCAAACAACTTGACAGTATCATCTCTTGCCCACCCCTGTTTAGTTCCATGTTCTCCATGACAGCTGTGTGGAATAGCTGTGGCTCTTAGCTCACATGAAACTCTGGAAATGTTGCTAAGCACATCCACAGCATATGCATAATCCTAGTGTCACTTACCTGGTGGAGGGTAGGCGAAACGTAGCATTACAACCCCCGGTTGTTGGGTAAAGTTCACCTGCTGCACTTCACTGTCTGAGAAGAATGTCTTCACGTCATCACCGGTACACATTGGACACACTCCCGACAGGAGAAAGGTGTCATCTTTAAATGGACCTTGTACGTCAGTTAGATGCACCGATGGCCTCATCAGTTTCACTTGCACTTGTATACCTTGGATGTCAAGGCGTGCCTTCTGCGCTACACGACTGGCACCTGAAAGAGATTTATAGTGACTATTGTGTGTACCAGAACAAGGTGTGTGCCGTTTTGGTAGCCCAGATTTAATACTGTTACAAATGCAATATTGTCCCTATGACAATTAAGTAAAAAGAACATACACTCAAATAATAGTTAACTTAAGTGTTAACACCATTGTTTGACTTGGAATATTGATAGTGACATTATGTACATTCTATGATTACATAGTCTGACACTGACTGCCTACGGATTACTAATTAATATACTAAAAGTAATTGCAGTCACAAAACATTTGGTATATATATATATATATATATATATATATAAACACACACATATATATATGTATGTTTCTTTCAGACAAAATGTCCACATGGGTACATAAAATACAATACAAAATGCAATACATAAAATACAAATAAAACAATTATGAGGTACAACCAAAAGTTAATTAAAAACAAATAGGTCATAAAAACAAATTGAATGTGTTTATAAAAATAGGGTACTATAGTATGTCCAGTATTTGTACATAGAACTTCTAAAATGTATATCGGTATGGAAGTACCCCAGTAGTCAACAAAAAGAGGAATTATCAAAGCATGTTCCAATTTAAGATAATTTCTTGATAGCTGAACTTACTGTCGGCCTCCTCGAAAGTTATCACTGCAATGTCATCATTGTTGTCATATTCCAGGTGTTCAATGTGTCCCCCTCCAGATTTGTGCCAATTCTCAAAGAAAAGTGTCAGGAATTCCTTCGATATCTGACTGCTGATTCCAGACACTTTCACTGCCTTTGGTTGGCAAGACTGCCGATCAAGTCCTTCGTAGATGTCATTGAGGGCAGTGACTGTCAGATGTGCACCTTTCAGCACCAATGTGCCTGCATTCATCAGCTTGGTGGCACCTGATGGAAACAAATGGTCTGGTTCAACGATAAGCACAATCAACACAGACTTCAGTTCCATTAATTGAAGGTCTTTTTAAGAACGAATGGTTTTGACTTAATCAACAGTTCCTTATCTTGTAGTTCATCATCTGTATTTTGTGAGATGAAAAATCTCATAAGTTACATAAAGATTAAAATACCTCCACCTGGCCTCCTGTTTGTCTCATTGCCTCAATGACTGTTAAATTACATATGTTTTGACACTGTCCATCACTGTCATTTCTGAACACGTTATCGGTTCGCCTGTCGTAAATCCTTCTACCATAATTGTCATTCTGGCTAGATGGTAAATTGATACTACCTTGGGGACTCTTGAATCCAACCACTGCTACCCCAATGTCTGCATCAAAGTCACATGATTCAAGCTCAGACCCTCCAGATTTGTTTTCGACGAACATTTCTATCACGGTTGTTGATGTGTCGGGTGCTAATCCAGTAATCTTTACCATCCGGACGGGAGCATTGTCATTTACTCTAGACGGTGGCTTTCTCGTCTGCACAGTGCCCAGCTTGCCTGCAAATTGCACAAGTATTATGACACACCAATATGCAACTTTATATCTGCTTTACCAGTTTCAAAAACATACAGAGTGTATTTTACTTTGTCTTTGGTGTAGAAGTTTACTATTTTGTGTGCACATCTGAAACCATATTTATGTAGAAATAGACATTAAAGAGGTTTTACTGCTACTACTAAAACTACAGTGGTTTACTATATACATACCACTGCATATTTTATTAAACTTATTGTAGTTATTTTGGAATACAGATTTTAGCATGAAAGGTAAAGTTATAGGTACACAAATTAATTTGTTATAAAAAAACAAAGGTAAAACAATTATAACCTAATCTACATGATTTTTATGCATAACCACCTTGTGTATAGTTGCTGCATTATCAAATAGAAATACAATATAAATCTTAATACTTCTCTTGCTAAGACAAACATATTTCTCTCCCTGTCTCCATACCCAGCTTTCTCCCTACCTCTCTTCCTCTCCTGCTCTCCCACATACATTTCGTACTTAAGTATGTAGGTGTCACACTATCATCTCGCATTTGTGTGTGTGGAAATATATCACGATATAAGAAACTGATGTATGGAATGGTTATTTGTTTGCCAAAATGTTGCACTTGTCCAAAATAACACAACAATATACGTCACATATATATATATATCCTCATGGCGTCTAGTGACATTTATTCAGATAGGCCTCTCGCATTAAGCGCTGCTATTGGCTTACACTGACGTCAATGGGGATTTCTACTACAAGAATCCGAAAGAGGGCGTCCAGGGCTTTCCTGTAGTACCAAATAAGTCCGCCATGCGTTGAGGGAAACCCGAAAGAATGCGACATGAACTAGTGCGATTTAACGGTTCTGTTTTATGAAATTCATGCGTGAAATGTACTAAATAATAATATAAACGAGAAATATGCATTGCCAATTGACAAAAAAGATACCAAAGTATACTTTGGTGACAAAAAGTCAAAATCGTCGAAATTCATCGTTGCATGTTTATGCGGTGTTTTCTCGAAATCAAGTTCGCTGACATACGACTCATTTCGTTAGAACACGTCACACACACATATATATATATATATATATATTGTCATAGTACTTCAAGCAATATGTTCACTTGTCAAAACAGCCAGAAAGAAAATATTGTCCTCAATCTAAACCTTAACATGATTTTTTCATGAAAGATTGTCTTATTTAGAACCACTGATGGCTATGGGTTTGACAGTTACTGAAATTAAGCATTTCCTGTTCAGTTTAACAGAGAATTATGATCCTGAGTTGATCCTGAGATGTGATTCAGTTCTGTCCTAGTTATTGAGCCAATAAGCCCCTGAAATATGCTTTTCATCAGGGTAAAAAACATTACAGCAAGTTAAGTCATGTACGGACATCTTCAGATGTTGACAAGCGCTTTTTGGAACCTTTGAATATTTGTTAGTACATGATTTGGTAGAGGCAATTGAGTTGAGTTTCCTGGTTAATGCCAGTCCAATATACGTATGTAGTACTCTCTTTTTCATGTTATCGGCATCTCTTAATACAAAAGAGCGAGACAACTGATCTGACATTTTCCCACGATTCTTTCAAATCATAATCATCACACGATTTGTTACCTATCTTGAAATCAACTTTCACGAAAAATCTCTTTTCTACGACTGAATTACTAGGTCTGATCACCATAGTGGGTCAATAAACATTTCTTTACATCTCAATATCATCATTCCCTGCTAATCTGAACATGAAATCCATATTTTCAGTAACTGTCAACCCATAGCCATCTTTGTTCAGTGGATATAAATGAGAAAAAGCTTCCATGAAACTTTTGGTTTAGTTTGAGGAGGACCATAGTTTGTTTCTGACTATGTTGACAAGTGAACGAATTACAATTACGATGACAATATATATCAGCAGCAAAAACACTTTCAGGCGTATTCAAGTATGTGCATGTAACAAATGCATCATTTTTTTTAGATCTCATTGCATCTAGAAACTTCACTGCACTTTCGTAATTACACATTCTGAACTTTTCCCTCACTCTTAATTTTTACTCGAAACCTATCACTCGCACATGGTACAATCAATGCTGTCCGGATGAACATGGATCCTGGTCTAGGAGAGTTTGTGCTGCGTGTGGACAGGTTGCTGGTTGCTTCCAACAGTTTGTTCATCTCACCAGGTACCTTGGGTTCAACCAAAAAGAACCGGAGATTGCATAAAGCAGTGTGATACTTGAATGTACAGTCATGTCCGATAATTCTTATTATTTTGTGAACAGTATCACATTTAAGTTCTGCTACGTTACAGACACATTTCCTGACCGTTCCCCCACCATGATGTGGCTCGACTCAATAGCCCAACGTGCAAATAATACTTTGTTTATGGTCCGGAGAGGCAGAGCAGACTTAGAAATCCAAAAGTGACGTATCTCTAGTTGTGATGCATTTTTGTCCATGACTATTTTTATTTTCAATCATCTGAAATATGACAAGACAATTAAGAAACAAACTTTAGTTTGAAATAATGGTACGGTCAAGCATGTGTTGCATGTATTCAATCAATGAGGCAACCTTGGCTTATTGCAAACAAACACCTCATTAATACTTCTCAGTCAGATATCATTTGAGATAATTATGACAAGGGCATTTACCACTTGTTATAAAACATAATTTGACTGCTCAATAACTGGTAATCCAAATAGGTCAATGGTAGTTCTAGCCTGAGGGTCACAGGCTATGAAACATGTTTTTCACATGCATCTTTTCATCTATAACGTGTTCTGATGATGACACTTTTCAAAAATATATGAATTAAATCAATTTTATACTGGCATTAAATTTCGCTAAATATAGATGACACATCATTTAATAGTATAACCATATGATTTCATGTATACTGAGCAATAATGGGGAACATATCATGTACGGCACTGAACTCGTCTCAAACTTATAACTAATGTCAATGAATGTCAAATAGGTCTCCATTGTACATCAGCTACACCCTTCAGCGATATGAAACACGTAAGATGCAGTGATAGAAATAATAGGCTTTGACAAACACCATATTTAAAACTGGCGCAAATTGTTATGTAGTTGAAGGTCAC
Source organism: Ridgeia piscesae (assembly GCA_025642075.2). NCBI lineage: Eukaryota > Metazoa > Annelida > Polychaeta > Sabellida > Siboglinidae > Ridgeia > Ridgeia piscesae. The sequence goes on from JAODUO010000959.1 coordinate 148,257, forward strand.
AAATAAAATACCACCTTTGATATCGCTATCCACCTCGCTATCCAACAACATAAACATAATTGCTCTAGGTTATGTAGTTGTTGAGATTTTTTGATATTTGTATTGAAAACCTCCATCTTAAAAATGGAAAAAATTAATGTCAGAGACCAAATTTTTTATATTTTACATCAGAGTCCTCTATAACATATATATATATATATATATATATATATATATATATATATACACACACACTACAATTATTGCTGTGCATGACGCATTTATTAAAATATGGGGATGTTGAAGTTGGCGGCCATTTTGAAAAATAGCCATCACCATGTTAGGCCAATTATTTTTAATTTCCACCTAGTAGAATTTTAAAGCCATATGTATATATTATTCAAATCAACAATAAAGCTTTCTTAATTACAAAATGTCTACGGGTCTATAGGGCAGAGCCTGGACTAATAGTAACAAAGCAAAACCTCTGCAATCATCACTGCAAGAAGTCAAATGCAGCACTTTGCCAACGTTACAATGGGGATAATCGACCATCTGAAGAATACTATTCATATATGGGTCAAGCACCACTGAGGAGATGAAGCCGAAATTAAATAGTGAATACTCATATGAATGGCTGTGTGCTATGGGTACTAATCTTTAACACCATTCAATATCCATCTTCCCCGCCGCCCTCGAGTACTGCAGCATCCTTCAGCTTTCGACCCCAAACTGTCATCTACGATGATTATGCACAGCTGCATTTCCATTGAAACACACCATTTTGTCGCAGAAGAATCCCGTTTCGCACATGAATCCCACACTTGGGCGGCCTTCCATTTCTTTCTGACTAAATTCACGCCTTGCAGCAAATTGATAAGGTTTGGCAGCGACAGGATCCACACCAATCTTGTTGAAACTCTAGTTAGGTGCCATCTTGTTTACATTAGGAACTGACAACATGGTAAATTTGGCCTTATATGGAATTATCCAGGTCACACACATAGTGGAACTCCCATGTCACAACAGTGAACGCCAAATAGGGAGATATTCTGTCAAATTGAACTCACATATATTAGGATATCCCGCAAATACAGGTCAAAGGGCGGGGATGCCGTCTACGCTAGTCTCGCTTAACCGACTGTCAGTCAGCTGCGTAACTACGCCGAGAAGACAGTCTGGTGACTTTGCCGGCTTTTGGATATTATCCGTATGGGTCTAAACAATGCTGCTCACGAATACTGGTTAATATTGCCGTAATTCCTATTTCATAAACAACTGCAAATTTGTATTTGTTTATTCTTGTGTCAATATAAGTTCAATGTTGAATACTTTTCATATATCATCATCTTGTAAAAATATATCGTTATTTAAATTTTTATTTCATGGTTTGCCTGAGAGCCAATCAGCGTCTCTACCCTAATCTGGGATAAGGCCGCCCTGGTGGTTACATCAGCAGCCCATAATTTCCCAGGCAAAGTTGAGGGGCTGAAAAGTGCTGCTACCTCATGAAGCCTGGGCAATCGAGGCTACATCTACGCAAGCAGTTAGAGGACAGGTTAGCGGTTCTACTCGTACCAAACAACATGGCGAATGGTGAAAGTACGGTGGCGTTACTAAGGTCTAAACATAGCATATTTTCCCTCAGATCCTGCATCTTCAAAACTAAAACGGATTTAATAATTGATAGTGGCTCATTTTATTATCGCAAAAGTCACCTAGAGGTATGTAATTGTTATAAAAGTGAACTATTGACAGAATACATATAAATGGCAAAAACATGTTTTTTGATATTTAGTAAAAACGTCATTTGATCTGCCATGTCCCGCCATAACATGCTTACCAATTGATGTAACCATTATTTAAATATGTGTCAGAGGAAAATTGACACAAAAGTCAATCACTTCAAATTTATCCCTTTCAAACATTGTAGATTGAATTATTGTAGTTAAAAATGCTTGTTGTATTGGGTTTATTGTTGTTAATAACATTCTAGGTACAATGTTCTGTATGAATAAAAACTTTCAACCCAGGACACAAAGCTTCAGGTGACTGACCTTTGCCACCTTCATTCTGTCTGACATTGACTGGAGTTGTCACAGCAGGTCCCCGTCCTGTCGCCTTCTCCACTGTCAATGTGGATCCTTCTAGGGTGAGGGTGCTCCTTGAAAGTACCTTCTCAGCAACTATAAAAACAACAATGCATATATGTCTTGATGGTCCTGGTTAGGTACAATCTAACATTATTATATATATCATAGGTGTGTATATCATTTTATATTTTCCCACATTCCTTTTGTGTAATTACTTCTTATGAAATATTCTAGTTAGTACACAATAACTCATAATTAACAAATATATCGTGGAACTGCTGTAGTCTAGCTAGAAGCACAGCTCGGTTTCCCAAAACCAGCTACTACAGTTGTACGGGTTCTCTTTATGCTCAGCTAGGTTATTGACCATCTCTGCAACTTTAAAACAGCAGGACATATTTTTACACATTTATTCCAAACACAAATACTCTTCGCTTGTCTAACGATTATCGAGCTGACATCAGTTTAAAAGACATATTTTTGAGTAGCATCATGTACTTAAATGCTGGATTTAATTTATTCAAATATATTAAACATAACGTTGTAAGTACAATGCCTAGCTTATTGAAATATGCTGAAATTAACCTAAAACTAAATTGTGTTACAATTTCATTAACAATCTGCAATAAAATGATGTATTAATTGAACTCATTCTTGCACGCTATGGGTTGCCGCAGCTGATTGTGTCAGTATGAGTCTTCACTCTACTCTCCAGGCACATCTCTTTGAAAAATCTTCTTTTAAATCTATCTTCTATGAAATCACAGCGTCAATTCCACAATACAGAATACTAACCTCCAGCCTTTTCAAATGTCACATATGCAGTCGTCTTGTCCTTGTCCCGCTGAATACTGTCAACTGCACCACCACTTGAATGACGTTTGCTCTCAAAGAACAGCTCAATGGCATCTTCAGTTGAGGATGACTTAATTCCACTGACCTTGATGGTTTTCCCATCCCACATATCCTGTACTTGAGATACTTTAAGAGTTGCTCCTTCAAGGATTAGATCACGTCTGTCAAGCACACTCTTTGCAACTACAAACATAATCACAACACGTGCAGGAAACATTATAAATTATACCTGGACGTGAGTCACTGGTAAAACACATTGGATAGGATGATTGGAACTGAACAATAACAGAGACAACGAATGTCACTGTGGTAACAAATCAGTGGTGTAATGTAATGGCATTTGATTAACTACCGAATATCAATCACTGGCTGGTTTACAACATATTGGCAATCATTACTCAATAAATAAAAGTACCAGATTTACTTAAATCTTTATTGAGCAGATCGTCCAAAACCGCCCAACCCCTCATATGTGCAGACCGGACAAAACCGTCCAGTAAACTCACAGTTTGTGGGCTTTTTGTTTACTGCAATCAGATCTTTCTTTTATATTAACTCTTTACTTGGTAGACAGCCTTCTTATTTTACACCCTGCTGTGGTCAGACAATTTTAAGATGGCAGCCATCTGTGAATTACGCTGCATGTTGCTTGCATTAAAATTCTAATAACTTGACAATTGATGCAAGAAAATATATGAAATTAATTGCACTGTACATGGAATGATTGTTTGAATAAAATGTGTTATTAAAATTAATGTGTTGCAATTGATTACATTTCAGATCTTGAAGCAAACTTTAACACTTATGATGACAAAATAAATAAGCAACTTCATCATGCTACATATTATTTTTTAGAACACACAACAGTGATGTGGAACTAATGTAGCCATGTATGTCAGGTTTATCCTAGTAAAACATTTATCTAATTTTGACGGTTAGTTTTCAAATTATAATTGCTTTTGTAAACAACCCCAATGCGACGGAAGAAAAAAATCATGCCATAATTTTCAAAATGGCTATCGTTTACCGATCATATTGCCGTATGGAATGTTCTTTTCGTATGTAAAATCAACACTCGAATAATGAAGGATAGCAGACTCCTTTCACAAATAGATGCTCCCTTTAGGCTTATCAGAAGCAATGTGACCATAGTGCATATTAATAAAATACTCTAAAATAAATAAACCAAACAAAGTACACACGGTGATCCGATCAACAAAATGGCTGCATATTGGCGAAATGAACATGCCGCTGACGGGTCATCTTCTTCGTATCTCAACAACGCAAAGTCGCACAGACGTCGTAGATGGACGACGTTCTCCGTGATCGCTGTCGACATTATTCACATTGCAAACATTGATATCCGACTCGAAATCGTTGAGAAATGATCTCAATAATATCCGCCAAATGTCGGCCGATGTCGGAGGTTAACTAGACGAAGGCACTTCAACATCCTTCCAAACAAACTCACTTAATTCGCAAATGAAATTTTTGTTTCACAAGATGGTGACAGCACATGCTTCCGTGACCTACATAGAGCTTAGATCATCAGTTTGAGCTGGCTGGTTAATGTAAAAGAAGGATGCGATCGCGGTAAACGACAGGCCCACAAACTGTGACTTTACTGGGCGGTTATGGACGGTCTGCACAGTAAAGAGTTAACCAGCCAAATCAAACTGCTGATCTAAGCTCTATGTAGGTCATGGAAACATATGCTGTCGCCATCTTGTGAAAAAAATTCTTCTGTGAATTAAGTGAGTTTATTGGGAAGGATGTTGAGTTGCTTTCGTACAGTTGACCTCCGACATTATGTGGCATTTGGCAGATTTCACAGAGATCATTTCTCAACAATTTTGAGTCGGATGTCAATGTTTGCAACTTGAATAATGTCGACAGCGATCACGGAGACCTTTATTATCGTCCATCTATGTTGTCTGTGGGACATTTTGTTGTTGAGATACAAAGAAGATGAACCGGCGGCGGCATCTTCATTTCGTAGATATGCAGCCATTTTGTTGATCAGATCACTGTCCGTACCTCGTTTGGTTTATTTATTTTAGGGTATTAGAACTCAAGGGGAGAGCTTCGGACTCTCGACTAAGAGAACCCGGGTTTGAATCCTGTGCTGCGGTGTTAATATCTTGGGCAAGTTTTTTCACTCTACATTGCTCCAGTTCACTCAACTGTATAAATGAGTACCTGGCTATAGACAATGGTGACTATGTGAACGAGAAGCCTTTCGCACATTAATTGTAGCAAGTGGCTGGATGCTTCCCAGATAAGTTGAGATGGTATTTGATTGAACAGGTCTGCTGGAGGAAGTAAAGTGTAAAAGCGCTTTGAGCAGTCCTAAGGACTGTATACTGCACTATATAAACACTTTCCGTTTTATTTTGTTAAAATGGACTATAGTGATTTTGCTTCCTTCTGATAAGGGAGCATCTATTTGTAAAAGGAATATGCTCTCGTTCGATATTCGAGTATTGATTTTACATAGGAAAAGAACATTCCATTCGGCAATATGATCGGTAAATGTTACCCATTTTGTAAATTATAGCATGATTTTTGTCTTCAGTCATGTTGGCGTTGTTTAAAAAAGCAATTCTATTTGGAAAACTACCCGTCAAAATTGGATAAATGTTTTACTAGGATAACATTAACATACATGGCTACATTAGTTCCACAGGATCACTGTGTTTTTTTTCAGGGATTTTTTTTATTTATATCATGATGAAGTTGCTTATTTATTTTGTCATCATAATTATTGAAGTTTGCTTCAAAGTCTGAAACGTAAATAAGGCCAGGGTACTTGAACGAAAAATTCAAATTCAAGAACATTTCGGCGACTTGTGGCGACCTAGCCCCGGCAATCTCCAGCTATGCCTACACCACTATGGCCGATGTGGCTCGCAACTTGCTGAAAGTCCACTTCAAAACAACTCCCAATGTCAGTCTAACTGCCTGAACATTCTCCTGTAGTAACTGTCCATGGCTACTATCAGGCATTTTGTCAATAATTATATTGGCGTAGATACTTAATTTTTTTTCCACTGGTAACCTGCCTTCCAGATTCAGACCCAATGAAAGGGAATGTAAATTTCTGAGCGTAGTAAAATCGGCCTTATTTGGTCATTTACTGTAATGACATCCAGGTTTCCACTGGTAAGCACGTGCAAATTGTTAAGCTGTGCCCCGATTCGCAGTTCCCAGCTAATCAAAATACGGCTTACTTTTTAAAGGACCACTGTTGCGAATATGATCTACAGCACGTCTAGAAGCAACACAAACGTTAAAATGTTTTACCAGTTTTGCACCCACATATAAAAAAACGAAAATGCAGATTTGGACGAATCACAGAAATAGCCAAATCGGGTTTATGAACTGCAGAATTCCGCAGAAGAATTTCATGCCTGTTGTTTTCGGTATCATTTCTCTGTATATTTAATCAATTGGACATTGCAGAATACTAACCTCCAGCCTTTTCAAATGTCACATATGCAGTCGTCTTGTCCTTGTCCCGCTGAATACTGTCAACTGCACCACCACCTGAATGACGTTTGCTCTCAAAGAACAGCTCAATGGCATCTTCAGTTGAGGATGACTTAATTCCACTGACCTTGATGGTTTTCCCATCCCACATATCCTGTACTTGAGATACTTTAAGAGTTGCTCCATCAAGGATTAGATCACGTCTGTCAAGCACACTCTTTGCAACTACAAACATAATCACAACATGTGCAGGAAACATCATAAATTATACCTGGACGTGAGTCACTGGTAAAACACATTGGATAGGATGATTGGAACTGAACAATGACAGAGACAACGAATGTCACTGTGGTAACAAATCAGTGGTGTAATATAATGGCATTTGATTAACTACCGAATATCATTCAGTTGAATTTACAACATAGTGGCAATCATTAAAAGTACCAGATTTACTTAAAGGTGAAAACTAATATAATTATCCTATATAAGCGAACTCGTGAAAGGTGGAACATTTTGAAAAAAATTAGGAAGTGGAAAATTAACAAGAACTAATTATTTGTATTAATTGACATATGCACTGTATATAAAATGTTGTTGAAAGAAACTTAATTAATTCATTCAGTCAATCAGGGGCATTCCATGTCAAATCAATCAAATTTACATAACCGGCTTCGATTTTGATGAATTGGTGTGTTGGTTTATGATCATAAGTCTATGCTTCCCACCAAATTTTAGGTCAATCTGACCTTCACGTCAAGAGATAGAGGTAATCAAACTTTGACCCGACCTTGATACACGACGACCTTTCAGGTGTCATAATTCCACTTCTAGCTTACCTACAGACATGATGTTGGTGTCATTTTAAAGCTATTACCAATGTCTACCTATTCAGACAATAACCTATGTATAGATTTTGTTTAATGGTTTGACCTTTGAAGTGACCTAACAAAGAACATGTAACCTCTGATTTCACTGTTTTTTGTATGTTGAAGCATACATATATAACAAGAATCTGTAAAAGTGTTGTCATGCGCAATTTAATACTTCAAGAGTGATGAATTTTTAAAACATTTCTTACACCGCATTAATGTTGAAATATAAGCAATAAGTACAGTCATAATGTTCTGTTAGCACGCAAATGGTGGCTAACATGCTAGATTTTTTTATGCTCTTTTCACCATTTCACCATTTCACCATTTCACCATTTCACCATTTCACCATTTCACCATTTCACCATTTCACCATTTCACCATTTCACCCACACAAACGAAAACAATTTTTCACAAGATGGCGACAGCACATGTTTCCGTGACCTACATAGAGCTTAGATCAGCAGTTTGAGCTGCCTGGTTAATGTAAAAGAAGGATGTGATCACAGTAAACGAAAGGCCCACGAACTATGAGTTTACTGGGCGGTTTTGGGCGGTCTGCGCGTATGAGGGGTTGGGCTGTGCAGTAGAGTTAAAGGAGTACAATGTGCCTAACAATACATTGTTGCCATATACATTTACCGGGTACTTCAAAACAGAAACTCGCCAAAATTAGAGCTTACTTAAGTTTTGTAGTATCACATCAAAATCAAGCTAGTTTTGCAAAATGTTATTCCAAATTATTATTTGTTTTTGATTGTGTACAAAGAGAGACAAAACTTTATTGTAAATTTAAAATGATAACAAGATATAGGTTGCATAGGAGACAAGAACGACATCTGGAAAGTTTCCAGGTAGATACAGTCACGCCAACTTATGATGACATGATTTTATCGTGACAAAATGGATAGGCAGATTGACATAAAACATAGTTTGCAACATATACTTTGACTAATGAATACAAACAAGTTTTTCTTGAACATGAAATATATAAAAAAAATTCACCCAGTATTTGGCATATATGGGTCAGACAGAACACAGTACTGGTACGTGAAAATGGGACATCTCACTACTAAGTGCAAATGCATAATTTATATTCAAAATGTGTACATTCTGAAGCAGGAGGTAACTCAGGTATAACGGCAATGGAAGCTGGGGTTTATAGAGCGCAGTGGCTCAGAGGTACAGCTTTGGACTTTCAACTAAGAGGACCTGGGTTCGAATCCTGTGCTGCGGTGTTAAAATCTTGGCAAGTTTTTTTCACTCTATTGCTCTGGTTCGCTCAGCTGTATAAATGAGTATCTGACCAGTGGTGGCTATGTGTACGAGAAGTCTTCCCGCATTAATTGCAGCATGTGGCTAGAGAAGTTGAGATGGTGTCTGATTGAACAGGTCTGCCAAGGAAATAAAGTGTAAAGCTCTTTGAGCAATCCTGAGGATTGGATACTGCGCTATATAAGAACTTACCTTTTATTTTGTTTACTTTATAAAATTCCTAATGGCTAAGAGATGACTACATGCTATTAATGTGTAAGATAGTAGGTAATATGGACACAAATTTAGGTAAATATGACCATGACATACTGATTGGACTTAACTTGAGAACCAGTAAAATCTATATATTACATATGCAGGAAATTGTTTATACTTCATAAAAGTGTGGGATCTCAAGTAACAGTACAAGATTCACTATGCTGGTTGAGAGCAGACATCTGGCAACATGGACAAATAGGCTAACATTACCCAAGACCTATATAGCCAAAAAAAAATCTTTCAAAGTAAAATCTAGCAGAATAGGATTGGAATGCCTGAAAATGCATTGGAGACCAAAGCAGTTTGTGACATGGACAAGGTCTACCAGTACTATGTTCTGACCCATTATGAATTGCATATTAAAGGGAATAACAACACCTAATGCTTGAATTTGTATTATATTACATGCTTTTATATATTTCCATACCCACCAAGCAAAGTAAAATAAAATAAGCGAATTAGAAATTCCACACTTTATGCAATTGCAGTGGATTTGTTCAAATATGCATATTTTTGCCGCACTTTCTGGATGCCCAGTTGTGATGACAGACAGGACATATACTGGCATCAGGCGCACTGTTTCTTTGCATTCAGAGTATGTTTACAAGGATAACTTTTGGGTCGAAATGAGCGTCAAAAGGGCATTTCCACGTGACTCGCGTTACATATTTTGACCATTCCATGAACATTATTTTGACATATCTCTGATAATAATGTATTTTAAAAGTTCAACTTATGCATAGAGGAACTTAAAGGTATAAGGTATTAAATGATACCAACAAATAAAAATGTGATTACATAGTATGATTTTTATTTGAATCTAATCTTAGCGTGACTCGCGTTACAGCAAACGGAAAATCCAAAAATGTCACTTGATACATGACAAGTTTCTCCTCAAAGTATAAATGATAGCAAACAATGAATACCCTTGTGTGAAACACAAATAAATAGGGTTTCAAAAAATGGCATTAGTGATTTGAAATGTTCTCAATAACATACAAATATATTAGATAATCAGCGTGACTCGCGTTACTGTGACTCGCGTTACTGTGACTCGCGTTACTGTGACTCGCGTTACATGAAATCCATTAACACAGTAAGTCATTATGCATATTTAGCTTGAGGGAAATCAATTTTTCAGTCTGTAATTTAGGTAACACACAATATTACATTAAAAAAATACATTAACCTATTAAAATATTGTATAATTTTAAAGGAAGTAAAGCACACTTGAACTTGGTGTTTTAATTCCAGAAAGATTTCATAGTTTTAAAAGAAATACACAAGGTGATTGTTTTTCATAAAAGTTGCCTTTATAATTATTTTGCAAGACCACTTACATGCAAGTTTTATTATAAAAACTAACTAAACATGTTATTTCTAGCATAGAACAACTTGACTGCTTCAATGTGGACTACAGGAATAGACCCTTTGTGTTCATCTGGCTTTGTCATAGATAAGATTGTTTTTGATCAGGTGATGCCTCAATTTGAACTGTGCTGTACAGTTTTCACATGACAGATTTCCTCCCTTTCAGAGTTGGTGGGATTGCCTGATCCAAAACAGTCTCTTTGTTTTTGTTGTTGCTTTTGCCAACTGGCATTGTTATTTACTCTTGCCTTTTTTAGGGCTCGACATTTGGCTACTCAATTCCTCACATTCTCTTGCCTCTTTTTCTTCATATTCTTTTGCTTAGACAAAGACAGGTTTTGTTCCCTTGCCTTCTTTGCCTCATGGCTCTTTGTACTCATTTCATTCTGATGTTTGCAGTAATCTTTATATTTACTACAAGGAAAGAGCTTCAGAAGTCTCTTTCACTCTCTTTCAGCGGCGGTGAATGTCGAGAAAGAACCTGAACTCGGTTCCAGTGAATATGACATTGTCAAATGTTTATCAATAAACATAAAAGAAATAATTATGAATGTTGTTTTATTTAAGAGCAACAATTAATATGTTAAACTTCTTATGAAAAACCCATTTTCATCGCCAATTTAACATCTTTCATTAATTCATGCTGATATTTTCACCTACCTAGGTATACAGGTAAGAAGATAATCTTAGCTATCTAGCAAAACAAAACATTTTAATATGTAAAAACTTAATGGAAATTAAACATGAACACATCTCCATGTGTGGGGATAATGTACATAGCTAACTAGTTAATTTGAACCCTTTTGTTTGTAATTAATTTATTTTTTAGGAACATAAGTAATTCATATTATTCAATAATGTTGGAAAAAAGATTCACTGGTGATAGATGAAATTAGATTCAAAATATTTTGTTTTTAAAGAAGCATGTAATTTAATAATAAACTGGACCATAAAAGGCTTATGGGATATATTAGTAAACAAATTTATTTTCGTGGCAGAATTATCATTAATGAAAACATTAATACTGCAGTCTGTATTATACTTTTGCAACAAATTAATATATGTCTTAGAATAAGTGAGAAAAATCTAACAAATGCATTGTGACTCGTGTTACAATACCTTATTTTTCGTGACTCGCGTTACGTGTGACTCGCGTTACACATATTCAGTGTCCAATATCACAGTATAGATTCATTAGATATGGATATAGTTTATATCATTTAATAAGCTATAAAAAGAACGAGGAGATTTATAATGGGCAGTCTCAGACTACTAAAGGCTACTGTATAAAATAAAAAATCTATAATTTTGTGACTCGCGTTACGCAAAAATCACCACCTCAGTGTAGAAGCATATCTTGAAAAATGCAGAACAGACTCAGAAATGTTATTGTCATAATACATGAGACTAAGGCTTAAAAAATAACAGCAATTGAGCAAACCAAGAAAGTAACAGAAAATAGGGCTATATTGGGCCACTAATTATTGACATTTTAGATGAGCGTAATGTTATAATTTCAGTGCTAATGGTTGAGTGTAGCATTTCACATAAAGCATTGTGCAAATATTGAATTTTTTTTTCTTTCCTATAACTTTAAGTTATATCCTATCAAAAACATGTAATATTCCATTGAAATTCAATGAATAACATTTCAGATCATTTTCCAAATTTTCATGGAAATGCCCAAAATGAATTATTGTGTGATATTCCGATGTACTACAAACACTGTTCATCATAGGGAACACACATTTATCTTAACTTTTTACTGGGTAGACAGCCTTCTTATTTGACATTATTTGTATTTATAATGACGATGCATATTTCAAAATTTCACTTATCAAGACAAATCATAATTTGTTTTCAAGTGTAGTAACAATAACTTTAATTTATAAATATACATCATCGTTAATTATAATTATACAATTACCACATTTTCATCTTCATCGCAAATAAATTTGTACTCTTATACATACAGGCTGACGGCGTCAACGTAAAGAGGGGAGGCGGGTGGGATAGTTGATGTGTTCACATGGCAAGTATTAATAATAAAAACTAAAATTAATACTAAATTTTACGATTTTATGTCTTAATACCTTTACCATGTGAACACATCTGAGATGAATTTATCCGATAGGTGGTGGGAAGCGCTTGAATCACGCTAACACATAAACCCATCAGAAAAGTGAAATGCACAACAGCAAGGTGCAGCTAGTTATGTGTGACCTGGGAACCTTACTGACCCGCCACGGAGGGCTTCAGGACAAACATGTCGTCCAGGAAAGAGCACATATCGCGCAAGTAAAAATCTGAAAATGTATTCTTTGCTCGCCAGGTGCATGCCTCCATGATCGCGTCCATGGGAACGCCACGAAAGACGCTCCAGGAAGCTGATAGGGCGCAGACTTCATGAGCCGAAACTTTGGCTAACTGCAAGGTCTGCGGATTATCTCATTCCGACTCATAAGCGAGTTTGATCAGTTTAGCTAGCCAAGAGGAGATTGTAGCTCGTTTGATCTCATCAGTCTTGGCTAGCTTATAGGAAACAAACAGTTTCCTGCGACCCTTCCGGAGGTCTGGATTTGAGGTCACCTTTCTGTAATGCAGCAAGGCCCTGACCGGACAGAGTTTCCTATCCAGGTCCTCCCCCCACTGCTTGATCTAGGTTGGGTTTCCCATGCCCCAAAGATGTCATCCACTACTGACTGCTTGAGTGTCCACTCTGTGTGAATTACTTTGTCCTTGCGAGATAGCAGGTCTGCTAATGCATTCCTCTCTCCGGGAATGTGTTTGACTTGTAGGACCATATGCAGGCGGTGAGCTAAGAGGAGAATCTCTTTGCTGACGCGATATAAGGGGATGGATTTTGTCCCCCCTTGATTGTGAAGATAGGCCACAACCGTGGCATTGTCCAACATCAGTAGAACTGATTTTTTCTGCAGTGAACTCTGAAATGCGAGCAGAGCATATTTCACTGCCAGCAATTCCAGAAGATTGATGTGACACTTGGCTTCGGGGACTGTTCAAGTTCCCATTGTGTACACTGTTTCGAGATGGGCACGCCAGCCTGAAGTGGATGCATCTGTGAAAAGATGATTTTGTGGGTCGGTAAGATCCAGAAACATTCCCGCACGCGTGAAGGACCGGTTCTGCCACCACGCCAGGTGATTGTGTAAGAGATCGAGCTTGACGGGAATGAGTGCTTTCAAGTCTTTTGATGTTGGTGCCCAGTGTGCCAACAAATATATTTGCAGAGGCCTTAAATGCAATCTGCCGAGTGGAATGGCATCGACTGCTGAATTTAGCAGACCTAGCAGGGATAGCCAAAAGCGAGCCGTTGTCACTCTGAATGTCTGCAACTGACGGATGGAATTCTCGATCTTCAAGATCCTGTCCATGGGGGGGGGAAGATCAAGCCCACGTCCAGATGATATTCGATGCTGATGTGAACAAATCGCTGTGTGGGTACAAACTGGGATTTCTCCTCGTTGACCACCAACCCCACTTTGCAAATGACCGTCTTCAACCAAGTGATTTCTTGTATCAGACTGGCCCTGTACTGATGTCTCATGATCCAGTCGTCCAGATACTGAATCAAGTGCAGGCCATGTAAATGGGCAATTTTTTCCACTGGCAATATCACCCTGGTAAAAACCCGGGGTGCCGATGTTAGGCCGAATGGCAGAGCTCGGAACTGAAACACCCTGACTCTGTCCTCCATCTGTAGGGCGAACCTCAGTAGATGCCTGGACTTGAGATGAATTGGAACATGAAAGTAGGCATCTGTGAGATCGATGTGCACTGCCCAATCCCCGGCATGCAATGCTGTGGTTATATCCCGTTGTGTCTTCATTTTGAACTTCTCCCTGGCGACATACCTGTTCGGGGGCTTCAAATTGAACACCGGTCTGCAACCTCCATCCTTCTTGGGCACCAAGAAGATGTGGCTGTACAACCCGGGTGACATTCGTGGGGAACAGATTTCCTCCACTGCCAGTTTGTCTACCAGGGACCTGATCTCGGATCGCAGAGTCTGTGCTTTCTGCGAGTTTCGAGGCCAGGGCATAGGAATGGGATCGGTTGAGAGCGGGGGTCGAGACAGAAGCTCTATCTGATAACCCTCTCTGACGATTGATGTTACAAAGGAATCCGAAGTCAACCAATCCCATTCCTGGGCAAAGCCCAAAAGTCGAGGGTACTTTTGTGGGGAGCTGCACACCGTCAAACACTCGGCCTGGCACACCCTGCCATTGCGGTAGACGGCTTCCCCCTACCTCTGCCCCTGCCTCCGAGGTGGGAAACTAGGTTTGGGCAGCCGAGTACCCCGGTATGCCCTTGAGGTTTTGGAGGGTAGGAAGTCCTACCTTTCTCTCTCCTCTGCACAAACCTCTGGCCGCCTTGGGAGTTGGGCAGAGGCGGTGACCGAAATGGACCACCAAGAGCAGCTTTTCAGGATAAACTGCTTCTTAGATTACCATGGCGTAATGTCAGTATTTTTATCGCGGCGTCACTATATAAATGAGCTTCAGTAATTCTGGTTTATCCTAAGCTAACATGAAACTTAGCATAAACTCAGTAGGCCCATCTTATTGTTGTTACTCGACGTAAATATGGACACTTGGTGAAAAATAAAATAGGTGTGGATAGATCGATTGCGAGAGCGAGTGTAAATTTTAATGGGTCACCAGCTGTGGTTCGAGATCCCGCGCATTCTCCGTTCACAGCATCTATTGTGCTGAACAGGAAATGATCGCCACCATCTTTAAAATATTATCGAAATTAATTTTTCATAATAAAGTTAACTGTCCGCCCTAGCAGGTGAAAAAAATCGCTGTCCGCGTCCACCAGGTGGCCTCTCATCTCAGGGACATTTCTGTTGAAAAGTGATTGGGACATCGGAAAACTGTCCGTACATAGCAGGTGGTCGCTCGTCGCGGGGGCCACTGAAGACAGGTTCTACTGTATAGGTGATTGGACAATCAACTAGACAAACAAGGAGGTTTTGAAACCAGTGTAACCTGCTGTTTTTAGCTCTTGAGAGGTTGTGTACCAGCACTGATAAATACATGAAAATATTGTCATATTTAATTTTTGAAAATTATGTAAATTATGTAACTATTCTAACCTGCTGGTTGCTCAAATGTTGCTGTGAAGACATTGTTGGTTCTGTCAATGTGTGACTTCTTTATTTTGCCCCCGCCGGACCTCTGCTTGTTCTTGAAGAATGAAGCAAGTGTTTCATCTGATGTTGATTTTTTGAACTACCTCTCGCACCTCAATTGTGTCCACATCATGGTGCTGTGACATGTCACCCTGTTCCAACACAAATATTAAGCAATGACTATATACTATATAGTACGTTGACGTTACAAATTTAGTTCAAGACAAAACGCAGTGTTATGTTAGTATTTCGGCACACAGAATAACTCTGGGTTGGTAAATGTAGGGGAAACTCCTTAACCCTCTCAAGGCCAAATTAATGGAAATAAATACCTGCTAATGAATTACATTAAACTGAGAAATTGTGTTGTGACCGAATCATGTTTTCACTACATCTTTAGTACTACTTCCTTGTATAAAAACCCAAGAATATGTGCCAGATATGTAAATTTATTATCCAAATATGAATGATCAAAGTTAGAAGAAAAAAATTAATATGACTTTTTTTAACAACTTTGTTTAATAAAATATTTGTTATTAATAATTGACGGATATTTGCCGAGTACGAAATATTAATAAATTAATATACTATAAAATGTATGACTAATTACATGTTTGTGGTAAACAAAACTGAGATAATTTTGTTTTTGTGAATGCGTGTATTTTCCATATTTTATACAAAATGGCATTCTTTTCGATCATAACTGTCATCCCAGCAGAATAATTAAGTCTGCATTATATTTCAAATGCGTAATCGTACTGCAAAACGTTCCCCTTCGATGACAGCATTCGTCATAAACTCGATTTGAAAATTTCATCAAGGTGTGAATTACTGAAGTTCAACATAACGACAACGTAAATAATTACAACGGAGCTAAAAAACACCAATCGCATCATCGAGCCGCGCATTAATATTTGTTTAGAACAAAATAGACCGCTCAAAAGTTAGCATTTAATCGTAGAAATCATCGGCAGGCACATTGTTTTAGACAATTTTTTTTTCTTCCATGTTTTTTCATCGCAGCAAACGTTAGAATTTAATCTTATTGGCTGAAAATATATTCACTGCATATTGATCATGACAAGCAGTACCGAAAAAAGAGTTCGACTACTTGCCGGATGGCAATTAATGCTATACAGCCACGGAAATAGCCTGCATTACAAAATGTTGACGGTTGCCAATGAAACTTCAACATTACTATGTGTGACCTGCTGAAATAAATTGCCATTATTTGATGACACTGTTTTGCGGTATGCAGTTTAAATGTGCATCTGTACTCTGGTTGATTCGGGCGTTCTGGCCACGAAAGGGACTCGGGTTGATTCGGGCATTCTGACCATGAGAGGGTTAATTGTGACGATTCAATAATTTCACATTTACATTAGGACTTAGGTCACGTAACTTAATGGTATGACTAGTTTTTGTTATAGAGGTGAAATAAACTGAGTCATTGCATTAGAGATGGTTTACTTCGCATAGCGCTTCCTTATAACCATCACTAACAAGGCAAATGCCCAATGTCATGTCACAAATTCCTCGTGAAATGCTTTAGCCTTTCATGCCACTGATGAACAATGCAAAGTTTTCATTGACGTCATTTTTCAGTTGCTCTCATTTTCTGTTCCATTCCCCAAATCCATCTCACTACTAGTAGCAGGTTGCAACAGTACAACCAAAAAACTGCCTTAATATCATGTGTGTCCAGCTTTGTTTTGGGCGCAAGACTAGTAATAGGCATGTGACATAATTGTAATGTGATTGAGTCATTGAGATGTGCAATGTGTACACAGCAAACCATTGTTGCCTTCATGTGACAGTCACGTCACACACACACACCAAGTGTGTGGTGTGGAAAACTCACTGTTGTCAGAGATAAAGTAAAACCTCTATATAAAACCGTCTCAGGTGAACAAAAATTTATTTAACACTCGCAAGCTTCAAACATCGACTGAAGACACATTTCTTTTGTATTTCATAAATAATGTATTACTTTTATCAAGACATACATTTGTTTATTACTAATATTGTTACATAATTTTCTTTGAAATAAATATATAAAATTTTATTATTATTAATTTCCCCGACTCAGGTATACAATCTGGAAGTCAACTGCCCTCATTTGTAAGTGAATAACCTATTGATTGTAACTTTTAAAGTTTCCCTTGAATCAAAGTCCGGCATTCTTTGAATGTCCATCAGATGTATGACTATTTTCTTACTGAAACTCAAGTACTGTAAATCCTGTATTACTAGCCACACCCCTAATTAAAGCCGCACCCCGACTTTTGACCTAAATCCAGAATTTCTTCCGCGCTTTTTGATATTGGCAAAACCCTTATTTAAAGCTGCAACCCGACTTTGAGCCAAGACCATTAACTGCTTGCGACATACTGCCGTAGCGCACGCAATTTGGAAACATTTTAATGTGTTTCATAAAAGTCATAACTTTGCTAATAATGATCATAAATGAATAACTGAAAGACTTATTATTGTATACATTTATAATTACAACACAGTATGTATTTTAATCGGAATATTACTACGTGCATTTGGACAAAAACGGGGGAAAAATAACCAGAATTTCACCATGCTATCAGAACATAATTGGGTAGCAGAATGTCCATACATCCAACGAATAAAATGTAGCCACATATTTAAGCTATTCAATGGTGTTAAAATTATTAAAATATGTTAAGAAGTTTTGGTTTGATAGGATTGTATGTAGAACCATGCATAATGTTGGCACCTATAAAATGTAAGCTACCCATCCTCTCCCAGGCCTGGGTATACATCAAAGACGCTTCCTTGCCGGTGTGGTAGTCCCAGATTCTACCAGTCCAGGATTCGTCTAAACGCATATCGCGCATGCGCGCGCATGTGCAATGATCGCTTTTATCTGTTCTGACGCGCTCTGATGTAGTGGCAACGGCATAGGTCATGCCCGGACCGAGATTCGACTAAATAACTCAACACGTTCGAATGAGTGAAAATGATCACATAAGTTAATCCATTTTTATTTAAGATGTGCGTGATAACAATATTATTTTTTATGACATGTTTTCATATTCTGATCGTTCTATCTGAACATTTTATGGACATGGGATTTTATTAACTGTGTGATATCATTTGTTTTGCACAAGTGGCAATTGTAATACAATGTGTTATTTATAAAAACCGGCTTCGTTTCTTCGGTAAGTTTTTCACGTTTATACTGAAAATTCTGACCCAAATATCAATTTGTTTCAGCAAATTACTGTATTTAAAGCCGCACCCCAACTTTGGCGTTTTCGTCCTCATTTTGGCTACACACTACTGTAATAGTAGCCGCGGCTAGTAAAACAGGATTTACGGTAACCTATTACTATAATTAATGTTCGTTTGACTCATGACATGATTTTGTAACATGTCAGTGATAAATAGTTGCCAATGTAGGTAGGTTGGATACAATTGAGCCGGGTTTGGGATGTCTGATACATAACTGCATTTCCTCTTGGCAACACTGAGGTACTTAGCTAGCTACAATTTAAATTGTCATTGTGATACTACCACAAGCTCCATTTCATGAAGATTTACTATATACCAGAGTTAACTAAAAACGTATTTCAACTATGTGCCCCCAAAATTGTCGTCCATGCATAAAAGTGCCCTCCATCTGCCAAATGCACCGTCCTTTTCAAAACCTAGCTGGAACACTGTATGAGAAAAAACCATGTTTACAATTCTGTTATTGTAATTCCGTTACCAAAATGTAATTACGTTACCATGATTCCTACAAGATGAGGAAAGACACACAGAAATTGTGTAATCTCACTCATGGATGTATCCATAGCTTTATGCAGAGACCAGTCCACCTGTCATTTAGACGGGTAAAAACCATTGTCGATGGGTAGAAATATGGGTGGACGGGTAATAAAATGAAGGAGCAAGTTTTCCAAACCATACATATTGTCAGTTATGCCTTAGAAGTGAGTGGAAATAGTGTCACATGTGTGTTTGTCATCCACTTTAGGTCATCAGACACATTTAAAGTTGGATATTTGTGGATATTTGTATAAAAGTTTTAATACATCGGGGCTTTCATATGATCCCATCTAAAATAAATTTTTATATATTTGATTTTCGATATACCGGTAGCCATCTTTGCCTACTGTATTCTAAATGAAGTACACAGCTTTATGCAAAGATCCGTCCAACCGTCACTTGGACGGGTAAAAACTGTTGTGGACAGGTAGAAATAGGGGTGGACGGGTAAAAAAATGGAGCAAAAAAAGGTCTTCCAAAACCATAGATTTTTTTAACAAGATTTAACAAGATTGCCACCTAGAGATTCAACTCTAGATGGCAGGTGGACTAGGAAGCCATTTGGCTTATCGAGAGTCCAACCTATCTATCTAAGTATACCCCGCCCTTCTTAGGTATATGTCGATTTTATTTTTAAATATATTAACACTACTAGCACCTACACAATCAGCTGATAATCTGTTCCATTCGTTTACTGTTCTTTGTGAAAATTTTCTAATATCTAGTCTACACTGCTTCTTTGCTAATGTAACTCCATGTCCTCTCGTCCTTCTCTCTTCCTTGACTGTGAAAAAAATATTTCTGTCAATATTTTCATATCCATTCAATATTTTAAACACCTCAATCTGATCTCCTCTCAATCTTCTGGTTTCTAGTGTTGTTAAGCCACATTCTTTTAGACGCATTTCATAACTAATATTCCTGAGTTTTGGTATCATTTTGGTTGCTCTCCTTTGTACTCTTTCTAGCATATCAATATCCTTCTTGCGATATGGCCTCCATGCTTGTATACAATATTCTAAGTGAGGCCTAACTATTGTTTTGTACAGCGGTATTATTAGTTCTTTTTCTTTGTACACTATATTTCGCCTAATTAATCCAAGAATTTGGTTTCCCTTCGCTGCTGCAATTCCACACTGCTCTGATACCTTCATGTCAGCACTAATAGTTAACCCTAAGTCCTTTTCCTTTAAGGTAGTGTTTAGTACAGTATCACCCATTGTATATTGTGCATCTTCATTCCCATGTCCTGTGTGAAGGCACTTACACTTTTAAAAATTAAACAGCATTTGCCACTTCTCAGACCATTCTATCAACTTATTAAGATCATCTTGTAACTGCTGTCTATCTGCATCACTTTTAATTTTCCTGAACACTTTTGTGTCGTCCGCAAACTTCAACACCTTGCTTGTTATGTCATCATCCAAATCATTGATATATATTAAGAATAAAATAGGTCCCAGTACTGATCCCTGCGGTACTCCACTCAAAACCGCTTTCCAGTTTGAAACCTCCCCATCAACTACTACTCTTTGTCTTCTACCAATAAGCCATTTTTCTATCCAGTTGATCATTCCATTTCCTATGCCATGGGCCTTTAGTTTAAGTAGTAGTCTTTGGTGTGGCACTTTGTCAAAGGCTTTTTTTAAATCTAAGTAGATTATATCTACTGGTGATCCCTCATCTAGACACTTTGTGACATCTTCCAAAAAACATAACATATTTGTTAAGCATGACCTCGCTTTTAAAAACCCATGTTGAGATGGGTTTATCAATTTATTTTTAACAAGAAAATCAACCAGGTGATCTTTAATTAGTCTGTCTAATAGTTTTAGTTTAGATATTGTCAGTCATGCCTTAGAAGTGAGCGTAAAGGGTGTCACATGTGTGTTTGAAGTCCATTTAAGACACTTTCATAGTTTGTAAACTGGCTTAACAGTTAACATCCATATGTCCACCCTAACATGTGTAACTGGCAAAAATTTGGTCCTTCATAGAGCCCTGGATGTATCTAATAAGAGAATTTCAAGTAACTTCACTTGTTAGCTTTGTGTACTTTTTCGGTAACAAAATTATATAATAAATATTTGAAGATGTGTAACTATCCATTTCAAAATATGGCTTTCTGAATTTTGAATACTTAAAATATGAACTTTGAAAATATGTAAAACAAAGGTAACTAATAGTTAATGTTAAGATGGGAGGGGTTTTTGTTGGCCCTTGTTTTCCCATTAGATTGACTGCTACAAATTCACTCCATTAGAAACGCAATTAAAACAAATTGTGACCTGATGGCACAATTTTTTTACTTGTATCTAATTTTATACATGTTTTACATCAGTGGTATAACTTTTACACTGTTTCAATCAGATTAAATTTTTAGCAGTCTGAGCTCTCCAATATGCAATTGCCCATTACATGATGCAACTTTTTTAGGCTTCATTTCTTACTGCTGCAAGTTGTATTTATTTGAAAGACAATGTAATTACCTACACACTGGTACCAATATTATTATTGTACCTTAGATATACATGTATGTTGCATATACTCGAATACAATGGAAACATACTCGACAACATGAGAAGCTAGTGCCCAGTCATGGTGCAGTGGTCAAGTGTTTCCGCCTCGGTCGAAACATCAGCAAGTGAACAACGTAACAGTCACGCAAGTTAGAGCACATACAAATAACACAATAATTATTATACAACTACCCGATTATTATATTATGTCCTAGTTGAGCATACTGACTTCGTGCAAGATTAGGGGTCACCGAGTATGGGACTCGTCTCGTAGACGTAGTGTGTTTACAAAATGAACTTGCCCGACAAACTTCCCCAACAACGATCGTCGAAAGGAAGCATCGACTAGTCGCATATTCGATGTTTGAAACGGCTTGAATAGCAAACATTTTGGTAGACTTCTTCTGCAGTCAAATGATTCGGAACAGCTGACGCCATTTCGCCAACTCAAAAAATTGGGCAGTTTGAATAGCAACGGTGGCCAGAAATACCAACAATGCATTGCCAATATAACCCTTAAAGTTGAATGTGTTTCAAAAGTATCTTCCAGAGACAGAGAGCGCCTCTGGAATAGGACTATATTATCTTGGGGCGGTTTTGGCCGACTTGAGGCATCGCAGCTTGGGCAGTTTTGGCCAACTTGAGGTCTAAAGAGTTAACTGCAATGTACAAGACAAAGGTGATCTCAAGCTGAAGCCCTGACTAAGACCAGACTCTGGGGTTCCGATGTTGTGAACAACGAAGCCATCAATGCATCTGCGAATGTGATTGATGCTATCCTAGAGCACAACAAACAACAATACTCCAAATTAACTCTAGCCAAGGTTTATAGAGCATAATCAAAAGCATTCTATGTAGTTTGAGCAAATAATGATTACAGCAAGAAAGACAAGCTCCTTATTACAGGTGCAAATGTACTTGACATTTTTTTAAATAAATAAATTGGCAAAATGTTGAATTATTCATTACCAGGGGTTGACAATAGCGCTGGCCCGATGGCCCGACGCATGTTTTGAGGGTGACGGACCAGTTCGGGACACCAGTTTTCATATTTTACTGGTCCGACAGTCCATTGGTTTCAACAGTCGAACTATTCACCATTGTTTTAGATAGTTTCCATCAGTTGTCACTCCCTATGCAACAATTAAACATAATCTGTGACAGCCGAATCCATGGACTCGCGTTATCAGTCGAATCTAGTCACCACCTTGTTTACAAGTTGCAAGTTCTCCATAACTCTGCATGGTGTCACTGCTGGAGACGCGAGGCAGAGACGGGAGGCGGACACCTTCCTAATGAATTAGCTAAGATATCGCTTCGGATTTTATAGTAATCGCCGAGTGGTACAAAAAAATTCTTTGAATTTCGCGTTCTCGCTTACTATTGTTGCTATCCTAATGCAGTGCTTCACGTTTGAAAAACCCAGGCAAGCGATAAATCGCTCGTCTAAATGCGAAATAATTTGAGGGAGTGATTTTTACTTATTTTATCCAGGTGGCGTTCTATGTTATCCACATGGTGGCATCACTTTGTAATTGTGTCATGCGGCTGGTTTTGCAAAGCGATCTTTTTGGTTACGCAGTTACTTAAGCCTCGTAAACATCTGGATCGCGTACGTACATCTAAACACATAATTTACTATGTCAGTCATCTTATTAGCGTTATGAACGTTCCTAGTCGCTTCATGAGACCAGTCCCTGGCGTGTTGTAGACAGTCTTTATATAGGTCAGTGGTTACAACCATGAGCCTGCCCATAGTGAGGCTGAAATAGTAGAGTGGAACCTCCTGCTGGAATTGTCCTTCATGTTTTGCCCGCTAGTTGGCGCCACATTCCACGTGGTCTGGTGACGGGAGCGATTATCGTAATTAGCGTGAGCAATAAATCGCTCCCAAGATGGGTGATTTGCGTGAGCGATAGAGAGCGAGAGCGATCGCTCGCCTTAAAAACGAAGCACTGCTAATGTGTAAAACAAATAGACAAAATGTGTTGAGCATGTCACGACGACCCCTTGTGGATTTCTTGTGAACCATCGTCACTGTCGTCTACGGTGCAGCTGCATTTCCGAAACACGCCTTTTTGCCATAGAAAAATCCCATTTTGCACATGCATCCCACATTTGTGCGGCCTTCTATTGCTTTCTCCGACTAAATTTAATTCACACCTTGCGTCAAATTTATAACGTTTGGCAGCGACAGGATCCACACCAATGTCATCGCTACTCTAGAATTATCCAGGTTACCATAGGTCACACGCATAGCAGAACTCTCTGCTGTTGACGTGTCACAACGGCGAATGCTAAATAAGGAGATAGTCGGTCGAATAGAGCTCGCATTTATTTGGATTTCCCATAAATACAGGTCAAAGGGTGGGGAAGCTGTCTACGCAAGCAGTTAGAGGACAGTTTGGCAGTTGTATTCGTACCCCATAACATTGCGAATAGTGAAAGTACGGTGGCATTACTAAGGTCTAAACATCGCGTATTTTGAACAGATCCTGCATCTTCAAAATTAAAATGTTTTATTTTTAAACGTCATTTCAGCTGCCGTGTCTATTTTAATGTTCTAAATATAAACAAATCTATTTTATTGTACAATGTATCTGTTTTTATAAGAATAAATGTGTATTCCTACAAAAACGTTCGGGCCAGTAACTTTTTGGGGGACCAGTAACACTTAAAATCCACTGGTCCCCAGGGCCAGTGAATACAAAACCTTATTGTCGACCCCTGATTACTGTCAGCCATAGCATGGACAGAAAACCAAAAAGTTGCTGTCCACGTTCAGCAAGTGGTCATTGATCTAAGGGACACTTCTGTTGAAAATGATCGGGACATCGGAATAAGTATTGTTGTATATGAACAATACTTTGGCCTACAGCTTTGTCCAGTAAATATATATATTATTACAGATGTTTACATCACCATCACGGATATGGTGCAACATGCTCTATACTGAATACAGTCATTTGTGTTGAGTCTTGATCTATCCAGCAACCTGAACTGAACCAGATTGTACGCGTCATACTGGTTCATAATTGATACCGCTCCATCAGTATGTGTGTTCATGTGTATTCACGTTAATACACGTGGTCTGCCTGTTGTCACAAGTTTTGAACGAGTTTGATACGAGTCGTACTGGGTCAGAACTGGTACGGTTTCACTGGTATGTGTCACCATGTGAAAAACTCGTGATTTCATGGTAAACACGAATCAACACACCAATTTTTTCACATAATCTGGTGAATTCACGTACTTATGAACGAATGAATGAACTTACAGAACATGTGAAATCACGGGTCGTTGTTTGCTGGGTAAATTCATTCAAAAATCATGTCTCTCTGATCTGGGACTGAGACCTTGTGAGACCTGTTAGCATTTAGTCCGACTCAGGCATCAAAACCGCAAATAAGGCAATGTTTCAATTTCCCAGATATATCCCCAAAATTCAGGCGATATCAATTATATGGCAACATTTGCAGAGTTTGGCAGAATTCGGACCAACCTCAATTTTGCCATTGTAACTGATCTTTACCAACATTTGATACTTGATTTTATTAATTCAATCATTTATCATTATCTTGCACACATGTTTTATAAACAGCATGTCTTAGCAGAATTTTGAGGTCGAAAAGGTTGGCATAACTAGGTATATCAACATCCGCTAGATGGCAGCATCGCTCAGTGTCCGCGTAACGTGTTCCAGAAATGGCACAGGGGTTTTGCCGCCCAAGCGTCTGGCTGGATCACATGGTCTTGGAAAACGGTGTGTTTCTCGCGATGCATACTAATTTTGTTTACTGTTGACATTGATATCGACCAACGAATGCCTTCAGAAGATGATCGGCGGGAAAAATCTGTTACATTGCATTCGGATGTGGATGATTAAGGTTGGTGAACTTTACTTTGCATTTATTTATAAAAATGCTAATATAGATTAGCGTGTAACCTAAAATTTGCTAAGTGTAACCCACATCTATGGCATCTTAGCTTTCATTTGGTATAATTATGAACTATGTATAATCAATGCAGGACGCGAGGAAACCCCCCAGACAACGGGCGGTATCAGGCTGTCTGGTCAGAGTCTGGAGCGTTTTTCATGTCGCTCAGAGCTGCGGCCTGCGCTGTTCATAATTTATGCGTTCAGGCGCCATTAACATTGCGTTGCATTTGCAATGGCCAACGCGCACGATCGATATTGTAATCTGTGCCATCGTGATGTTATGACTATCAGTTAAATATTAGAAAGTTATTATTAAATATGTGTTACATATGTGCAAGTCAAGGTTTTAAGGAAAACAAACGAAATTTCAAAACAGTTAAATTTACGACATCAGCGCAGGTCATCACGATTACTTGTGACTGCGTCTGCGACCTACTTCCATTTTAATCACTACAGGGAAACATTATTAATCTGATCAATCCGCATCTTAAACAGTTGATTTTTAGTAAATTATATAAACAGAACTTAATACATGTATATTGTTAGTGTGTCAGTATTACTATTTTGTTATAGAAAGTACAGACCGTTAATATTTCCACTATAATATACACCACCCAATAGCTGTAATTCAATTGTTTTCATTTTACCATTTGGTTTACAGTTATGTGGACTATCTATTTTGTTGATGTTATTAATAATATTTACCATTTTGTGTAGTATTTTATGTGAAATATTTTCGTTATTTGAATTTCATGTAGACACTCTGGAAGTGTGGTCGTGAAGAATATGGATAAGTTACGATATCAAAGTTAAGTTACATATAGTTAAGTTTAATATTACATTTGTTAGTTAAAAACTCATTTCTTATTCAATTGAGTTTTTTCATAGAGTCAAGTGCTGTAATTTGTCATTTAATATTCTGTAGTGTTGTATGCGGTATTGATTGTAATGTATTGAATTGTAGGCATTGCTCCTGACATTGGTCGACTCATCAGCAAGTAGGAGAATTCCCCATGGACTATCATAGAGAAATTGTGAACTTCAATGCATATCGCATGGACTTATGCACATTACCTATAGTGAAACCTGTATGAATGTCAATGATGGCAATGCTCACATGGGTCAACTTCTCAAGAATTGACAACACTCTTTGATCTCGAGAGAAGTGTCTGGCATCGCAGTCGCTTCATATTCTTTGCTCAACTCGAATTTATGTGCAGTGTATACACTTGAAGAACATTGCAGTATGATCTTGGGAATTGTACATACTGCTACCACAATGTTTCCATTCTTCAATAACTGGCAGAACTGTGACATCAGCAGAAATCGATTGCTTGGCTATTGATGCATAGTCTACACCTGTTGCACAACTGGAAGTTATGTGCAGTGAAATGTACTCATCAGTAAAAAGTTAATGCGAATGCAGTAGGCCAAATATAGAAAAAAACATGGGAATGTAGGTCAACTGTGAAGGTCACAAATAAATCACTTGTCAAAGGATTTATTAAGATTCATGGTGAATTTATGAATTAATTATGCATTAAATTCCAATATGTAGGTCAGATGTGAAATATAGGTCAACTAATTAGGTCAAGTTCTAATAACCGTTTAAAGTGTCCATAAAGTTGCTATATTGACAGCTTTGATATTTAAATGTTAACAAGGCTCATTTCCTAAACAATTTCACCTAAAATTATACCATTAATAGGAATTAATACCATACTGTGGGTCAAATCTAGGTTAGATATAAAATCTAGGTCAACTTTGAAGGTCAACTCATGGTCACACAAAAATTGCATTTCCTAAAGGGTTAACCCATTTTTGGTTTCACATGCGTAAGTTAAATGCTTCCAATGTTATTACTGGTTTCCAACCTATTTTATGCAGTCATTATGCAGCTGGTGCACAAGAAATGGACCACAATCCTATAGACAAAAATGCAGCAATTTTAAGATTTAAAAAGTGAATTTCTCCGTAAATATTGAAGATTTCAAAAAAAATCAAAAAGTTGTATTAACTACATATTAGTATCTATCACATGGCACCATTTAAATGATGATATAACATATTCTAATTTTTTGTTGATATACCTAGCATAACAAAATGTTTATCATTCATTCCATGTTCACAGTGCAGTCACACTTTTGTGCTTGGAACAAATCAGAGCGCTATTTGGGTCTCAAAATGTACTATTTATGAAACATGAGGGCATAAATATGCATGTACCTGGGTCCAGGCTGGGAATTCTGATTGATCATATTTAGGATTAGAGTTTGTGTGAGGTATCCAATATACTAGCCACTAGGCAAATACAAAGTTCTAATGGCAAAACAGAGGCGGGTCCGAATTATGCATAAGTGCACAGAATTTTATTTAGGAAATTGTTTAAATTTACTAAAATCTAAATATTGCGATTTTTTTTAGTTTGCTTCAACTTTCGCATTGGCATTGCACACGTAGTTTACGCTTTGTTTCAGATGCCTGTGGAATGCGCGCAGAGCTCTCTCAGTCCGTGATAGGTAAAAGACACATCGACTCCACGGAATTGTATTGGTAGAATTGCATTTCACAGAATCATAAAAATGACAAGACGATGAGGCAGAACCGCCGTGTAGACTGTAGAAATATATGAAAATACCTTGTTGGTGGGAGCTTGTCGTAAGTCCGCCACACTGTTATCACGACGGGCGGTGATGCTGAAGCATTCTCGGCTATAGCAGTATTCCGCGTACATGCAAGGGTGAATCGCGCCGGAAATGTTTCCCAAACTACGCAGATTGGCAAATCCAACATGTCGTATATCAGCAGGAAAGGCGGCGTCTGTTCATTTCACATTTGTTAACAGTGATACTTCGTCTGGGTCGTTTGTAGATCCCAGCACGGTGTTAATCAATATCATTGTGTCATCCACCAATTCGACCAAACAGTTCTGTCGCGATTCGCTATTAAAAACCATTCCTCTGAAGGATTATACGTTCTTTCACGATGACAACGATACAAATAAGCAACAACGCCGTGTCTGCTGCGGCGTTCGACGACGTCGGGCTCTTGAATACACCGCGAGCTCTCCCACTGACCCAGTACCAGCGTACCGCTGGTAAGATGTTATTTTACGAGGGGGTGACAGTATTTAATGTAATGGATGCTGATGTCATACTAGCAGAAAACATGCGCGCCGTGGGCCTGCGTTCACACGATTTGATTAAAACCACGGACTTATATGCATATAAGTCCGTGATTAAAACCACACACATAGCCTACACTGGCAAGGAATTTTCTCTCACGAATAATTGCAAGATATTTTATTTATTATTTAACTCGTTCAGTCACTATATAAATAATGTCATCGGGGGAGGGGCAATTTAAAACGAACACTGAATTTAATCAATGTTTTCATAAAGATTGTGACTGGAAAATGTGTACACACTCAGGAACAAAAAGTCCAGTTAGATAGAAAACGAGGCGAATATTTTTGTAAGAAATTCCCTTACTTTGGAGCATAATTTGTGAATTTCTTACAAAATATCCAAGTCTTGGAGCCATGAATAATATATTCCTGAACGTATGTTATCACGAATAAAACACTTCCTTGCAGTTTAGTCTTTAGAGAGCGCTGGCAAATAGCTAGGCTAAGCAACAATACCATGTCTAATGGTTCAAATTAGTGACTTCCATTGGCACAACTGTTACTCAAACCAATAAAATTAATCAGTATTAATTAAATAAGTGTTTTAAAAGAAACTGATTTATCACTGAACAATAATATAATTGTGGCCTTTTGTGTAAATGGCTTCCGTGGAAGCTGTTGGCATGTTATATGGCAGTCTTTTAATTAATTCAATACTGACAAAAAATAATCTTGCCAATGTTCTTGGGTTGTGACCAGTACACTACTTACACGGTACAAAAATAAGCCCAACCAAACCCCCCTAAAAATATAAAACTTATGGAATTTTTTCCAGGTGGGCTTTATTCTTGGAGGGCTAATTTCTGGGAGGGCTTTTCTCCGGGAAGCTATTTTCTAGGAAGGCTTTTTTCTGTATTGCACGTGGGATACTGACATATTCTATAGTGCCTGCTATGTTCTGTCCAAACAATCATACCATAGGCCTTCATCAATATAACTAGCAAATACTAAACACATGGACCATGCCATTGCCAGCCCTTTGGTTTTAATAATGATAATAGTAATTATTATGGAAATGAGGAACTTATTAGATTTTCTCCAGCCATTAAGTGCATGTAAATTGAATCAAATATTACTTTAAACTATTTGCATTTGGTATCCAGACCTTAGTATTATTGCTCAACATGCTTTATACTTTACTTGTTGACACCATTTGTAATTATGTCAGAGGTTTTAGCACTATTTGTAAAAACATTATCCACCAGTGTCTATAAGGGACCTTGTAAATAAAACATCCAATAATAAAAAATGGAGGTGGGTGGGTGTGTTTTTAATGAGCTCAATACTCCATAGTAAACATAAAACTTGAACAAATTATGCTCTTCATATATACATTTTCAGCTGTGCCTGTAAACGTGTGGTTGGTTTTTTTATATAAATAAAATAAACCAGTTGCAGTTCACTTATGTGAAATAATACTTACCAATGTGTCTTAACCAACAGAAAGGTTTGAGGTCCTCTCTGTATAAACACCTGACATTATTTTATCAACTCCTCCACTTGAAGACACAGATACATGTCAGTGTATCACTGCACTTTATTAGTAGACACAGATGCATGTCAGTGTATCACTACACTTTACTAGTAGACACAGATGCATGTCAGTGTATCACTACACTTTACTAGTAGACACAGATGCATGTCAGTGTATCACTACATTTTACTAGTAGACACAGATGCACGTCAGTGTATCACTGCACTTTACTGGTAGACACAGATGCACGTCAGTGTATCACTACACTTTACTAGTAGACACAGATGCACGTCAGTGTATCACTGCACTTTACTGGTAGACACAGATGCACGTCAGTGTATCACTGCACTTTACTGGTAGACACAGATGCACGTCAGTGTATCACTGCACTTTACTGGTAGACACAGATGCACGTCAGTGTATCACTACACTTTACTGGTAGACACAGATGCACACGTGTCAGTGTATCACTACACTTTACTGGTAGACACAGATGCACACGTGTCAGTGTATCACTACACTTTACTGGTAGACACAGATGCACACGTGTCAGTGTATCACTACACTTTACTGGTAGACACAGATGCACACATGTCAGTGTATCACTACACTTTACTGGTAGACACAGATGCACATGTGTCAGTGTATCACTACACTTTACTGGTAGACACAGATGCACGTCAGTGTATCACTACACTTTACTAGTAGACACAGATGCACGTCAGTGTATCACTACACTAGTCTATACTAGTAGACACAGATGCACGTCAGTGTATCACTACACTATACTAGTAGACACAGATGCACGTCAGTGTATCACTACACTATACTAGTAGACACAGATGCACATCAGTGTATCACTACACTAGTCTATACTAGTAGTCACAGATGCACGTCAGTGTATCACTACACTATACTAGTAGACACAGATGCACGTCAGTGTATCACTACACTATACTAGTAGTCACAGATGCACGTCAGTGTATCACTACACTATACTAGTAGACACAGATGCACGTCAGTGTATCACTACACTATACTAGTAGTCACAGATGCACGTCAGTGTATCACTACACTATACTAGTAGACACAGATGCACATCAGTGTATCACTACACTAGTCTATACTAGTAGTCACAGATGCACGTCAGTGTATCACTACACTATACTAGTAGACACAGATGCACGTCAGTGTATCACTACACTATACTAGTAGTCACAGATGCACGTCAGTGTATCACTACACTATACTAGTAGACAGATGCACATCAGTGTATCACTACACTTTGCTAGTAGACACAGATCCACGTCAGTGTATCACTACACTTTACTAGTAGACACAGATCCACGTCAGTGTATCACTACACGTTACTAGTAGACATGGATATACGTCAGTGTATCACTACACTTTACTAGTAGACACGGATACACATCAGTGTATCACTACACTTTACTAGTAGACACAGATACATGTCAGTGTATCACTATACTTTATAAGTAGGCCTTTCCAGTATTTTTGGATTATTGAATTGTTTATTTACAATCAACTCCTAAACTCTACATACTTGTTAATTCTGCTGAGTGAATTGGTGTGGAGTGAATAAAAAATGTCAAGGTTCAAAAAGTCAGTATAAGAATTAAACTATACTCCGATGCTTTGCCCACTGTGCCACTGCTCTCCACACAGGCTATTTAGGCCGTGTTGCCTTCCCTACTACAACAGAGCTATTAGACAGGGAGCTGGTGCAGTGCGGGATTTAAACATGGAGGACCCATTTTGGATATCACCCCGATCGAACCAATTGTGTTCTATCTGACTCCCAGATCTTGTCAATCTCGGACGTCTAAAAAATGTCGAGCCATTTTTCAATGAAAAACTACAGGATGAACAATCCCAGCAAACACGGAACTATTTCTGAACAAGTTTGGCATGTGTTATACTGGTTCAAAATCGGTACCGTTCCACCAGTATGTGTTCTTTCTGTTTTCACGAGTTTTGAACCAGCTTGACATGTATCATACCGGTTCAGAACTGGTACTGTTTCACTGGTTCTTCATGTGGTCTTTCACATGTTAAACTGGGGAAACTGGTACGGTTCTAAGGAACGAATAGTCACGTGAATTCACGTGTTCATTCACATGTTCATTCACGTGTTCATTCATGTGTGTGACTGGGGAAACTGGTACGGTTTGTAGAGAGCAGTGGCTCACGGGTAGAGATTCGGGCTCTTGACTACGAGAACCCGGGTTCGAATCCTGTGCTGTGGTGTTAAAAAAACCTAGATCAAATGTGTTCACTCTACATTGCTCCAGTTCACTCAGCTGTATAAATGAGTACCTGACTATAGACAGTGGTGGATATGTGTACGAGCAGCCTTCACACATTAATTGTAGCATATGGCTGGATGCTTTCCAGAGAAGCCGAGATGGTGTCTGAGTGAACAGGTCTGTCAGGGAAGTAAAGTGTAAAGCACTTTGAACGGTCCTGAGGACTGGATACTGTGCATATAAGAACTTGCCTTTTTACGGTTCTAGGGGAATGAGTGTTGACATGAATTCACGTGTTTATTCATGTGTGGAACTGAGGAAACTGGTTCGGTTCTAGGCGAACGAGTGTTGATGTAAATTCACGATTCCATTCACGTGTAAAACCGGGAAACTACCCAGCAAACAAGGAACCATTTCTAAACCAGTTGGCATGTGTCATACTGGTTCATAATTGGTACCACTCTACCAGTATGTGTATTTATGTGTATTCATGTGAATACACGTGTTCTGCCTGTTGTCACGAGTTTTGAACGAGTTTGACACGAGTTGTACTGGGTCAGAACTGGTACGGTTTCACTGGTACGTGTCCTCACATGAAAAATTTGTGATTTCATGGTAAACACGTATCGACACACCAAATTTGTTCACAGAATCCTGTGAATTCATATGAATTGAGCCAGTTGAACTCGTGACTTCACTTTCAGAACATGTGAAATCACGGGTCCTTGTTTGCTGGGTAGTCCGGTTCTAGGCGAATGAGTATTCACGTGAATTCACGAAACCATTCACATGTGAAACTGGGGAAACTTGTCCGTTTCTAGGTGAACGAGTATTCATGTGAATTCACATGTTCATTAACGTAGACACGTGTCGACACACCAAATGTGTTCACAGAATCCCGTGAATTCTTCAAAAAAAACACGTGAATACATGTACAGAAAACAAGTGATTTTACGACTGATAATCACGTGTCGACAAACCAAATTTGTTCACAGAATCCCGTGAATTCACATACGGAAACACGTGAATTGAGCCAGTTGAACTCGTGAATTCACTTACAGAACATGTGAAATCACGGGTCGTGGTTTGCTGGGATGTCTTACAAATGTCACAAGAGTACAATTTTGTACAAATGTTTGTTCTAGGACATGCTATATCACAGCAGTAATGAATTAATGAATTAAAGTTATCCAATAAATATCAAAATTTCTAGCAAAAGGGAAAGCTTGCCGCTGGTTGCACGCATAATTTTGACCATCCATGTACACAAGACGTGACATCATCAGTAAGTGTTAAAAATGTGTTTAACGGTTTCATAATAATGAACAACCTACGTAAACAAATTAATTGGTTCCATCCATGTGAGCCAGTGAGGGCGCTGACAATATTAAAAATGGCATGGTTCGAAGAGAACTAGCTATTATGATCTTTTAGCTCTAGTTATAAATACATATTGTGCAGTCATGGTTTGTACGTATTTCGTATATAGGAAATGTGCGCGTTACCCATTTAATTATAATTAGGCCAAATGTAATATTAGTAAGGCCTCCGTATCATGCAGTAAATATGTAAATACCTGTTTACATAATAAATAATTCTTTGAAAAAGTTAGTTATCCGACATTTGTATTTTACGTACCTTTACCGCTCTCCAAGCGGGTGATATCTCCTAATTGACTCTGGCTTGAGCTGGGTCCAGCCGTCAAGTTCGGGCTGGTCTTTTTGACGTTGCACAGTCACTGCTCGTCGATCGTAACAAATCAGTTAACGATCTAGTGTCAGTTAATGTAAACTTTGCACGTTTCTCTGTAGCTGTTCGTCTGTCATACTAATCGACAACAAAACGTGTGCGAAAACGCAAACAAACTAGGATATTTCTCATTCTCACTGTCCCACGACGTGTGACGGTACGTAGACATAACCAGAAAGTACTGACATTTCCGCTACCAACGATCGCTCGGTGGCGCTACCAGTACCATAACACAAAACTGCGGTAATTAATTATATCTTTATCTCTTTAATGTATTAAGTAGTACATCATTGCTGTACTAGAGCAGTACAAAATTGACGCGAATGTACATATTTTCGTCGTATGAACGTCTCAGATGGTGACAATAATGTAAAACACACCATGAAGTTATCTCACTATCCACAAGATGGCAGTACTTGTAAATTGAAAGTAAAATGATTGCCGCGTGGGGGATTTCCCGCTGGGATTTTCCTGGCGTTGATCATCAAATGCAGCAGAGTCATAGCGTTATTGGTTAATAGCGATAATCACAAAGTCATTGAAAATATATGTTACAAGAATAGACGGTGCAATTCGTGTAATCATATAGCATAATACAAGTTGTAGCACACCTTTGGCATATACGGAGACATTTATGTTGTATAGCGTTGCCTATGGTTACACTAGTTACATTTTAGTCCACCGTGGCAGCACTTCAACGCTGATGGACTCGCCACCTTACAATCACCTAATGCACTAACAAACAATTTCGCTAGGTACGGAAACCCACATCGATCGACGTGTTATAGCTAATTCCTACCAATAACCTTGCAAACTACTTGGTGATCGTTTGACTTTGAACGGTGCGACGATTAGTAACTTGATGCGCACAGTAATCAAATTAGTCCCTGTATAACCATGCACACATGCAATGCCACGGACAACTCAGGTGGATGCTAGAGCTGTGTTGTGTACTTGTGGTTATGTTCATAATATCTATAACTCACATAGCAGATCACGATTAAAATAAATATGCTGAATATGCTGTGTCGCTTTTGTAAAAACTTATAATTGATAGGGGGAAAAATCTTAATTATTACACGCATGAACGTCCGCATTGTGGGGGAGGGGGAGAGTTGGGCACTTGCCCCTTACATGAGGCGTAATTAACAAATAACTTCACTGTTCCATGTCACGTCGTCTATCAGCAGCAGAAAAACCCTTCCATATGTTGCACCCGTAAAAGGTGCAACAACCAACGTTGGATTTCGCGGATGTCGTTCAATGGAAAGACGCTTTGATCGATGTTGCAAGGAGTGAGGGACCTTTTCAAAGTGTCTTTGTATCTTTTCCGAGGTTCCCCTTTATCACGATGGCCAGTGGACAATTCTCCGTTTAGCACGATCGTTGGTAGGCGATTGTCTTCCATCCTGGAGACCTGTCCTGCCCAGCGTAGACATGTTTTGAGGAGCATGGCCTCGGTGTTGGTAACATTAGTCATCAAGGACCTCGATGTTAATTGGTATCAAAGTCACTTCAACGGATACTTAGGATAGTACGTAGGCAGCGCTGAAGGTAACGCTCGATGAGGCGCAGATGGCGGCGATAGGTGACCCAGAACTCAGCACCATACAGGAATGTGGTCGGCACAGCAGCTTTGTAGATATTGATTTTCGTGTCTTTCTTTAGATTGTTGATGTCCCATACATGTTTGTATCAGGCGAAGGCGCTGCTTGTCTTTGCCAGCCTATTGTCCACTTCTTTATCTATTTTGGCATCAGATAATGATAACGCATCTTAAGTATGAATTGGTGGACTGTTTTCCGTTGTGACTGTTCGATGGAGATGCTGGGTGGGTGGCATTCTTCTTGTGGCGCGGGCTGATGGAGAATTCCTGTTTTTTTTCCTTCAGATTTACTTCAAATCCAACGAGCTGAGCAGGTTCTGCGAAGCAATATGTTATTCGCTGCATGGCCAACTCAGTATGGGCAACAAAGACAGCATCACCAGCGGCGAACAATAGGTCCCTGATTAATTTCATCTTGGTATTTGTGTGGGCTTGCAAACGTCTTAAAGGGGGAGTGAAGCGGCTGAACAACCACAGCCCAAACATAAGAACATATAATTTACAGCACTTGTCACCATAATTTGACAAGCACAGCGTCACGGTATATTTTTAATATTTTTTTTAACTGAGCTACTTTCAACACAGGGCGCTGCCATCTTGCCTAGGGCCTTTTCCGGTTTGACTGGCGTGTTGCCTACAATCCCGGAAGCCGCCAGTCGATAGGCGACGCAGCATAGCTCTCGCAAAAACGGGCCAAACGCTTTAAAAACAAACATAATTAAACAATTTAATGCACTGTATGGCTAATAGATATACTATGATTGTTAGTAAGCAACTTTTCCCAACATACTTCCAAAGGATTCCTGCCGAAAAAGCAGGTTAGAGATAATAAAAAGTTGGCGTGTCCGCCGGCGGAAAGTTCGACAAGAGTCTGCGGTGGTCATTTAAAAACGCCGATTGCAAGCCTAATTACAAACGTGACGAGCACAAAGAGACCCCAACATAAAAACATAAGTCTCAATCAAAGCCACAGGTGCATTTTTGGGCCAATTTTTCGGGGGCATAAAGGGGCAGCAAAAAAGTAATTTTTTGGGAACTGAGGGGGAAAAACCGGACACGATTTTTATTTGGAAGGTGAAGCGGCGCGGGGGGAAAATTAAACATCCCGAAACCAGCTTGTTGTTGTTGCCAAGCCGACTCGGCACTTACGAGTACCAACGTTATCGTTACGACTACAATTTATTTCCCACAGTTGTATTTCACCGTCTGTATAATAACGAATGTAAACCTAAGCAAAGTTTAAATGTAATAAGAAATATGAATGTAATAAAGTAAAAATATGTGTGGACAGTATTATTTAATGTGAAATAAAGAATGTTTATATAATCCACGGATTTAGGTCAACAGTTCGCCGGCGAGCTGTCCCTAGACCAACGCCGGTTCGTTGGTTGCTAAAAATAGCTCGAGTCTCTAGGTCAAGTAAAACTTTTTGTTTCTGATATAGACAGTCGCCGGGGGGGAAAAACCCTTTCCCAAGATAATGACAAAAAAAAACAGCTAGACCATGCATGCGTATGACGTTTATTTTAAACAATACTCGTCGTCTTTGCAAATTAGAATTTGTTAATTAGTCAACAACAGTCAAGAACTGTCAGTCATATTAAAATTACTTGGAATTAAAACAGAAACAGCAAAACACAAATTTATGATTTTTTAAAATTAGACTGTTAACTGCTTTCAATAAAACACTACCGTATATAATGTAATTGATTTAACCCAAAAAAATCAACCGATTTAAATCATTCAAAAAAAAAACTCTGGTTTTATTAGCTGCTAATTTATAAAGGGAAGATCTTATTTAGCGCAGCAACCAATCCTCAGGATTGCTGAAAGCGCTTTACCTTTTTTCCCCGACAGACCTGTTCAATCAGATATACCATCTCAACTTCTCTGGGAAGCTTTTAAAATATACTAAAATTTAAAGCGAAAGCTACTCGTACAAATATCCACCACTACCTATAGCCATGCAGGTACTAATTTTTACAGCTGAGTGAACTGGAGCAATGTAGAGTGAAAAAAAATTCCCCAAGGTTTTAGCATCACAGCAGAAAATTTGGGGAATAGCTGTTGACTTATGAATACTGTCTGTTGAACACTAGTTTGCTTACAAGTTAATCTTGGCCATTACATGAGGACACTTTTTTTTTGACATTATGCAAGCTGAGGATGTGCTGTTTATATGCTTTTTATCATCGAAGCCAGAGACCAGAACGACAAGTAGGAAATGGCGAGAAGCAGCCATGCAGGTTAGTAAAATATTATTGTCATTATGAGTTGGTATCATTGTATTTGTTTCTGGTAACATTTTGTACATGTGTGCATCGCACAACTTTCTATAAAATAATGAGTAAAACAACAATAAAACATGCTACAGAATCAATCACACTTAACATAGTGTCACTATTAAGTATGTTAATGTGTCTACCCAATGACATTCCCCATCACAACCCAAGTCAATTGGCAATATTACCTGGGAACACATTTATATTTTAATTTAGGCAGTAGAATATTGTATAACTTCATGTTGCCTCTGCTGTTATTGCTGTAGAAATGCATGGTCAAAATATACAATACACAATCAATCTTTTACTAGTAATTGTTTTGACATAATAATAAGTCACTAGTGTCCGATATTAAAAAATTGACAGATTAATAAATTTAAAATTCCCCGAAAGTTTTTTATCCCCCAAAACTTTAATGACCCAAATGGGATCTCACCTTTAAGAATTTGCAGTTTTGCTTTGCAAAGACAAACAAGCACACATTTGTTTTATTTGGGGGGTAAAGAATAGTCTCGTGACAGCAGGTAGTAATATCACTGATCCCATGATTAAAATTAATAGTTAATGAGTGAAAAACATTTAGAACCTTACATTGGCCCATAGCCTGCATTGTTCCTGCAAGGGTTGTAAACATCATGATCAAAGTACAACAGAGGACTGCTGTTACTAATTGCAGTTAACACCCCAGTGCAAATTAGGCAATAAGATCACAATCTTAGTAGTGTCCTGTGTTTCCTAGCAAGAGTGAAAAGACTATCCATACCCAATACAAACATCACTGCCTGGATGAAGCCCCATCATCTCTCCAGTGCACTTGCATTTCTTACCAGTTCACAGTCATATGTTAGGGCATGATGAAAAGACAAACCACTGCAACAGAGGTCAGCTTTAAATGTTGCTAACTTTGAGTGTTTAAATAAATCTTCAAATTTATTGGTACTAATGGCTGTTGGAGAATGATTATCAACCAACATGACTAGTATATTGAATCGGAAATGAATAGTGTTATGTGTATAACGAAATAAGACTATAAAATAAGAATAAAAAAGTAGGAAAATTATATTTTAATAAGGCATGTATTCTGCTTTCAATAGTACCCATACATCAGCATTTTTTAGTTAGTGCAGTTAGTGTTTGATAACTGGAAGGTGCCCATAATCACTTCCCAAAAGTATTTATTAGGAAAATGGCCAAAAAGTTTATTTAGAAAACCTTATACAAAGCAATACAAAAAACTTATATATCTCGGAAAAGACTCAGTTGGGTAAAACCCCACCCACAAATGAAACTTATGTATAAACCCCAATGTAAAAATATTCTTAATTTAAAAACAAAATATTAGTATTTAGAATAAAGCCAACATTTGTATTTTTGGAAAATGCAAGTATGACTTTGATTATGGTCAAATAGGTGTCTCTGATTGGAACAAGGAGGACATTGATTGCACCTAACAAACCCTTTAAACATTTTATTTCCTTATATGTGCAAGTGGGTTTGTATAATTGGTTTACTATGTAATTTATGTGAGCTGCTTATGAAAGGAGTGGGTTTTGTTTGTTTGTAATGATGTTTGAATGACTCAGAACACATACATATTAATTAAAATATGCCGGGAAGGTTAGTCATATAAGGGAAATTTCGCACAGAATGCACCATTGAAAAGGTAATGTTCTATTTATTGCAGGAATTTTCCCCTGGTTAAAACCCAACACCCTGCTCAGCCCACTGTCCATTTGGTTTTCCATTGAGACAGTGTTGACTAGTGACCCGGGTTAGCAGTAGCAGACAAAAGCCAGCAAGCAGATCCCCAATACACAAAACTGATAGGGGGGTCATTTCAAGGGATTTTCCCAAAACCAAACCCCCAGTATTACCTTTGTGTTTTGGGGCCCTTAGAATGATGCAATAAAATACGTTTTCCCTTGTGAACAGTAGCACCACCACATGCAACAGCCATGAAAAGTAGATTTGTTTAACAATTGTGGAAAAATAGTCGGGGGGACCCTATGGGGCCTGTGGAATAATTCAATCAAATTTAGATTTCTCGTGCATAGTACGTTACAATATCCACAGATGCATCTACAAAAATTAGACCCTTTTGAACACTTTCCGAAATGCCAATTATAAGTTGATTTATTCTGTGGTTTTTTATGACATAGGTACTGCAATGAGAAAAAAAAAGCTGACAAAACATTGTTATTTATATGTATATCACAGAAGATACATACCATCTTACATATGTATATTTTTTCAGATGAAGGATTCACAAATACCAAGCACACCTTTCAAAGGACCCTGTGCACCAGATGACATTGTCCCTCATATTGGATGTCACATTGAAAAACCTTTAACTTGTAGTGTCAAACTCAAACAGAGCCAGTGATCATGTCACCAATGCGATACTTCATCAATGCAGCAATTAATACATGATATTGTTGTTCCAGTGAAATATTCATCATGCCCAAAGGGTATGCAAAAAGTTGTCGTCGCAGTCCGGGATGCCTTCTTCAACTGACCATGGCAGTCTAGTCAATGGGGAATGACACTTGGGATGCCCCAGTCTCACTGTCTCCATCTTCAGATCATTCTGTCTGCAACAGTCAGAAGGAAAATTCTGAAGACAGTGACCCGGAATTGTGGTAGCGGATGACAGCGATATCATTGATGATGACTCAACCCGTTCTGACACTAATGAGAAACAGAGAAAATTTTGTTGTTTACAACAACAAAAAACTAATTTCCCTTTTCTGCACCTGAAAAAAACCCAGGCTAGTATACTATGCCTGCTGCCTGTTGGAAGCATCCCATTGAACATGTGCAGTGATGATATGCAGCTAACCGATACATTCTGACATTTGATTTTTGTAAACAATCATTATCTTATAATGATTATTAGTAATTGGCAAAACTGTGTAATTCATCAATATCCCCATCATGAAGTCAGCGCATTGGTTGATTTGTTTGGGAAATACTTTAATAAAATTATCACAGCGTTTCAAACAAATAATTTTTTTGTTAAATTGTTACAGCATTTTGCAAACACATGAATTTATGATTGTGGTGTTGATAACATATACACCCGCAATATCCAATATACTGTATACAATACATTAAAACTCCAATTCAATATTCTCATGGGAATTGCACAATGTCCTTATTAACATCTATTTATTATTCAGACTATATTATAAATTGATGGCAGCACGCATATCTAAATAACATTATTTTTTTCATAAATTAAACAAATTGTATTAACATTTTAAAATGGAAATTAAATAATTATATTAAAAGGATGCACATCATGTAACATCCTGTCAAAAATAAAATAAGTTTGTAACAAAGATTTACTTACGAATTCGAAGATAGAATTTATTTTTTATTTAATATGTGTCTTTTTGTGGCCATACAAGTATAATTGTTTTGTTTAGGTTTGAATTGCAAAATAATTTTTCGATACCTGTTGAACTACATATTACTTACCACTACCTACTTTGGTCGAACGAACGAGTCTGCACGCAAATCGCACAAGATAACAGACCGATATTTCCCCAAAATTTGTCATTGACAGATGTCTTGGTCAGTCATAGGCATAGGCCCTCCATCTGTCAGCACGGTCGGGAAAAACCCCGCTTTCTCCAGACAACATACAAATTCGATGTGCGTCGACATTGGGACGCAGTATCCACACAAACACAATGCCACATTCACATTGTTCCCAAAATCAAACATCCTCGATTCCATAAAATTGCGATCTTTTCTCGCCGTCTCGTCGACTCTCGGCGGGGTTTAATTGACGCCTCGCACCTCGGCTCGCCGCTGGGTTAAGCAAGAATTAATGGCTTTACGGGGGTCACTTGTGCTATAGATGCTTCTCTCACTTGTGCTACAAATGCTTCCTCTGTCGGATCCATTTTCTACCGTGATTTATCCAAGACCATTTGCAAATAGCGTAGCCCCCTCGCTAACGTAAAACACTTTCGACATTTGTAAACAACAGAAAAATAGTCCGGACTGACCTTCCTTTCGGTAAGGGCCCCCCCCCCTTTAAGCCTGTCAAAATCTGCTCTCGGGAAGTGTCACGTTTCAAAATTTTTTTATTGGTTAAAAATCGTAATAATATAATTTCACCTTTTTTTTACGAATGCAAATAAATATTATTTGTTGAAAAAGGACCCCTTTCGTGTATAATAAGGTACCATATCTTTGTTTTTGCGCAGAAATGTCTAATAACGAAGAAAACCAAAAGAAACCAAAATTTTACATGGGCTAGATAGGAGGTAATCAAACCACTCGGCTTGGAATAAAGATGGCGTTACGCAGTGTTCTATGACGACGATTTAGGCACTGAAAATATTTTTTTTCCCAGTTTGTCTGATAAGTGAATATGCTTCTTTCACCATTAATGTATACTTATATAGTATACATTTAGGTATATGGAATGTTACAGCTGTGTTTCAGTTCCCCTTTAAGACCGCCGCGCACGAGCGGATCGGCCGCGCTGCGCCAGCTCTCGAGACCAGCTGTTGAGGTGGATTCCTAATCACCATTGCCCGCACACGAGTCATCTAGCGAAGCTGCCAACTCAGCCCATAGTGCTTTGCGCGCAGTTTCGTTCCTGAAAAGATTTAACAAGATTTAACAAGATTGCCACCTAGAGATTCAACTCTAGATGGCAGGTGGACTAGGAAGCCATTTGGCTTATCGAGAGTCCAACCTATCTATCTAAGTATACCCCGCCCGTCTTAGGTATATGTCGATTTTATTTTTAAATATATTAACACTACTAGCACCTACACAATCAGCTGATAATCTGTTCCATTCGTTTACTGTTCTTTGTGAAAATGAGAAATTTCTAATATCCAATCTACACTGCTTCTTTGCTAATGTAACTCCAGTCCTCTAGTCCTTCTCTCTTCCCGACTGTGAAAAAAATTTCTTAAAAACATACCCATTCAATATTTTAAACACCCCAATCTGATCTCCCTCCCCAATCTTCTGGTTTTTTAGTGTTGTTAAACCACATTCTTTTTGACGCATTTCATAACTAATATTCCTGAGTTTTTTATCATTTTGGTTTTTCTCCTTTGTACTTTTTTTCTAGCATATCAATATCCTTCTTGCGATATGGCCTCCATGCTTGTATACAATATTCTAAGTGAGGCCTAACTATTGTTTTATACAGCGGTATTATTAGTTCTTTTTCTTTTTTAACTATATTTCGCCTAATTAATCCAAGAATTTGGTTTCCCTTTGCTGCTGCAATTCCACATTGCTCTGATACCTTCATGTCAGCACTAATAGTTAACCTAAGTCCTTTTCCTTTAAGGTAGTATTTATACAGTA
Organism: Ridgeia piscesae; assembly: GCA_025642075.2. NCBI lineage: Eukaryota > Metazoa > Annelida > Polychaeta > Sabellida > Siboglinidae > Ridgeia > Ridgeia piscesae. Next base: position 191,772 of record JAODUO010000959.1, read on the forward strand.
CCACCCCTTGTATATTGTGCATCTTCATTCCCATGTCCTATGTGGAGGCACTTACACTTTCCAAAATTAAACAGCATTTGCCCCAACCTTTTTTCAACTTATTAAGATCATCTTGTAAATGCTGTCTATCTGCATCACTTTTAATTTTCCTAAACACTTTTGTGTCGTCCGCAAAGTTCAACACCTTGCTTGTTATGTCATCATCCAAATCATTGATATATATTAAGAATAAAATAGGTCCCAGCACTGATCCCTGCGGTACTCCACTAAGAGGCCTTGTTATTTGTTTTATTGACAAGAAGACGGCGACGTTTGGCTGCATTGGGATGCAGACGTGTTTGGGCAAGGAGTTAGATAATAAGAAGGGATGGGAGGGGATATATGGCACGTTGTTGCGTGAATTGGATGCGGAGGACCCAGAGATGTGTCGCAAACATTGATATTCGTATTACATAATTATCCTGTAGTGTACATCTTGGGTCATACTTATATTTGATCCTTTGTACGATTGATACACATAGTGTACAGTCTGATATGAAAGGTGAATGAATATGTTTATAGGTAATGATCAAACTAACATTTCTTGAAAATACAAATTAAAAACCACGAACAGGTATCAATTTTACAATCATTATGGGAAACCCAAGTCAGTATTTTTCACAATATTGAGCAACAAGATTTTATTTTTACAATCATCACAAACAATAGACGACCTTACCAGTATCAGACAGTTGTTAAGAAATTAAAATCATCACAGACAAAAGACAATGTTAGAATCATCACAAAAATGTAAAATGTTACAAATGTCAGACAAAACAGTTTACAAACTTACAAGTGTCAGACAAATATATGTCGGGATATAAAACATCAGGCAAAGCAAATAATGCAGATCAACCATTTGAATACTGGTGTAAAAAGGCAACTGAATTTATTTTTGTTCCAGGTGATAGCTTCGTCAGTCTTTCGTTTCATTTTGTGATCGAGATCATCGTAGCATCATTGGCATATGACCGTAATACGCGATATCATTGGCTGGCTTACTTTCACAACTGCGCCCATAGCTCATGTTACCCGCACACGGGAAAATCCGGCTTACGGGATGCTGATAATATCAAACTCGTCGGATAAACTTTCCCTCGCCTCGCGAGGCCAGGCTGCAGCGCTAGTTCGCCCGCACACGAGAAGATCAGCCGCAGAAACGCGTCATGAGCTGGCGCCGCGCGGCCGATCCGCTCGTGTTCGAGCGCCCCGCTTTAGTTTGAACAGGCTGCCATCTATACGAAAAACGGATGTAAACCCCCATCCTTTTCATCAAGGTCCTCTGTGATCTGTTGGAGCATCATGTAAAAAATAGTGTTAAAAGCGTTGGAGCAAGAACGCAGCCCTGCTTCACACCATTTGTGATTTTGAAGGGCCGAAAGAGAATATTGTTGTATCTCATTGGGCCTAGTTGATCTTCATGTGGCTGGATGACCACGGCTAGGAAGTTTTGGTGGACAGCCTAGCTTTCCAAGAATTTTCTAAAGGCCTTTTCTGCTCACGGTGTCAAATGCCTACAAAGGTGATGAACAATCCTTTGTTTTAAAACTGTCTCAGGGCAAACACCATGTCAGTGGTTCACCAATTGGCCTCGAAAATCACACTGGCTCTCTGGGGTGGGTGGGTATAAGCCTGTTCAGCAATACTCTTGCTACAATTTTGCCGGCGATGGAGAGAAATGTTATCCCATGATAGTTGGAGCAGTCAAACGTTTCCCCTTTGTTCTTGTACAGGGTGATGATGACTGCGTCACGGAGATAATGTGGGAGTTTTCCCTGCTTCCAGCAGCAGACGAAGAATTCGTGGAGTTTGTTATTGAGTGCTGGTCCTCCATTTTTGCAAATATCTGCTTCTTTACATATTTTGTATATCCACAGTAACTGTTAAATCATAACACGTCTTACATATGCGAATATTTGTTTGAGCAGTTGCAAGTTATATTATATGTCATTATAATTTAAATGTTTGTACTGCCTGTGTTAGTAATTAAAACAGTTTTGTTAAATGCAGCATTTATAAAGTGAATTATATCTACACAAAATTTAGTAAATTATATGCTTGTATGTTATGGTTTGTATCGTTATTGTCAAGTGACAAGCTACGTGTATACCTTAAATTAAATATAAAGAGAACATTGTACCGATTGGGTGGTTTTCTCTGTTATTACAACTAGGACCAATGCTAAACATGTATGTTACAATTTACTCCGTAAGCTGATACAACTTGCTGAGTACCTGAGTAAATTGTAACACTTTAGGACATCTCATATAGCTCGTTATACCACACATTTGTAATAGACCGGACAATTAATTATGCCCTAACTATCTGCGGGAGGTATATGGAGACCGCTTGGCATGAAATAAGGTTCCGATCGGTTCAGAAATCCGGCCGCACTCTTAACATATGTTGTTTTGGTTAAATTAGCCTTCGATGGGATATGTGTCGTGTACAATTACACGATAAAGCCATGTTTTCTTACTGCCAGAAATTGTAAATGTTATTTTATCTTTACATCTTATGTCGGAATGATGGAAAGTATTACATAATATGCACTACTAATCATTAATATATATATATATATATATATATATATATATATATATATATATATATATATATATATATATATATAATATCACTTAATTTTAACACCATCAAATCCGAGACGGCTGTCCCGTTCACGGCTATGTACATACATGTAAATAGCTAAAGGTTGTGAAGGTTAATCTGCGTATACTGATTACATAATGATGATAGTAATAATGATATAAAATAGTGATACGTTGTGATAAAAACCGTGCAGGATTTGCTATATATAAATTATGTCGTATATGTATTTACATAATATGTAAATACATATACGACATAATTTAATATCATTAAATTGTATTATTTAAAATGATTATTAGAAATAAATAAATTGAAACATAACACTAATACCAGCTATACTGCAGTGATAGTAATAAACAAATCTATATAATAATAATAATAAGTTAAGCTAAAATGTAATGTTCGTCGCGTAAAACTAGTTATGTAGAAACAAATTATTTAGTTGTTTCTTAAATTGTGCGAAATTGCCGTTGTCGCGCATATTCCTTGGGAGTTTGTTCCATAGAATGGGTCCTGCACAGGCAAAATTTAATGCACGGTGGCCGAAACGTTCCAAGTTCACTCTTCAAGGAGTAACCCGCCTGCAGAACGCAGCGAACGGCGAGGTGCGTGCTGCAGTAGCAGTGCCGCGAGATACTCTGGCGTGCCATCGTGTAAAGCCCTGTGCACGAGTACAAGTAGTTTGACTTCGACGCGCTTTCTGACAGGCAGCCAGTGTAATTGCCGCAGTATTGTCGTCATGGACTGCCGGTCGCCCCGCCGGATTTACATGACAGTTCGAGCCGCAGACTGATGTACCATTTCCAGACGGTGCAGGTGACGACCGCTTATGCGGAATAGTATCGCTTTGCCATAGTCGAGTCGCAATGTCACTAGTCCGCGTATGAGACTCTTACATACAGTGGTACTAACAGAGTCTCGTATCTGCGATTCGCGACTGTAGGCGGAACGACAAACTTTGGCTACTTGTGACGTCATGTATAGATTAGTGTCAATGATTAATTACAGGTCTCGTATCAAGGGGGACGTGTCGATGAGCAAGCCATATATGCTGACGCGGCTTAGCCATGTAGGCGTAGGTAGACATGACGAATGGATGACAATGGCTTGCAATTTGTTGTCATTCATCACAAGTCCGTTGTCACAGAGCCATGTTTTCGCATGTTGTACGCAAGCTTCCATATGCGCGAGGGCTTTAATTTGAGTTGAGTGTTTGTGGCGAATGTTGTGTTTTTATAAGTATCGTCAATAGTACGACGTATGCGTTGAACAGTAACGGTCCAATGACTGTCCCCTGTGGCACTCCTGTGGTTATGATGTGTACTTCCAACACGCCAATCTTTTCGCGTACGACATATGTTCGATTACACAGGTAAGATGTCAGCCAGGCGAGGACGCCCCCATATAACCCGTATCCAGACAACCGTCGCAGCAGTGTGTTGTGGTCGATTGTGTCGAAGGCCGCACTTAAATCGAGTAGCACGAGGAGCACACTCTGGCGACAGTTCCACGACAACTGTCGACGTTCCATCGACTATCAACATACATTATTGTAGTCTACAATAGATACCGTGTGTTCACATTTACGTACATGCCATAATATATAAATATTGAGCTATGTGTGAAATATCTGTCTGAAGTGTATGGTCATTGTAACATGATCTTAAACACAATTCCGTAAATAGCTGAGTGCCGCGAGTTAACACTATCAACAAAGTTCAAATACCACATTTAAAAATGTCAATAAGATAAGTTTAGACAAAGCGTTTACTTATTATAATACCTTGAGTTAGGCGAGTAGAGGTAGAAGAAGTGAAGAGTCCTGCCTAGATTACGCTCGTCCCTGGCCCAACCCTCCGTAAGAGCAGGAAGCAGCACCAGGCAGACCCCAGACAACTAGATGCTTCGGCCGCACATAACTAGAGTTGTCAAATCCTCTGTGACAAGTCGCGACATCAAAAAAAACGAAGGCTTCCTATCATTGCGAGTTACACTAAACTCGCACCACGTTACTTTAAAATATAAACTATGCTGTACGCACGTTGCTATAATGGGGTTTTACGTGAGATATTTGCCGCGTCAAGAGGATGGAAAGTTGGTTCTAGTCCAGAGAAAGTTGGCGCTACACAGCCTTGTACTAAAGGTCCCACGATGATGTTTTGCAGATTTATTTGTTTTCAGGCTATAGAGAATCAGAATTTGAAAAGGCGAGAAGCTCTCACTCCGGGACATTTAGCAGAAATCGCTGGTTTCTGTGACACCCCTGTATCACTTTTGGGAATACATGTGAACTCGAATATATGCATATAACAGCGACTACATTATATATTATATTCACTAGTGCATTTATGTGTATGTGTTTCGTTGTGATTAATCTATTGAACGCGCAGCATTGACGAATCAAAGTTATATGTAAATGTCAACTTCATGCCAAAAATATACAGCAGTTTCATGATATATGACGAGAAGCATAATGCCATAGTTCATACACACATCCATCAGTACGCCCAGATAAGTAGTCTCGCGATCCAGACACTTCCTCTGCTATTTTGGTCTTGCAGTGCTCCATATCACAATTATGTCATCATATCACAATTGACATACGTTTTCTGTATGCTAGGTGAACAATAATTGTTGGTTTAATCGAGTTTTGCTTTTTTACTAAACCCTAATCACATTGTTCCGAAATATGTCGATGTGTACCACCCCAGTTATGCACAACTGTGCAAGACAAAAACAGAAGAGAAAGTACTTATGGGTAGTGATCATATTTTGACAGAGTACATCTTGAATGTAGATAAGGTGATAAAGCTATATAAAAATATATTGTAATTATTAATTCGATATTGTTTACCCTAAGTAGTACTTTATCGATGATTTGAAAACAGCGGCGGTACACATTTTTCCAAAATTCAATATTAATTCAGTATTTGATTGCGTTTATTTTTCGCACAATACCAGCAAATAAAGCGTACATCATTAATCTTTGCACATGTCATTACTTGCCCGAGGCGGTGCAATACCACGTCGTTATATAAGATGAACACTGCGCCCAGCACGCCTCAATAAAACATTGGCGAAATCGGCACACTGCTATGACATTGATTAACAGTAGTGCATGTAAAAGGAGTGTAGGCCTAACAAAAAAGGCCCCTCCTACATTCAAGTCATTCTGCTGGATAAAGGTCTTCGTAAACATAAATAATACAACCAAAATGTTGATGGGGTGCGGTGAAGGTCCATTTTGTATAAGTATGTTGGACAAAAATGAATTTAGTACTCCACAATGAAAAAAACATGTGGGCAAATTCTGCCCTTTATATACATTTTATGCCGTACCTATGGTATGGTTATTTTCCGATATAAAAAGCAGTTGCAGTCCACCGATGTGTAATATGTTCCTGTCTTTCTTTTCAATATAGATATTTCGGATCCTGTCTGACATAAATCCCCTGTAACTGTATTTGAAACTGTATCACTTAGCAACAAGGATGCATGTATCACTACCATTTATTGGCGTTTTCATTTTTATGTCAAGAGTGTGAGTGGCGCCGATACTATCCAAAGAATGTTGGGTTATTGGAAATTGTTTGTTTATGTTTATAAAGCTTCTAAAACAGACTCAGTTATCTGTCTCGTCGTGCTATGGAAAGGGATAAATGAAGCAACTAATCCATCGACTTTTTCTATATGTGTAGAACTTCGTCCAGGCCCCATCTTTGCGCGACACTCTAAGATATTCTAACGCCCAAGGGTTACCATTACAAGTAAAAATCATTGCGTAGCCGGTGCTTTCCAGTTCTATCCGTTTAGGTTCACCTTGGCAGTCATCCTCGAATGTAAACGTGTCGATTCTGTAATCAGTACAATACAACTTATTTTCGACGTCATTTTTATCATAAATAAATATAATGATAATAATAGTTGTCTGGTAAGTTAGTTTAACCTGTTAATATCCATTTAACACTGGTTTGGTTTTCTGATATATTTTTTAAAGAATTACAAAACCAAAAGTGTATATTTTGATTATATTAACAATTCGGCTAGTGAGCTAACCCAAGTTAGAAGATTAGTCTAACATTTAGTACACACTATACATGCAACCATGTATATATATATATATATATATATATATATATATATATATATATATATATATATATATATACACATATTTACATACATACTTATATATAACTATATATCACGCATATATAAGAAAAATAAGAAAACGAAACCCTTGTTAAGTGGGCATTTAAATATTAACCACCTCAGCAGATAGCGCACGGTGGCCGAGCGGTTAGATTTACGGACTCCCGACTAGAGTCCGGGGTTCGGATCCCGGTGCCAGCAGGTCGGTGGTTCAGTACTGATACAGCCACCTTGTCGTAACTTGGGCAATTTCATTCACCCTGTATCGCATGGCCCTTCCAACCAACATTGGGCAGCGTGGAAGGGCAGGCCAACAACACAAGCAGGCAAAGCACTACAAAGCCATGGCCCCCAGTCCCCCGCGACATCGAAAGAGTCCATGATTAAGGAGGCGGCTCTGGGCTACGCGCAGGGAGTGTTAAGAATCTCTGCGTCAAAAAGAGCGGCCTAGAGAGGGTAAGTAGACTAAGGATAGGACCTACAACGTCAGAATTCTACTAAGAGATGAACAAATAAAAACATTCGAAGAAGAACTTAGGGAAACAAGGTTTGTATGGGGCGTAAAAGGGATCGGTGAAATGAGAAGACGACAGGAATCCTTAACTACCCAACAAAGCCGCTGAATAATTGTCATCTAAGCGGGAGAGATAAGGCATAGGTAGATAAGCAATATTTTAAAGGCATGTTTTAAATTAAAAATGAATTGTGCAATATGTGCTATTAAACTGACACTAAAAATCGCAAACAAACCTAGAGAAGGTGCACCACTGGAGAAAACACTACACTAGTTCCAGTAGATACTGCCCCGCCCGTTCTGCTTAAATATACCATTCGATGTATACCTAACGAACAGGCAGTAGACCTGTTCAATCGAGAAATATCGCTACTTCTCTGAGAAGTAGTCAACCATGGTATAATTATTGCGCGAATGCCACTTGTACGTACCACGAACCACTGTCTATAACTAGTTAGGGGAAGCCAGATTTAAGTTGAGTCATATTTCTTTATGTTTAATATCTATGACACAATATACCTAATGTCAACATTATATTTACCCATAAAACTATGATTATTGATAGATAAATTATAACATATAGCCGATTCAAGTGGGTCAACTAGCAGTATGTGTCAGGTAAGCTTAGTCACAAATTGATCAGTGTTATACTTCACGTAGCCCTTCTACCGATAATTCATTCGGCTATGACAATATGATATTACCCAGTTGTTACACAACGATCATGAACAATTAATACGAGTAATTAATAAGTGAACACCCTTACGTAATGCACCATGCAAGGCCCATTGACATTGCAATGTTACCAATAACGTGTATGATGCCCTGTTGCTATTCGATTCGATTTTCAGTAGAGCACATTTCTTTCATTATAATTTTAGACTATTTTCAAACACAAATCCATGTTGTGGCCCAAATAATCCCATCACGATCTCAAGAATGTTATAATGAATTTCTCATTAATATTCGGAACAACGAAAATTAAACTTCTTCTAATGCTTAGCTAGACAATGTATAATAGCAAAGATAACAAAGTATGATGACGTGTATTGATAATCTACGCACTACCGGATACTATATTAACACATGCCATCAACATTTGTATTAAAGATAAGAAAATACATCTAGGACTATTACTCAAATTGTCACATGAATCATAGTTCTGTAACTAGATAATTTTTTTATTAAACAACGGCTACTTCTGTAGTATTCATTGAAACATGAGTGGTTCAACTAATCCAGTGGCACATCTAACAGTGCTTTCACTCACTCGCTCGCTTATTCACCCACTCACTCACCCACCAACTCACTCACTCGCTCGCTCGCTTATTCACTCGCTCATTCGCTCACTCGCTCACTCACTCACTCACTCACTCAGTCACTCAGTCACTCATTCACTCATTCACTCACTCACTCACTCACTCATTCATTCACTCAAAGCAAAAAACTGAAGGATAGCTATATTATCAATCGCACGTTTTATATTTACTTACTGCCCACGTTCAAAGTCGTCTTTTTTCCCGTTGTCCAGCAAAGTCCGCGACCCGTGCTTGCCAATTGTAATGTATATGTTGTCATCGGTTCCAGCCCTGTCCACATCGGCGGTTTTAGTCGTCACCACGTATTTGCACTGCACAACATGATCAATTACAATCATTGTCTGGAATTAATTTAGCATAGTTAACACTGAGTTGCATGGAATGAAAATAAACCTGTCAACATGTCCTAGTTACTACACCGCCACGTTACCCACCTTCAACAACTCTTAGCAATGTTCTTATCAATGCAGGCTTAAACCTAGCATACCTTCAAATCAAAAACTTGTATCCAGCTTACCTACTCCAACAATCAGAGCCTACCCGAAACTTTTCGGTCCTTCGCTTCTTGGAAATGTTAGTGGATTGCTAACTTGACGTGGTTCCGTTGTCTATCTTTGTATTACCTATTGCCAATCTTACCCTTAACCAGGTATTTGCATTACACAGTGTCTGAACGTTGCACGGAATTAAAATACACCTGTAATATGTACTACATAATACATTTACATGCTACTCACCATCCAACCACTCCCATTACATTCGGGAATTCATTTATTTTCAAGACAAAAACATGGGTGCATCAAAACGAATACTGAAAACTGGTGTCCTTCCAGATCTGGTATATTTATATGCATACAACACTACCAAGGTCCAAAAGAAAACTTACCCTACCCGCATTCGTCCTCACTACAGCTTCTTGACAACGTAGAGAATAGCTAACGTGTCATGGATTCTTGGTCTAGTCGTTATTTTAGTTAACTTAAAATCGATGTAAGCCTATGTGTGTGTGTGTGTGTGTGTGTGTGTGTGTGTGTGTGTGTGTGTGTGTGTGTGTGTGTGTGTGTGTGTGTGTGTGTGTGTGTGTGTGTGTGTGTGTGTGTGTGTGTGTGTGTGTGTGTGTGTGTGTGTGTGTGTGTGTGTGTGTGTGTGTGTGTGTGTGTGTGTGTGTGTGTGTGTGTGTGTGTGTGTGTGTGTGTGTGTGTGTGTGTGTGTGTGTGTGTGTGTGTGTGTGTTTCAAGGCTCTGCATGGACCATATACAGTGTTTCCTTTGTGTAAAATCATGAGCCGAGCAAGTGTTGCATACTATCTTAAACTGGTACATTATAAAGCGTGTTTTAACATATTCTCTGGCACATAGTAGAGAATGAAATGACAAGTTAGCATGTACATTTGCTTGTAGCATTAATTACATGTAAATAGTCAGGAAATACCTCAAGAATTGGCAATTTTTGGCCGAGGTGGCTTACAAAAAACCGCGAGATGGCCCAACTCACTCAAATGTAGCAGGTTTATATTATAATTTTATAGATATGCTGCTATGTATTTCATTTGTATTGATTTGTTTATATGATGTTTCATGGTTATTAGTATATTTAATCGCAATCCCCATTCAAGGTTTTCACGAAATGAGTGCAAATCAGCTTAACAGTAATTTCGGTGAGAAATCAGATGAGATCAGCAAGTCACATGGTAAGAATGCCAGCAGGTAGAGAGCTGGTTATGGACAGAGCACTATGGAATGAACATACTAACATAATGACTCGGCATTATTTGAGTTGACCCTCACACCTGTACAACAGGGAACTGAAACATACAGTAACAAGTTGTATTTTATAAGTATAATGATGGTTCAGTGTACACACAAGTGATATACCAATCGAGTACAACCTAGTCCTAGTCAAGACTAGTGTTAGGCGTTATGTCCCAAGTCGCTTATGTCCCAGAAATTGTGGACTGTACATCCCAAAGATAAGTAATATTTAAAATGCGTGAATTCAAATGGTCCACAAAGACTACCAACATTAGTGTTTATATATAGTGATTTACGTTACGATTTAAGTGCAAAATTACATAAAAACATAACTTTAGTACATGTCGTTACCTTCTGCACAACAATGTGACAATATATTGACCGTAGGGCACTGATCCTAGTGTAGAAGTTAGAGTTAGAGGTTAGTCTAGAGTAGGGCTATGCTACGCTATTATTTAATTATGACCTTGCATTGGCATTGCTTCCACCGAATTAGTTATTAGCGAAGACAAAGGACAGGAGTAGCGAATCCTAGTTCTAAGCTTAGGATTTGGCGAACAGCTCCACCGTAGTTGTAAATATAAAATCAATTTCATGAACGTAATCTCTATTGTCATGCGACTAAACTATGTGCTAATCGCTGAAGTTGAGTTAACAGGATAAACACAAAGAAAGATATATTTAGTGACATGATTATTGTAAGTGCATTTCCACACGAGGCAGAACAGAGATTATAAACTACTTTTCTATAACACTAATGTTAAACAAAATACATTATTATACACTCGTCCAAAATATTGTAATGATGTTGTGACGAGGAACGATTTAGAAAACTCAACATCTCTTAGTCTTTAAGAAAGCATTGAAGGCACTTATTATTGATGATTAATTTGTATCTGTTATTTGTGATTATGTGACATTATATTATTTAGTTTTTTTGCGCTACTGCACTGCGTTCATTCTTGACAATTAATTATTTGTAATTGTTAACTTGTGATTATGTGATGTTATATTATTTAGTTTTTGCACCAGTGAACTGCGTTTATTCTTAACGATTATTTGATAACTGTGATTATGTGATATTATATTATTTAGTTTTTGCACCACTGCACTGCGTTTATTCGTGATGTTTAATTGCCAACTGTAAATAGAGATTATGTTACATTATACCCGTTACGTTCAAAGTGAATACAATTATGAGAATAAGGGACTATGTGCAAGATTGTTTTTTCCATTGTTATTATGTTATAACATATATATATATATATATATATATATATATATATATATATATATATATATATATATATATATATATATATATATATATATGTAATTATTATTATATCACATGAATTATTGTTTGCATGTCATCAACACGAAGGCAATGAACATTATTATTATTACTTGTGTTTCATGACCATGACAAGTAATGAAGAATGCCATCGTTCGCGCAATGTATTATGTTTTGGGGCAAACATATACACGTGTCACGATTATTTGCATTTAGACAACTTTCAGATATGAGACCTTACCGAAGTGTTGTGAAACCACAACGTACTGCACTATAACATTTTACGTATTGTTACCACGATTATAATCCGTAAATATTTTAATTCTCGTCTTAACATCCATTATTACGTAGTTAAAATAATATTATGTTAAGGAGATGATATATTAAAATATTGTGTAATAGTATAAAGATATGTATTATTAATATCACTAAATCATTAAAATGTAAATTCCGTAAAAGACACATACGTTCTAAAATCGTAAATACTATTTCCGCTACGTAAATCGCTATGTGTATGTGTAACAGTATGGTCATCTCAATATTAAATCGGACAGTTAAGATAAGACAGCTATTAGTTATAACACAATATATGTATGACCTGATTTTTCTAGTATGAAGTAAGACAAACCGAGCTGATGACAATAGTCTATAAGCCATAGTTTATCAGCTGAGTACCATATTAGAATATCATTATTGTGCGTGTCCCCAATCAGCTCTAGTTCACGCGATTTGGTTGCTTGTGTTATCCACTGATGGTGATCGATGTTGCACGTGGCGAGGAACATTTTCAAAGTGTCTTTGAAACTTTTCCAAGGTGCCCCTCTGCCACGATGGCCAGTAGACAATTATCCATTTAGTACGATCTTTGGTAGGAGATGGTCTGTGTTTTGAGGAGCATGGTCTCGATGCTGGTAGTGACGCTCGATGAGGCGCAGATGACGACGATAGGTGACCCATGACTCAGCGCCACACAGGAGAGTGGTCAGCAAAATAGCTTTGTAGACATTGATTTTTGTGTTTTTCTTTAGATTTTATTGTTCCAGACACGTTTGTATTGTCTACGAAGGCACTGTTTGCCTTAGCCAGCCTACTGTCCACTTATTTGTCTATTTTAGCGTCAGATATGATAATGCATCCTAAGTAGCTGAATTGGTAGACTGCTTTCAGTTCTGGCTGTTCGATGGAGATGCCGGGTGTGTGGTACTTTTTGTGGCGCGGGCTAATAGAAAACTTCAGTCTTCTTCAGACTTACTTCACGTCCAACGAACTGAGCAGCTTCTCCGAAGCATGCTGCTATTCGCTACATGGCCGCCTCGGTATGGGCAGCAAGGGAGCATCATCTGCGGGGAACAATAGCTCCCAGATTAATTTCTCCTAGGTGTTTGTATGGGCTTGCAAACTTCTTAGGTTGAACATTCTGCCATCTGTACGAAAAGGAAGGTAAACGCCACCCATGTCATTAAGGTCCTATGTGGCCTGTTAGAGATTGATGCTAATGAATAGTGTGAAAATCGTTGGAGCAAGAACATAGCCCTATTTCACGACATTTTTTTATTTTGAAGGGCTGTGAGAAAATGTTGCTGTGTCTCACTTGGCCTAGTTGATCTTCTTATAGCTCGTTGACCGTGGCTAGGAACTTTGGTGGACAGCCTAGTTTGCCAATAATTTTCCAAAGTTCTTTTCTGCTCACGGTGTCAAACACTTTTGTTAGTTCCACAACGGTGATCAGCAATCCTTTGTTTTGCTCTTGGCACTTCCCTTGAATCTGTCTCAGGGCAACCACCATGTCAGTGGTTCCCCGATTGACCCTAAAACCACATTTGCTTTCTGCAAAATGTTATTCTGCAATAATGGGTACAAGTCTGTTCAGCAAAGCTCTTGCTAAGATTTTGTCGGCGTTAGAGAGAAGGATTATCTCGCGATAGTTGGAGCTGTCAGACGTTTTCCTTTGTTCTTTTACAGGGTGATGATGGCTGCATCTCAGAGATCTTCTGTGAGTTTCACTGCACCCGACAGCATTCGAAGAATTTGTGGTGTTTGAAATTTAGTGCTGGTCCACCTTTTCCAAATCACTGGTGGAATGCCATCAATTCCTGAAGCTTTTCGTCTGTTCAGCAGTTCTGTCGCTTTCAGCATCTCTTGCAGTTGTCTTGTCCAATTCAGTTTTCAATGTCTGTTGTGGGATGCGGTGAATCTGCGATTGTGGGACTGTGTGACTGGCATTGAACGATAATAATATTTCTAATGTCAGTGGTTTACCAGAAAAAATTAGAACATATACCGATCGAAAGTCTATGAACTAGGCCATTTTAGAAACAGAATAACGAAACAGAGTCGAATTGGTCGGCATGAACTGTGCCAACTGTCTTTTACCATGAAAACAACCACCAACAGCCGCCAAGCTTCTCACATATCTTACGTACATATACATACACAATGGTAAAAAAATGCATTCCTCAAACGAAGAACATTCACAAAAAACAGTAGTGATATCTACAATTCAAAGTATATCTGTATAAGTGTGCAAAATGTTGTTCAATGATGCTTGACTCATGACAAATACAGGATTTGACTGCGCATGCGTCAGGTGTCGTCAACTCTTTTTTTCCCGCTGCACAAAATAGCCGAATTCTCAAATTATAACGATTGTCAACATCCCACATTAACGGACGAGTAAATATACTAAGATAATTAAACAGACATCTAAATATAATTTAAATCAACAACTCCCAAATCATAGATCCATAAATTATTCTGCATAACAACCACCCGAAATTTTCCAAAACAAAATGGCAGACGAGTAAACAAATCGTTAAAGCGCGCGAAATAAAATCATTCACAAATCAACTCAATATAATTATCAATATAAATACGTAAATAACAGCACATAACACTTCAATTTATATGCTTAAAAGCCCATCCTTTGTTCTCCCATTTCTGAACTAACAGGCCTTTTTTCGGGTGTATCATTATCACCTATGTGTCTTCAAGATACCTCAAGCCCTGAGTTGGCCCAGGGCTAACATAAAATAATTAAATAACTTTGCATTTCTTATCTGCTTTTTCTATCTGTTTGTGTTTGCACTAACCCCAGCCCTGCACTTTTGCATGAATTGTTAGCAAGGTATAGGAATTACCAATAATGGAAACTGGTGACACACCATTACTAACACAATCATCTAGGTCATTACGAGGTAGTTCATCATCAAAGAACAACTCTAAAAAACAGCACAAAACAAACAAGAAACTGGAGGTTAGTAAAGACCAAGTTAGAGATACCGACAAAAGTGTCTGCCACGACTGTAACTTAGAAGTTAAGAACAACGACAAAGCAATAGAATGTGACATCTGTAAGGAATGGTACCATAAGGAGTGCCAGAAAGTATCTGATGCACTGTATCAAGTACTGATCATCGAGGAACAACAGTAGATTAGCTGGTATTGCACGTCATGCCATAGAGGGGCAAAGGCAATCATGACACAGTTGTTAATTATGCATGAACGACAAGATCAGTTCGACAATAAGTTATATGTACTAGAAAATAAACAGGAAGCACTAAACAACAGGGTAAGTGTAAATATTTTAACTAACTTTGGAGCATATTGTCGAATTGAGCACGACGTTTCGATCCGTCGGCTACGGACCTTGTTCACGTACTGGTGTCACGTGTGTTGCCTCAGATTTCGGCGGGATAATTTGGTTAAAACTATTTTCAATAAACCATTATTGGAGCCTTGAACAATATATTCAATAACAGGGTAAGTGAAGTCGAGGAAGCAGTCGCCAAAGTAGCAGATCTGCAGTCTCAGGCTACAAACAAATCCCTAGATCCAAACCAGGTTCCACCAATCCTAAATAAAGATGAAGTAGTTGCCACACTCTAAACCCAAGTCAATGACTGGATAACTACAATGAAAAACATAGTAGTCTACAACGTGCCAGAGGGGACCAGCACCTAAAAGCAGAAAATGCAACTCATGACAGAGAACTCATGAAACTACTAACGGAGCACACAACAGATGGACAATACCAGCCAGAGAGCTTCCAAGTACGGAGATTGGGAGCAAACCTAAAAACGGACTGCGACAGACGAGGCAAGAAGTCGACCCCTGTTTGTGACCTTTCCAGACAAAGACAAAAAAGCTTCAGTCATGAAAAACCTGCATAATCTAAAAACCAAAGGTGGGCCATACTGAGAAATGGTCATAAAACACGACATAAGCAGGGAGGACAGAGAGAAGGAGCGATTATTGCAGAAAGAGGCAAGAGAAAATACACAGCAGGAGCAGACTTCAAATTTTGTCTACATAGTAAGAGGTCGACCAGGAGAAAAACAAATCATAAAGGTAAACAAAAGGAGCGAAATGAACAACACAACTCAGGCACATGTGTTGGAGAAATAATTGTGTGGTATTCGAATGCAGATGTATTAACAAAAGACAAACTAACAGAACGTAGAATAATGTAGAATAAAAAACAACTCCACTCCACCACATGTGATAGCTATATCAGAGGTAAAACCTAAACACTTCAAGAGACAACTTACACTGCAGGAATACAATCTGGAGGGGTATTCTATGGAAACCATAAATATGAATGAAAATAAAGGTAGAGGGATGATCCTATTTATATACAATTCGTTACCGTTTCAAGCACACCATTTTGAGGTTGATTTTAACGAGGCACTGTTTTGCACCTTGAAACTGAAACTTTTATAGAAGCCCTAACAGCAACACTGAAAACAATGATAACATTAATGAGCGGAGTAATGTTGGGTGATAGAATAAATTAACAAAATGAAGTATCAAATGTTTGTAGAGATACAATTGTAATTGCAACATGTAGGTGGGCCCGGATTCTACCCTTGTAAGCAAGCATCGTCGTTATTTTCTTAGATAATTTACATCAATACCTTTTTTGTCTTCGACTTCGTGAACCACCACCAGCCGTCAGTCATTGGGAGTAGCACCAGACAGACTCCCAGTCCTACAGATAGGAATGACAACCCGACGTTTGTACCGAACATAGTTCAGTCTCAAGTCGATAAATTGTATTGCGTATTAAAAGTGAGCACATGCAGTTCGCATGTTTTCTACAGTCATTAAGGCAAAACAAAGCAAACGGACAACATCCCGTCACTTTTGAAAATGAATCGATCAGCACCCGTCAGGGTGACGTCATTAGTCAAGGCCGTAGGTAGAGCTATAATATATAGTCACCTGCCTGCGTGTCGAATACATGAATAAAAAGACGCCGATTTTTTAAATATATAAATATATAAATATTTACAAAATATACCGATATACAATTTTTTAAACATTTACGTTATTCCATTTGTGCAAACAAATGGTTAAAAGTGGTATAGTTTGGCGAAATACGTACAACATTTTCACCGCCAATTTCGGGAAAGGCTGAAAGCCCGATCGTTCGAAACCATGACGTCATCCATTTATGGGCACTTTCTGTGTTTACATGCCGCGCATGAATATAATGAGATACGGCGTGGGTTACGAACATGGAGGATTGGAGGAAATCGAAGGACGAGAGCTAAGTTCCTGTGAGTTTGTGAAATATGTTGGTTTATGTTATAATAAATCATGATTATTTATGCCACCTTCGATAGCTCGTTGCATTCTTAGGTTTCGAAAAGTGTATAATGCGTCAACAGTAACTGTCATTATTATGGCTTTTTCAAGTTTGTGTGCTGATTGTTTTGGCGGTCAGGCCCCATACAATTATATATCCAGTGTTTGGGTTTCGTAAAAAATATTTAAGGTGCATTAATATCCGAATTCGGCCCACAGTAACTTCGGTCTACACGTCACGTCACTTCAAGAATAATTCTGGTGAATTCGGCGTCCGAACACGATGTTGATTTTTCTTTACTGGTGAATTTTAACCATAACATTGGTGGTTGTACTTGAGTGACCTATGCACAACCTAAAATTTGATATCACTTGTTTCGATTAGGCATTAGCTAATAGATCAAACTGTCAATCATTAAGCAGCAAGTATTAAAGGGGAACTGAAACACAGCTGTAACATTCCATATACCTAAATGTATACTATATAAATATACATTAATGGTGAAAGAAGCATATTCACTTATCAGACAAACTGGGAAAAAAATATTTTCAGTGCCTAAATCGTCGTCATAGAACACTGCGTAACGCCATCTTTATTCCAAGCCGAGTGGTTTGATTACCTCCTATCTAGCCCATGTAAAATTTTGGTTTCTTTCGGTTTTCTTCGTTATTAGACATTTCTGCGCAAAAACAAAGATATGGTACCTTATTATACACGAAAGGGGTCCTATGTGTCAACAAATAATATTTATTTGCATTCGTAATAAAAAGGTGAAATTATATTATTACGATTTTTAACCAATGAAAAAATTCGAAACGTGACACTTCCCGAGAGCAGATTTTGACAGGCTTCAAGGGGCGGGCCTACCGAAAGGAAGGTCAGTCCGGACTATTTTTCTGTTGTTTACAAATGTCGGAAGTGTTTTACGTTAGCGAGGAGCTACGCTATTTGCTAGTGGTCTTGGATAAATCACAGTAGAAAATGGATCCGACAGAGGAAGCATTTGTAGCACAAGTGAGAGAAGCATCTATAGCACAAGTCACACACGTAAAGCCATTAATTCTTGCTTAACCCAGCGTGCGAGCCGAGGTGCGAGGCGTCAATTAAACCCCGCCGAGAGTCGACGAGACGGCGAGAAAAGATCGCAATTTTTATGGAATCGAGGATGTTTGATTTTGGGAACAATGTGAATGTGGCATTGTGTTTGTGTGGATACTGCGTCCCAATGTCGACGCACATCGAATTTGTATGTTGTCTGGAGAAAGCTGGGTTGCCCGACCGTGCTGACAGATGCCTGCATGAGCTATGACTGACCAAGACATCTGTCAATGACACAATGTTGGGAATATCGGTCTGTTATCTATGTACGATTTGCGTGCAGACTCGTTCGTTCGACCAAAGTAGGTAGTAGGTAAGTAATATGTAGTTCAACAGGTATCGAAAAATTATTTTGCAATTCAAACCTAAACAGAGCAATTATACTTGTATGGCCACACAATGACACATATTAAATAAAAAATAAATTCTATCTTCGAATTCGTAACGTAAATCTTTGTTACAAACTTATTTTATTTTTGACAGGATGTTACATGATGTGTGCATCCTTTTAATATAATTATTTAATTTCCATTTTAGAATGTTAATACAATTTGTTTAATTTATGTAAATAATGTTATTTAGATATGCGTGCTGCCATGCAATTTATAATATAGTCTGAATAATAAATAGATGTGTAATAAGGACATTGTGCAATTCACATGAGAATATTGAATTGGAGTTTTAATGTATTGTATACAGTATATTGGATATGTGCGGGTGTATATGTTATCAACACCACAATCATAAATTCATGTGTTTGCAAAATGCTGTAACAATTTAACATAAAAATTATTTGTTTGAAACGCTGTGATAATTTTATTAAAGTATTTCACAAACAAATCAACCAATGCGCTGACTTCATGATGTGATATTGATGAATTACACAGTTTTGCCAAATACTAATAATCATTATAAGATAATGATTGTTTACTATAAATCAAATGTCAGAATGTATCGGTTAGCTGCATATCATCACTGCACATGTTCAATGGGATGCTTCCAACAGGCAGCAGGCATAGTATACTAGCCTGGGTTTTTTGCAGGTGCAGAAAAGGGAAATTAGTTTTTTGTTTTTGTAAACAACAAAATTTTCTCTGTTTCTCATTAGTGTCAGAACTGCTTGAGTCATCATCAGTGATATCGCTGTCATCCGCTACCCAGATTCCGGATCACTGTCTTCAGAATTTTCCTTCTGACTGTTGCAGACAGAATGATCTGAAGATGGAGACAGTGAGACTGGGACATCCGAAGTGTCATCCACATTGACTAGACTGCCATGGTCAGTTGAAGAAGGCATGCAGGACTGCGACGACAACTTTGCATACCCATGGTCATGATGAATATTCACTGGAACAACAATATCATATGTATTAATTGCTGCATTGATGAAGTATCGCATTGGTGACATGATCACTGGCTCTGTTTGAGTTTGACACTACAATTTAAAAGGTTTGCAATGTGACATCCATACTGCCATGAGGGACAATGTCATCTGGTGCACAGGATCCTTTAAAAGGGTGTGCTTGGTATTTGTAATCCTTCATCTGAAAGAATGATACATATGTAAGATGGTATGTATCTTCTGTGATATACATATAAATAACAATTTTTTGTCATCTTTTGTTTTCTCATTGCAGTACCTATGTCAAAAAAAACCACAGAATAAATCAACTTATAATTGGATTTCGGAAAGTGTTCAGGATCTAATTTTGTGTAGATGCATCTGTGGATATTGTAACGTACTATGCACGAGAAATCTAAATTTGATTGAATTATTCCACAGGCCCCATAGGGTCCCCCAGACTTTTTTTCCACAATTGTTAAACAAATCTACTTTTGATGGCTGTTGCATGTGGTGGTGCTACTGTACACAAGAAATCTGTATTTTATTGCATCATTTAAGGGCCCCCAAAACACAAAGTAATACTGGTGATTTGGTTTTTGAGAAGATCCCTTGAAATGACCCCCATATCAGTTTTGTGTATTGGGTATCTGCTTGCTGGCTTGTCTGCTACTGCTAGCCAGGGTCACTAGTCAACTCTGTCTCAATGAGACCAGTGGACAGTGGGCTGAGCAGGGTGTTGGGGTTCAACCAGGGAACATTCCTGCAATAAATAGAACATTCCCTTTTCAATGGTGCATTCTGTGCGAATTCCATTATATGACTAACCTTCCTGGCATATTTTAATTAATATGTATGTGTTCTGAGTCATTCAGACATCATTACAAACAAACAAAACCCACTCCTACATAAGCAGCTCACATAAATTACATAGTAAACCAATTATACAAGCCCACTTGCACATATAAGGAAATAAAATGTTTAAGTTAGTTAGGTGCAATCAATGTCCTCCTTGTTCCAATCAGAGACACCTATTTGGCCATAATCAAAGTCATACTTGCATTTTCCAAAAATACAAATGTCGCTTTATTTAAATACTAATATTTTTTTTTAATTTAAGAATTTTTTTTACATTGGGGTTTATAATAAGTTTCATTTGTGGGTGGGGTTTTACCCAACTGAGTCTTTTCCGAGATATATAAGTTTTTTGTATTGCTTTGTATAAGGTTTTCTAAATAAACTTTTTGGCCATTTTCCTAATAAATACTTTTGGGAAGTGATTATGGACACCTTCCAGTTATCAAACACTAACTGCACTAACTGAACAATGCTGATGTATGCGGTACTATTGAAAGCAGAATACATGCCTTATTAAAATATAATTTTCCTACTTTATATTCTTATTTTATAGTCTTATTTCTTATACACAGTAACACTATTCATTTCCGATTCAATATACTAGTCATGTTGGTCGATAATCATTCTCCAACAGCCATTAGTACCAACAAATTTGAAGATTTATTTAAACACTCAAAGTTAGCAACATTTAAAGCTGACCTCTGTTGCAGTGGTTTGTCTTTTCATCATGCCCTAACATATGACTGTGAACTGGTAAGAAATGCAAGTGCACTAGAGAGATGATGGGGCTTCATCCAGGCAGTGATGTTTGATTGGGTATGGATAGTCTTTTCACTCTTGCTAGGAAACACAGGACACTACTAAGATTGTGATCTTATTGCCTAATTTGCACTAGGCTGTTAACTGCAATTAGTAACAGCAGTCCTCTGTTGTACTTTGATCATGATGTTTACAACCCTTGCAGGTAACAATGCAGGCTATGGGCCAATGTAAGGTTCTAAATGTTTTTCACTCATGTAACTATTAATTTTAATCATGGGATCAGTGATATTACTACCTGCTGTCACGAGACTATTCTGACCCCCAACTAAAACAAATGTGTGCTTGTTTGTCATTTGCAAAGCAAAACTGCAAATTCTTAAAGGTGAGATCCACATTTGGGTACATAATGTTTTGGGGGATAAAAAAAAAGTTGTCGGTTATTTAGAAATTTATTAATCTGTCAATTTTTTAATATGGACACTAGTGACTTATTATGTATGTCAAAACAATTACTAGTAAAAGATTGATTGTGTATTGTATATTTTGACCATGCATATTCTACAGCAATAACAGCAGAGGCATACATGAAGTTATACAATATTCTACTGCCTAAATTAAAATACTAAATGTGTTCCCAGGTAATATTGCCAATTGACTTGGGTTTGATGGGCAATGTCATTGGATAGACACATTAACATACTTAATAGTGACATATGTTAAGTGTGATTGATTCTGTAGCATGTTTTATTGTTGTTATACTCATTATTTCATAGAAAGTTGTGCGATGCACACATGTACAGATGTTACCAGAAACAAATACAATGATACCATACTCATAATGACAATAATATTTTACTAACCTGCATGGCTGCTTCTCGCCTTTCCTATTGTCGTTCTGGTCTCTGGCTTCGATGATAAAATGCATATAAACAGCACATCCTCAGCTTGCATAATGTCAAAAAAAAGTGTCCTCATGTAATGGCCAAGATTAACTTGTAAGCAAACTAGTGTTCAACAGACAGTATTCATAAGTCAACAGCTATGTCCCCAATTCTCTGCTGTGATGCTAAAACCTTGGGCAATTTTTTTTCACTCTACATTGCTCCAGTTCACTCGCTGTAAAAATGAGTACCTGCATGGCTATAGGTAGTGGTGGATATGTGTAGAGTAGCTTTCGCGCATTAATTATAGCATATCGCTGGATGCTTCCCAGAGAAGTTGAGATGGTATATCTGATTGAACAGGTCTGTCGGGGAAATAAAGTGTAAAGCGCTTTCAGCAATCCTGAGGATTGGTTGCTGGCTAAATAAGATCTTCCCTTTATAAATTAGCAGCTAATAAAACCAGAGTTTTTTCTTGAATGATTTAAATCGGTTGATTTATGGGTTAAATCAATTACATTATATACGGTAGTGTTTTATTGAAAGCAGTTAACAGTCTAATTTAAATAATAACATAAATTTGTGTTTTGTGTTTCTGTTAATTAATTCCAAGTAATGCCTGTAATATGACTGACAGTTCTTGACTGTTGTTGACTAATTAGCGAGTCACTCTAATTTGCATATGACGACGAGTATTGTTTAAAAAAACGTCATACGCATGCATGGTCGTAGCTGTCATTTCTTTTTATGTCATTATCTTGAAGAAGGTTATTCCCCCGGCGACGTCATGTGAAACAAAAAGTTTATTGACCAGAGACTGAGTATTTTTAGCAACCAACCCTTTTAACGCCCTTTTATGCACTGGACTGCTGTCTCCGGGTTCAAGGCCCTAGAGTAGCGCAGCAAGGTCAACCTAGCACAAGATGTATAAGTTACTTCCGGTTGTCTGCTGTTGCCGGCAATTTCGCAGTTGACCGCAGGAAAACATCGTTTTAATAAGACATTTGGATAAACTCTTACATGACACGTATGTTTAATAAAATCCTAGCAAATAATTGTTTGGGAAAATTGTTTTGAGTGAAGTATTGACGATTTTAAACGGCAAAATGCGTTGCCGCGAAAAAATCATCGACCCAACTTGGCAACTACGAAGTACTAGTCCGTGTTGCAATTTATCAGTAAATGAAACCGTGGCTGTTCGGTGGTTGGGGCAAACCCAGACTAGGGAAGGAAACAATTCATCAGTTTTAATCAAAATGAATGACTTGGGATTTAGTTACAGCCACGAGATGGACTTTAGGACCAGGGCCAACAGTATACAGATGGTCCCGAGACAACCCTCCACACCCCATGATCGTTACGGAAAATATAGTAGGTAGCCCTGCTGTAGGCACTTCAAAAAAAATTACCACAGGATTTAGGCTTAAATGAAAGGTAATAAGTTACAGATCACGTAACTGTTAATTTTATTACGATACCTTTATTAGATCCAAAATTATTGCAATTTAAAAACGAAAAAATTGCGCTAAATTTGTGTATCTCTTATAATGGTAAAATAAGCTCATTTTTTTTTCTGTTGATAAATATTCGAATAAGTGACTTTAAAATGGCATAAGTTGTAATTTTAGAACTATTAAAATATTTTTGCAACATTTTAAAATACATTGAATGGAGTGATAATTTTCAATACTGATGTTTTTTTATATAATTAATCCAGTTAATTAGCTAATATTAGTTAAGTAGTGCACCAAGTTAACAGGCCGAAACATTCTAATTAAGACCAGCCGAGTCCATAAATATGAAGATATTTATACATAATATTATTATCAGTGTGCATAACCACATTTATTACGAGAATAAATATATATTAACTAGTCATGTAATAATAAATTAGTTAATAGGTGATAATTGGGATATAATATATATTAACTAGTCATGTAATAATAAATTAGTTAATAGGTGATAATTGGCAATAAAAAAACTTTGTAAAATAAATTATTAATAGGTATAATTACAGGAAAAAACCCAAAAGAAGAAATTTTTTTTAAAAAAATTCCCTAATATTTTATATTTTAAAAAAATAAAATTTTT
>JAODUO010000960.1:0-175000 GCA_025642075.2 Ridgeia piscesae
ACTACCACCCCCCTGATTTGGGAATAATACACGGCATGGCTGTGACTAAGAGAAACTCGCCGAATCCCGGGATCGAATGCGAGGCCATCAAAATACCTGTCAGTGTTTCGAAGTTTCAGCGAGTTTCGACCACTTGTCAATGTCGCCTCGGCTTGTTACTCGGCTCTGCATTTCGGCTTCAGGCGGGTCTTCTTTACCAGGTTTACCAGCGCGTTCAGTTCTATCTTGAAAATGTTGGCCCTTATCGTTGCAACCGAAATTCAGCTATTTCTGAACGAAAATCATGTTCGCTTCCCACGCCGGGTACACGAAGCGGATGTAAACATCGCGACGCGCCACCTGGCGATTATTTTAACGGAATTTTAAATACAGAGTTGCCCGCTCTGAGCTCAATGAGCCAAGCATTTGCCGACGTCACACATCAGTCAAAATGGCGCGACTTACGAACTATGATGGAAAAGGTGTTCAATTTTTTTTAATTAATAAACCACTGACGTTAAAATGTGATTACCGTTCAAAATAGTTTGTTTTTATTAACTCTTTCACGTGCATAGCATGTAACTTTTCCCTTTTGGGTCCCTTTAAAGCTGTTTACACATCGAAAATAATAAAAAGTAATTTGTTTCTCATTCATCAGCCATCTGCTGTAGGATGTGGTCTAGAAAACGCAGCCTCCTAACTTGGGACAGCTGTGTTGGTCGGCGTTCTCCGGCCGACATCCCAGAAGGGCCTCAACTTGGTCAGTACCCCGGCCGTTGCTATGGAGATGGGACTGAAGGTAAGTGTCAGCCCCAGTGCAAGGACACGACTATAATTGTAAGTTGTGTGGCTGTGTGCAACCTCAATGGTGGTAACAGAACGGGACTGTTGTGGCTCGGTAAGGTGGGAATTAATGGTTCAACCATTAATTCCCACCTTATTTCTTTTAACCATCTCATATATGATTAGCATGATTGACGAGGATTTAAGAGAACTCGTCTGAAATGCGTTATATTGAAGAAACAAATGAGTCATGTAAGAATTTTTTTATTTGGGAAACTTTAACTCCAGTGATGTAAATCTGAGTAATATATCCGTGACTTGCTCCTGTTAATGGTGCAATTTTGCCGCAAGGTGAGCTCGGAACATCAGGCGTCTGTTTCTCCGAACCCGTCATTCATCGTCCAGCAACCAGGTGGCGCCCTCTACACCCAGAGCGGTCTCGTGGGTGACGCTGCTGGTGACGCGAATTTCTCCCCCGCATCGACGAATCTTGTTTACAGCAGCGCGTCAACGTCTCTGCTCGGCACTGTAGTTGGTAAGAGTTTATCACAAAGTCATAGTCTCGCTTAACCGACTCTCGCTCGGCTGCGAAACTTCGCTGAGAAGACAGGATGTCAGGGCTAAACAGTGTTGCCACCTCACGGAGCTTGTGTAATCGAGACTAAAAACGTCTTTACCGACCCGACAGTTGAAACGAAAACATCAGAAATATATAAAGTAAAGTAATTGATACATTTCTAAAATATCTATTATAAAAATGCGTATTCTGTACAACCGTGTAATAAAAAATATTATAATGGCAACATCTGCAAAAACTATGTTGAATAATCTGTAGATGCTAAGGCAACTCAACCATGCTTCAAATGATATAGAATATTTTATATATAATGTTCTGTAGAAGACAATCTGCCAAAACAAGTACAGATTGTTTGTCGATTACACACACACACACACACACACACACACACACACACACACACACACACACACACACACACACACACACACACACACACACACACACACACACACACACACACACAAAAAAAAAACACACACACACACACACACACACACACACACACACACACACACACACACACACACACACACACACACACACAATTAGGAATAAGTTGGGCTATTCATATTTTGACTATTGCTTTGAAATTATTACAACATAATTTGGTGTGTATATATAGTACCGTTTATGATTGTTACTTATTTTTCACGTTCTTTTAACAAGAGAATCTTGGTTATCATTGCTCCGTGATATTCTTCCATGAGCTGTGACAGCCGCCGGCCCCACCGTGACGCCATTCTCCTCCTCTGCCTCCCTTGACAACCATACGTGAAGCTTGGTGCAGGTGGCGCCTCCTCCCAGCTGTCTTGGCACTATCAAGTCTAGTGTCAAATGTGTTCAGCAGGTGGCGTTCTAGTATGTAGCTTAGAAATAATGCGTTCTATGACAATCCAAGCTTTTGCCGAGCCTCGTCAACATTAGATGGAACAATGCTAATATAAAAACAAATCAACAAATATGCAATAGTTTTATTAAAATTAATATATGATATGATAGCTGATTTGTGTTGATAGAAAAAGGTCAAAAAGCAGGCGACATATTGTGTACATATATGGATCAAATCTTTGTCTCAAACATTTACCATTTGAATAACATAAAACTTTAGTAGTTGTTAACATGATTCTAAGGTTGTTATTATCCACTTGTACTTTCTGATATACAAATTCAATTAATGTTATACGTTGTGATGAGTTGTTATAAGATATTATTTTATAAAAATCTGATTTTTGATGAATATTAACTATATGCTATGTATAGTATTTTCTTTATATCTTCACAGACCATTTGTCTAGGTATTATTGATAATATTCCACGGGGATAATGTAATAAAATGACTGATAATGAACACTGTGTTTTGTGTTTTCACCTGTTAAAATTAAAATGGTTCTCTCAATATATAACAAAGCTAGTCATTTTCATTTTATATTATGCTGTTTGCATAACCATATTTTGCGAGCCATGGATATATCTAAATACAGATACAACAATCATAATACATTTATGTCAGGCAGTGTGCCTCATACCTGGATGTCTAATACCTCAAATATTATAGCCTATATAATAGACAGATTTTTGTGCAAACACAATTCATAGTCAGAAAAACAAACTTTTATAAAGCCAAAACATGAATTATTTTCAAACTACAGTTTCATACTACTTCATCATACAGCAATCAGTGTTATGACATTTGGAAAAATAACAACACATTACTTGTAAAACTAACATGTTGTCCAGTAGATGTGTGCTTTGGTGTTCTTAGTATACTTGTGTACTATACTGTATTGTTTTATACTTGTGATAGGTACCAGGAAAACCAATCATGCCCCCAAAGAAACCTGGCTTTCCAGCTTCACCTGAAAAGAAATACTGCTAGCACAAATGTACATAAAATCTAAAACCTGTTACGCTCGGTGACAACTCCCTGAAGATACTGTCACTAAAATTCAAAAATCTATCAAAACACATGCCGTTCATTGGTTGTATATTGCAAGTGACGTAGTATGTCATCGGCATGACAATAAGTATTTGCAGAACCAAGAGCAGGTGAAAGGAAATACATTTTTATTGTTCGCTTTACATGTTGCAGCCGTGAATAATTCTAATAACAAAGTGTAGCTTCACACAACAGGTCGACAGTAATGAGTAAGACAAAAAATCTGAAGAAACATAATCCCTAGGTACAGTATCCAGTAATTGCAATTTTAGATACAAGTAGTTTGACAATGATTATAAAATGGGATGGGGAAAGATCGCCACGACATGCAAAATGTAGTGCTCTGCACGAAGCAATCTAAAAATAAATATGTCACATACAATGTTTGTGAGCTCGCCTGTGATCCCAAAAATCGGCAACACATTCACAGGCATTGCATTGCAAACATAACACTCGAGAGGCTATGGCAATTATAACTTTTAGAACTCGAATGAAGGAAGGAATCCCCGAGGAAATATCTATTAGATTGAACAATGAACTAAAGGTACTGACTTAAGGCAGGGGTATACCAGGGAACCAAATGGACGTGGCAACATTTTGTTTTAAATAACATCACATCTTCAGTGTGACAGTGATCTTGGGCTATTCTTCCGAGGATTTTAGGACATGTGTGGGTTTTACAATGCATTTTGGAATTTGTTTGTTTTTAAAATGATATACACACTACCCAGTACAGTCCAACTGTTTGCACAGTACTGTAAACTTTCAGTTTTTATTTGTGGTGTGGTGTTACAATACATTTATATATAAAAGTAAGTGTTTGAGATGTTATGTCAAACCTGAAAGTATATTAAAAGAACATAGTCTGAAAATACACTAGGTTGTATCGCAGAGAAAAGTGTCTTTATTTTGTTGATCTATTTCTTCCTCAGTTACCGCGCCGCGTGCAAATGTTCCTCGGAAGTGACTTGCCCCCTCTCACATGCCTGTGTATATGCCGCGCGGTCGCTACGGTGCGTGATTGTCTCGCGCTACGTAAATGGCCTACAATTGCTTATCACCAGGACGACCAGCAGAAAAATGCCGTTACATCACTCATGTGAATCAGGATGGTTCGGCTGTATGAAACATCGATGGTTGCGCTCTTGAGTTGTGAGTTTGCATTGTACATACAGTATTGTCTGTAACATATAAATACACCAAAATGTATGTCCCGGTACAGATGGCTGAGCTGTGTTATTTAAGCATACTAACTGTTTGGCTAATAGCTATATGTGTATATGTATGTTCATATGAATGCACATATTAAATCGATGTAATTTAAAAACATGTTGTACCTACTTGGTGTCCCCTTACAAAAAAGAGCCAATGGTATACCACTGACTACCACTGAAAACCATTCAGTATCAATTACATTTCAGCAGGACTCAGAGGTACTCTCAACAGTAATTTAAAATACTATTCAATAATACTACTGAACGGTACAAAGAATCCAAAATATCATTCAAAATATCTTTCAAAATATCTTTCAAAATATCATTCAAAATATCATTCAAAAAACATTCAGATACCATTCAAATACCCTTGGCCATAATACCCCATAGGACCATTCAAGTAACGTTCAAATACCATTCAAAAACCAATGGTATTTGAATGGTATTTGAATGCTATTTTTTAAGGATCAAATAAACATTATGGTCATGGTTCTGTGTATTTGTATTAATCTATATTTACTTTAATCATGTCTGATTCTTAGTATTTTTTATCGCATTCTTTTACTACAACTGTACAGTACCAAGTACCACAAGAGAATCTCTCCAGTGAGAGACATTAAACGTATTTGAATTGAATTGAAAGGTCTTGGCCAAAAGCACGCTAGGTAGTGAAAGCTACGCCACGTTGAAAATGGAAACACTGTGTGCATCTCAGTTAGCTCTGGGTGGATATCTATTTCTGAAACATGTTAAATGGATCCTGCGGAATGCCGAATAGGGATTTCTCCTAAATTTCCTAACCGATTCCTGTGTGTATACATTTCCACAGAGCAATTCAATCTGTTGAAGCCGCATGACAAAACTTACTCGATATGATTGTGCATACGCGTAACTTTGTTAATTTAAGTTTAGTTGGAAATAATGACCGTTTCATCTATGAAGAAAATACCTTTTTGGGCGTGATTACTTCATGAATATTAATTAGGACTGGGTAGCGTCGCGTTTAAAATTATTTCATTAGTTCTAATTCGTTGTAATTTAATTTCACTGTTTTATTTCGAACACACATACACATTTCTTGTTATATATATATATATATATATATATATATATATATATATATATATATATATATATATATATATATATATACGCACACACACACACACACACACACACACACACACACACACACACACACACACACACACACACATATTCTAATTGTGGAAAATCACCACAATGAATTACTTTCCTCTACCGGAGCACAAACAACTATGGTGTCAAATGTGTATGTGTGTTCAAATAAACAGCAATAAATGTACAACGAATATATATATATATATATATATATATATATATATATATATATATATATATATATATATATATATATATATATATATATATATATATATATATATATATATATATATATATATATATATATATTATATATATATACTTCTAATTAGTTCTAAAACATCTGTATATATGTATATATATATAATATATATATATATATATATATATATATATATATATATATATATTACGCCTACCTGATATAATAGGGCACCATACTCTTATTTTCACGCAGAAATGTCTATTAACAAAGTTGTTCGGAAAAAAATATAGAACATTTGCATTGAGTAAATTGGAGCGAGTCAAACCAAAGGCAGGAAGAGATTATGGTGGCGATCAGCGCCAAAGATGTCAACGTTATGACAATTTTGGGAAATTAGGTACCAAGTCGGACCTGTTGTCGTGTGTTGATGTTCCCGATTAAACCGAAGCTCCTTTACTTGTGGACGCAATAGGGTTTGACGGACCTGTCCTAATTTGCGTGCAGGCTTCGAATGCGAATGCGCAACTATTTCTATGAACATATTCGAATTCGAATGCAAATGTTTTGTAGTCGCAATCGAATGCGCATTCGTATGCGAATGTTTGATGGTTGTGTGCAAATGCGAATGTTCGTTTGTATCGTGTGTATAGTTGAGGTGTAGGATTATATAATAAAAGTAAGTATAATTTAGCATGAAATCTTAAAAGCGTAATGTTATATATTTTAAATAATAATATACGTATTAAGAACATGATATTTATTATCTAAAATGGTTTACAATATAGTATCTGGAGTTATGTTGCAAATACATGTTCTGTGACTTTTTCATATAGATTTAAAATAATTGTGGTTTTTTTTCATTTATATTGATCCTAAAGAACTGGAGAAAAAATATTTTCATTGTATTCGCCCATTGTTTCGTGGGAAAATTCGAGATGGCCGCCTCCGGTCACAAAAATTCTTATAATCGCTATATCTTTGGCAATAAACGGTATAGAAACTTGAACTCGGAGTCGTTTTATATGTATTGATATGTGAGGAATCCAGTGCAACTATTTGTTTGATGAAAGAAATGAAAATAAAGCTATTCCAGCCAGAAATGCGTTAAAATGAGCATAACTTTTATACAGTATGCGCAATTATGAAGCAAATATATGTCCTATGACTTTTTCTTACATATTTAAAAAACAAATTTCATTTATATTGACCGAAAAGAACTGAAAAAAACTGTTTCAATTGTTTCGTCCACTTTTTTGTGGGATAATTCAAGATGGCCGCCACCGATTACCGAAAGTCTTACAATCGCTATATTTTTGGCAACAAACGGTATAGACACTTGAATGCGGAGTCGTATTGTATGTTTTGAAGAATGAGGAATCGAATGCAACTATTATTTGGATGATAGAAATGAAAATAACGTTATACCAGCCATATATGCATTCACGTGACCGTAAAATGGCTACATACGGACATCAACTGTTGGATGAAAAACATACTGTCCTGTCACATTTGGAAAGATTATTAAAAGGCAAACCCAGCAAAATATATTTAATATCTTCATTTTTGATGGAGATATAAACAATATACTAATCGGTAGTTTTTTACATTACATCCTGCTATTTATTCATTATAATTTTTCATTTTCGGTATTAGCAATTTTAAGTCATTTTACATACCGAACATAATAATAATACAGATCAAACCTTGTGGACACAATGATTACTTAGCGTTTCTATTAATGTATGTGTATGGTAAAATATCCCATAATTTAAATTTACATACATTTCAGTAGGACATCAGATCCGACCTCTTTTTTCACAAATACGATAGATATGCCCATACGCTTCGGGTGCACTACATTTTGATTTGTTAAATTGTCGTAATCGGCTATAAATCACACGTTTCCTTGGAAGTTTTACTCAGAAAGATAAACTAATAATTGACCATTTGTTTGTTTTACTTCATTAAGTGTCTCCACATACACGCGTACCAAGAGTGAAAGGCAACTGCTGAGGGAGAACATTCAACAGAACGTTGCTAACGTACAGATCACAGCGCCAACGCATTGGAACAAAACCATGCAAAGACACTACGGAGGCACAACATGAAACAATTGGAGAGGAATCAAGAAAGGCAATTAAGCAGGCAAAGAAAGACCCACTGGAAAAGGATCGCTGGATGATGTTGGAGAAGCTGGAGTTCCACAGGAACTCCACAATGTGATATTGTGGATGCTGAAAGGGATACACACTGTCAAAACGGAAGCACGCATGCGCTGCATCGATCAGCATCATTCGTATCTCAACAAATCACGCGGACTCACATATCTGATCGCCAAGCATTGTATACGCCTATGTCAGTAGATGACAAGTCAGGGAGTGCAGCAGAACATGGAGGAACACGCTGGGAACTATGTGTACTCAGGTCTCCATCGGCAAAATAGGCTTCGCTTTTCTGTTGATAACATTGACACATCTGAGGGTAAGAATTTGTTTCATGCGACAGCAATGTCAGTATACCAGAGACAACCTACGATGGATGATAGGGCATATCAGACAGACTGAGGCACAGCATCCGGACAGTTACCCACTACCTACCATCATTATCGATGGCGGTGGCAATTCACATTGATAATTGTCAAGACCTTTCAGCATTCTTTATTTGCGCAATTCACAGCAAGTCTTTCGGCTACTGCGAGGCATACTTACTCTTTGATGACTACGGCACAGTTAACTGAAAGATCATACGAGACAACTAAGAACAGCTGGCAGATCTTTTGACCCGGGCAATAAGGTCAATGACAACACACCCACAAAGTTCTAAAGGCATTCTTGAATAGCAAGGAAACAAAGGCGAGCCTCACTTTGTACCGTGTAGAAAAGGCTGTCCAGTTCTGCAAATTGCCTACCGTCTCTCCCACACACAAAGGTGTCTTTGCAGCCCTTTCATCTGCAGAATTCACTGTACACAGAAGTAAGCAGATACACTCATGACACTGTGTACAGTTATAGCACTGGGTGATCTAGGTAACATTATACACATTTATTTGAGTGATACAAATGTACTTATGTTGGTGTAGCGCAGAGTTTTAGAAATCATCGCTGAGAGCGTCGTGATGATGGGCACTGGAGCTAAGTGACGCCCTGGCAAACTCAAGTCTTATCTAACATCCTCAGGATCCTGATAAGACAAGCAGCTCTACCAGAGTTTCATGCATTTACTGGTGCAGACATCACTGGACACAGGACACAGAGAAAACGAAAACCTACATACTTCAAGATGTTCCTGAAACATATTTTGGATCTTACGTTTTATGGCTATTTTAACATATATATATTGCTGGTATAACTTCATTTTATTTTCATGAAAAGAATGGTTACGTTGGATTCATCATACTTCAAAACATATAAAACGACTCCGACTTCAAGTTTCTATAACATTTATTGCCAAAGATATAGCGATTCTAAGACTTAGGTGACCTGTGGCGGCCATCTTGAATTTTCCCACGAAAAAGTAGACGAAAAATAGAAACAGTTGTTCTAGTCCTCTAAGGTCAAAATATGTGAGAAAAAAAACAATTATTTAAAATGTACATGAAAATGTCACAGGACGTATATTCTGCTACATACAATATATATTTTACGGTCATTTTAACCCATTTGTGGCTGGTATAGCTTTATTTTCATTTCTTTCACCAAATTAATAGTTGCATTGGATTCCTCATACATCAATACATATAAACCGACTCCGAGTTCAAATTTCTAAACTGTTTATTGCCAAAGATATAGCGATTATAAGAATGTTGGTGACCGGCGGCGGCTATCTTGAATTCCCCCACGAAAAAGTGGACGAAAACAATGGAAACAGTTTTTTCCAGTTCTTTAGGGTCAATATAAGTGAAAAAACACAATTATTTAAAATCTATATGAGAAAGTCACAGGATGACACAATGACATACACAAATGTGTGTAATTTGTAATATTGTTGTTGCAGTTAACCTTAAAAGATCATTTAACATATGAAGTGGGGTTAGTTGATCCACACAAGGGATCATCTGATGATGTATTACATAATGAATACTGTGTGTTGCTTTACTGGAAAATATACCATAAATTGTTTTCTTGAAAATTGGGATATTGGGACATCGGCTAACAACATGGCATCATCAAATCAACTAAACACTACTTGCAAATGCTTAGCTGTACTGTTTAACTATACTCTTTAAAGTTGGTTGTTAGACGGGATTGGTAGGTTAGATGAATTTCCTTCATGATCTACAGGGCTGATCTACTCCGTGTATGCATATTGTTGTAGGCAACTTTAACATTTAAATAAGTGCCCTTGTTGAAGTTAACCAATAGTTGGGAAATATTAATTATACAGCATGAAACAGATGAAGTTTAACACCTATGGAACAGTGGTGATATTTTCTGATAATGCTAATATATCTGGCATAAAAGTTACATAGATGTCTCAAAATATCTTCATCGTCTTTCAGGTCATTGCATACTATTACACCTACATATTTTGCTTCTTTGACATGGATAAGCTTGTTTAATTTCGCATAGATATCTGGACATTTAAAATTAAAGCCTCGTGGTTTGAAGACCATACATAAAGACTTGACAGGGTAACATTAGCATCATTTCAAGACACAACTTTGCACAAATGTTCAGCCACTAGGAGTGGGTGCAATAACACATAAATCGTCACCATAAAACACGTGATTAGTGCAGCAGTTGTGTACGTGGCAACCTATTCCAGCACTGTTCAGCATATTGCTTAAATCATCAATGTCCACGATAAATAAATATGGGGACAAAATCCCACTTTGTCGAACACCATTGGAAACATTAAAAAGTCCGAGGTTGTAGAACCCTATGTCATACAAAATGTTTGGGTTCTGTACCAGTATAGCAGGATACGGGTGGGTAGAACAGGCACATCTCGATTAAACAATTTTCTAAAAACTGTCCAGTGATTGACTCTGTCAAACGCTTTTGAAGCGTCTAGAAAGCGCGTATACACTGGACTATTTTTACTTTTATAGTACTGAATAACATTTTTAAAGCAAATATACAGTGGTCAGTGGAGTGTCCCTTCTTAAATCCAAACGGGTTGTCGGTTGTATCCAGATACAGTGTCAACAATTCCAGCAATATAATTTCTAATATTTTTGAAGCAACTGTAACAAGCTCAATTGGTCTGTATTTATTTACATTGTTCGTGTCTTCAGACTTATTTTTTACCAATGGTATTATAATAGTTTTCATAAATTCATCTGGTAGATGGCCATGAGAGATAACTCTTATAGCAGATAATTATTCGAATGCGAATGTTTATGGTTCGCATTCGAATGCGAATGAGAATGCACTGAAAATTGAACAATTACATTCGAAAGGGCATTCGAATGCTAAACATTCCAATGCGCATTCGAATGACATTGGCATTCGTTAACAAACCTGCTTAACTAACCCCACAGGACGCACAACGTCACAGGATTACGTCGAGCTAGTGTTCATGCCATTAATCAAGAGGGAACGTGAATCGACATCGAAGTTGGACATTGTGTGGCATAGCTCGATTCCAGCTTGAAAATTACAGCCAGGGATAAGCGCGGACACAGTAGAAGGATGCACGGTGCACGAGTCAAGCCGTGGTTGCAAAGAAATGGCCAAAGTTCCTGCGGAACTTAAAACGCAAGGAGTATCTTTCTAAATGTATTGGAAAAGAAATCCAAACGGAGTTATGGAAGTGGAAGTTCGAACATGGGAGATAGTCTCCTTTTTGTTTGGTGCTCCTTGAAGTTATCAAGGCGTACCTGGAGCTTAGCTTTGGGTTTGTCGATGCAAAAGCACAATACAGAATTACACATATTGTATGTCAGGAGGGTGATATTTGCCATCCACAATGAACAATTATGTATGCTTGTTTGTGTTTGTTAAGAGGCTACATCTTCACAATGAACAATTATGTATGTTTGTTTGTGTTTGTTAAGAGGCTACATCTTCCATAAGATAGTTAAATATGTTGTAGTAAAAAATAAGTGTGCGGACAATTATGGGGGCATAGCCACACACTCTGTCGCTATGTTGTTAGCTTTCCATTACACAATTACATATATGTCTGTATTGTGATAATAATGTATACTGGTAGGTGTACGACACAATCATGCACAGACTTAGTAGAATTAAAAAAACAGCACCAGAAAAAACACAAAGCAGTATTTTTTCATTTGCGTATGAACCAGCCAGTGTATACAGTCAATAAATAAGCCTTGGAACATAACCAAAATTAGAAGCAGAAAAAAACATAATTTATGTGAGACTGATTAACAGTTGTTTGGAAATGTACTCGTAAAGCAGAATTATCTAGTCGCGGCGAAAGTCAAATTCGAAATGTTGCTTGTCAGCTGTGTGGGTCGTGTTACCAACAGAGTTGTTGAGTATAGCAGCTTTCTGACAATATATTGTTCATCATGCCATGCCAGGTCTTTGGTTTCTGGCCAGCATATGGTATCTCTTTTATGCAGGCCGCTTGTCTATATCTTCTCGCTCATTGATTTCCACCATCTTCCAAGTGCATTGCTTTTTAGCTAACTTGACCAGAATGTAATGCCCAATGTTGATTGCTGATCGTTGGCTTGTGTGGACATGCCCCAAGCAGCCAACACCTGACATGTTCGAATTGTTCAAACATTCTGCTTATGAAAGTGCCCTATATCTACTATGTCAACACAAGTAAGCCGCACGTTTATATTACTTGAAAACATTCGTATGTATGCTTCACTATTGATATAATATACACGATAGTGCATTAACAGCATTATATGACAGCTTTTACGAAAACAACATTTACTTGGCGTGTGGTGCGTGCGTGCAATAGGACGCCACCGTTGCAGTGCGTGCAGGTGACAGCAATGATTAATAAAAAATTATGTCCTCCATTGATACAAGTACACACGGATGTGAATCTTACAAATGTCACAGGAATAATGTCTCGTACACATGTTTGTAACTATCGTTTTAAGAAACAGGTTAGTATACCATAACAATGCTTGTTTGCAAAATTATTGACATAATTATAGTTTGAACGAGTATTGTAATTATGTAAAATAAGTTGGTTCCATCCGTCGTCAATTTATAACATGGCGTGGACTGGAGTGAATCAGCTCTATGATTCACTAGATCTACGCCTTACGCCATTTACGTAAAAATTAAACCAAATCGATAAGTATATTTTACGTTGTCGTGCCAAATCCCTGCCATACTGCGCACGCACCATTAGCTGCGCATGCGCGGTCGCGCCATTTCTCACGAACGCGTTTACCACGTTAGCCTCTTTACTCCTGACCAATAAAAGAAGATAAATATAAAGTTGTTGATCACGTGAGGAATATAGCATAGAGAACAAGACATATTTCACCAGTGGGGATTTCGCATTAATACAGCAGGTACGACAAACATGGGATAGACTTAATGCGACTTTACACCCATCTACTCGCGAGAATCTCACAGGTGGAAATAATTTCGCAATTTAGCACGAGAACCGTATTCTTACTCCAAACAACTCCAACTAATAATTGGGCCTAGAAATGTCGCGGATGATGTGGACAAGCAAGATGACGATACGATAAAATCCACTTTGTCAGATGAATAACAGGAATGTCAACCCGCGTTGAGCAATGTTCGAAGAATACATACATTGAAAGAACTTGTTTGCAGACATGTGCAATGCGGAAATGAGGGCATTTCCAGAAATCCCCGAACCATGGGTGCATTTGCAAAACGATTCAAGTAAGTACTTCATATTGTAATTGTGTCTGCTAAAGTATAGTGACTCATGAACAGTCTGAATTACCAATGTTTGTATAGGATTTTTTTTATTATTTTATATAAATTTAGATTTATATACTTCTTATTGTATTGTTGTGAACTATATATTTTATATAAAGCTTTATTTTTATTACATAATGTGTATATGTAAGAATGATGAAAATCACGACTTACCAAGTGACATGGACGGGAAATAAAGGTTTTACATACTAATGTCGGAAAATAGCTCAGATGAGCTAATGTTATCAATTCACATGTAAACCGACGTTAAATAAAGCTTCTTGTATCTTGTATATTGTACTACATACTTACTATTGCTGAACAACTAAAAAACAGCGATGATTAATATACTGTTTGATTTTGATTGCACACGCACACACAAACACACACACACACACACACACACACACACACACATATATATATATATTTTAATATATATATATATATATATATATATATATATATATATATATATATATATATATATATGTATGTATGTATGTATGTATGTTTATTCTTCCGCCTTTTTGAGCAGATCGTTTGTTGTTCTGAGCTGTAGTAATGCCATGGCGTCCAGTGTATAATGACGATGATGATGATGGTAATTAATTATGCTAGTAATGTTGACGAAGGCATGAAAATGTGGATAATAAATGCTTACGATGACAAGACAGTGTTGAGTACGACTAAGGTGACGACGATGATGATGATGACGGTTGTATTGGTCACCTCATCTAACACAGTCACGTTCACGTGCAATGTTCTGTTTAGTTCTGACATACGGGGGAAACTCCCAAGGTGGACCGTGTGTCTTTCCCTACATGTTCGAGAGAGAGATATACTACGAATGTATGAGACGTGGAACCAGATGGTGGTGTGCCACTACGTCCAACTATGATCACAAAGGTTATTATGGCTACTGCAGAAGGAAACTAGACGCTTATAATATATATATATATATATATATATATATATATATATATATATATATATATATATATATATATATATATATATATATATATGTTAGTTTAGCAACAACATTGCATTGACATGATAGTTTGATTGAGAAATTATTATTTATATTTAATGTCTACCACCTTTAAACAAATAGAGCCTCGTTAGATAAACACAATATACGTCCGTAGCAGCGTCGCGCACGCGATAGAAAATTATGTCCATGTCCACTAACAGGCTGTACTCATGATAGTAGAATTGTCAAATAATATTCGTATATAAATTATATTGGCATGGTGGAAGACGTAAGCCTACTGGTATCTCAAGTACGTCGCGGTTCCACTTCATCACAATCAACATTTTGAGTGTGACGGCTACATAAGTGAAATATATAAATGTAAATAAAAACTATGTATACAGGCGTTGTTCTCCTCTTGCTGTCCGAGTCGTCAGGGGTGAGGATGGCCATGGTTATTGTCATTTTTATTAGTCTTTTTCTTTCCTCTCTTAACTTTTCCTTCACGGCTTTCTCTATCACCAGTCTCCAACTCCTTCTGTCTTTTACTGTGATCTCCATTCTCCCCATATCTCTCTTAACGCACTCCTCTCATCGCAATCTTCCTCACCTCGTTTTTCCCTCCACTTTCTGAGCATCTGCTCTCTTTGCCAATTTTCCATCTCCTATTCTTTCCATATGTCTGGCCCAGTTCAGCCTACTCCTCACAAGTTTCTTCTTTAAACTTTTCTTCACTCCAACCTCCACTCTCAGTTCGTCCATTCTTCTCTTATCCGCTCTCTTCACTCCCACGATTCTTCTTATTCAGTTTATTTTCACAAACCTGCACTTTCTCCTGATGTTTTCCTGTTAGTGCCATCGTTTCTAAGCCATACATGTATTCCGGGATAACACACGAGGTGAGCACCTTTCCTTTATGTGTACGTCGGTCTCCCATCACTCCTTCGACTTTTCTCCAAGCGTTTGCCCCTGCTTTCATCTTTCTGCGAATGTCTTTGAATTGCCATCCCCACACATCGCTCCACCCAAGTAGACAAAACTGTCCCTTTGCTTAAGCTTCTTCCCATTCAGGTGTATTTCCAGCTCTTTCCTTCTAGGTCCCACCCACATTTCCTCCGTCTTCTCCAAACTTATCTCTCAGTCCACGTCTCCAGAGCATATCTTGCCACTCTATCAGCTGTTCATGGAGTCTTTATCTTTAAAATGTTGCCATAAAACGAAATAGGCCGGAATTTCAATAACATCTGCGACGGAATGCACCAGTGAATGTGTGTATATACATATTCTAAATAATTATATGTATCATATATTATATATTAAGTATATATATATATATATATATATATATATATATATATATATATATATATATATATATATATATATAGCCTTCTAGACTACAGAGCTCTCTTTTCAGCAACTTGTCGTGACTACAGTTGTTTACAACATGCAACCTGCGAAAGCATCAACGGGAAGAAACCGACGTGTCTGTGCCCTGACGAATGGGGAGGGACATTCTGTGCAAGTACGCACATTAACCTTTATAACTTCTCAACACTCGCAGGCATATAAGCAACAACATAACGTCTTGACATACCAGTTATGATTTAGATGTTAGGCTCTATGCAGTCTCATAACCATGAGACGTTGGAGGATACGCCCCAATCCCCGAACCCGGCCTAATGAATCCTACCGCTCTAACTCATACCCTAAGCCGAGAGTATGGCTAAACGTATAAAAATGATAGATTCGCTCAGCTGTGTACAGTTCTTTATGACGTGTCACTTTTAACAGGTTGTCGGTTTTCTTCATTATTGATCCCCTTGCCATGGCCAGCCTCCAGCCAGGCTCTGCTGACACGTCGTATACCAAATAGCGAAGGGACGTTACCCCTCGTTACTTGGTGTACCCGTCAGCTCGGCCCGGCCAACCAACGCGCATATGGAGCTAATTCGGTACTTGGAATCTGGACAGCCGATCACAAAATGGGTGGTGTTTATTAAAGACATAGTTTGGTGTAGCTGTGACATCATAGCTTTAAGAAATGTGAATGTTGAAGGTACCGAGTGAGCCATTATACCTGACCGGCCAACGAAACTCAAAACCTTCATATCCTCATCTATATTGTGCAGTACCGTGGGGTGGATTCTTATCTGCACCTTGTCATAACACAGCATAGTCCATCTGACATGTGGTTTCCGTCATAGGCTTAAGCTTATCTCTAAGACGTCTGGTTTCCTCACACTGTGTGAAGACGCTGCCACAGTGTGCTCAGAATCCTGGGAGTTCTCTCATCAGTGTTTGGGAGAATATGTCTATGTCCTCCACCACTTTGCATTTTGCTGTAGGTGCACGTATTTCTTCATTCACAGTTTGTTTGTATTTGATTGGTTTTGTGCCGTCCATGTCATTCACTTTTTCTCTTACGCTTTCGTCACTCATCGATGTTAATTCAGATAAGGACTTTGACAGTACTTTGGAGGCGGTTGCCTTCATGGACATATTGTAGGACGCTTGCATAGGCACAAGTGTCTCTGAGTGTACCGAATGACCTTGACATTGGATGATCCTCCCCTGCGGAATGCAGTAAATGACGTCTTAATGTCGCTGAATTCAAGGCAGAACTTCCTTTAGATATTTTGGATAGTGTCTGTCCGTGAGAAGGTTTCTCTTCCCTTGATTTTGTTATTCTTTCTAGGTAACTCATTGTTCTCCTTCCGCTACTTTTCTTCTGTATGATTTGGCTATAACTTTCCTCGTCTCTCTCATTCTTCTGGTAATGGCAGCAGTAGGTCATTTGTGATATATTTGATTTGCATACACTCGGTCTCGTGTATACGCTCAGTATCACCAGAAATATAAACGTCATAACAAACAGAGGAAAAAAGGCTGCATTTTTAATTTATCATTATCATGTACCTTACGTAATACTAATCAGATGTGTGAAAAAGTCCACTATT
This sequence comes from Ridgeia piscesae, assembly GCA_025642075.2. Lineage (NCBI taxonomy): Eukaryota > Metazoa > Annelida > Polychaeta > Sabellida > Siboglinidae > Ridgeia > Ridgeia piscesae. Next base: position 17,612 of record JAODUO010000960.1, read on the forward strand.
ATTAAAAAAAACTCCGACCAAAGCCAGTACGTCTATGTCATTCGCTCGTTATCGTCAAAAACTACCCCACGTCATAATATGAGTCTATTACACTTTACTACAGGTTTTCAATTTCTGTGAGGCCAATTTAACCCATACAGGTTTTATCGAAACGTAAGTATCAACACATAGATACGATTAATATTTATGTACTGTATTATTTAACCTTGCATACGCTTCGTTGAATAATTGCGTACGCTCGGTATCGACCAAACTACCCCACCACATACACTGTTCCTGCGGCGCGCCCATTCAACAAAACGCTGACATTTTTTGAAGACTATGCTGAATGGTGAATTGGTTAAGAACGCACACCCTTGATTATTGGTTAATGCATAATTCGTGTTAGAATAATAATAATACATAATTGTTTTCAAAAAATGGCTTAACAATACCCTTTATTTATCTTTCATAATGTTGAAGATACACATGTAAAGGTTGGGTTCCCATGCTACCTGTCACCGAGGCGGTTGCCGTAACCACCATTACAATCCCGAGCTGTATGTTTTTGTAATTGTTATATTATCGTGATAACTTACCCATATATATTTATATATATATATATATATATATATATATATATATATATATATATTTCTAATTGTGGTTTATATTCCAACAGGACGCTCGACATGTGAAGACAATCGTTGTCATAAAGCGGGACATTGCGTAGACATCGTATATAAAAACAACACCATGTGCTTGAAACAAAACCAAGGCCTGTGCGTAGATTACAAAGCAGGCGAGAGCAAACAAATGTGCTACTATGGCATTTGTACTGAAGTCTCTGTTAGAAACGATACCCTGTGCGTGGGACTGTTCTGTGCACCGGTCGACACGTCCGCTACCTATCTCTGTCTGTGTCCGACTCCATACAGTGGCAGACATTGTGAAAGTACGTATATACACGAATTTTACATAACTATGTATGTATGCGTATATATATATATATATATATATATATATATATATATATATATATATATATATATATATATATATATATATATCTTTTTAATGGCGAATTCGAGGTTGTTCTGGAAGCTAACTGTTCTGTAGACAATACCAAGAATGTTCACCGAGTGACCGCCCACGTTGATCCTTGTTCCCTGTTCTTCCCTATTTCTCTCCCCCCGTGAACTGGAGATGTTTGGTTCACGATCTGCGCCGGAAGACATGTAGTCCCAGAAGTAGACATTGTTTTGTCCAAAGTGGTCAGCTAAATATCTGTGACGCTGCAAACGCGCACCTCAAGGCCATGTTCCTCTAAATACAGCTGCGGCGGGCATGTCTCAAGAATGGAGGACCAAAGATCATGCTAGACGGTGAACTGCTCACTTGCCAGTGACAGGGGGCACCACAGGAGAGATACAAAGACTCCTTGAAATGATCCGTCACCACTTGCAACACCGATCATCGCCAGTGAATCACACGACACAAGCAGCCGACCGTGACGTGCAGCCACGTGGGAAGATTTGCTGTCTCGCGTAGAATTCATCAGCCATCAGCCTGCCTCCACGAGACGTCCTACTTCGCAATTTATTGTTCATAAAGCAGAGCTATGATATTTTGGAAGGACGCAAGACACGTGTGGATCATTGCCTGCATGTGTTTATTGCATCGAACTTTGGCATCGTTCAGTACCTGGCCACGAACTATAGGCGTGGCGGCGCCATACCACTGAGTTGGACAATATGTCACATGCAGCAGATTATAATTAATTGCATATATATATATATATATATATATATATATATATATATATATATATATATATATATATATGTATAACAAGCCTTATATATGTATATGTGTATATATGTATATATGTATATATATATATATATATATATATATATATATATATATATATATACCAATACGAATACATTTATTTCAGGTTAAAACCCATATACAATTGGTACATACATTAGCACATCTAAGTAGCCTATAAAAGATCAAATATGTTAAAAATTAATAGATAAAAAATAAATACGGTTATAAGTTAGATAAATTTAAAATTGTAGAAAACCAGATAAAACAATGAGCAATATACAGGATGTGATTGTATAATAAATATGCAATATTAATTCATGTAAATAAACACCGTTTGAAAAAAAGTAAGTAATATAAACAATTTACTGACTTTAAAAACATATATAATAAAAACAAATATTATATGCGAGATATGATGACTGTCTTACAGATTTACTGTGCACAACGAATTGGCCCAGCTAATCCACATTGGGCCATTTACTATTTCAAAGCAATTGTACATAACCCTAATCAAGTCATTATTTATGTTAACAATGCGTTTTATTTAACCATAAATGTTCTTACGCAATAGGGCGTCGAATATATCAATAGCATTATTAGCAAACATGCTATTCGCGCTGTCCCGTCGGCTATATCCCAAAATCCGTCTATGCATATTCTTGTAGGCAACTTTAGCTTTTAAATAAGAGCCCTCCTTGAAGTTAACCCATAATTGGCAACAATAAGTTGTACAGCAATATGCATGAAACAGACGGACTAGTGGTGAAATTTTCTGATAATGCTATTAGACCTAGCATACACACACACACACACACACACACACACACACACACACACACACACACACACACAACACACACACACACACACACACACACACACACACACACACACACACACACACACACACACACACACACACACACACACACACACACACACACACACACACACACACACACACACACACACACACACACACACACACACACACACACACACACACACACACACACACACACACACACACACACACACACACACACACACACACACACACACACACACACACACACACACACACACACTGTTGTGTAGCTGGTGAGTTGGTGTAATATTAATGTGTTTAGTCTGCATCGCGTATGCCCTACATATCGTATCGTTATCGTATCACATCTGCAATCGACAATACCGTTGTAGCGCTTATATTTTTTCTGGCGTTATAAACGTTCCGATGGACGTTTCTGCGCATGCGCGATAAATGTAAAATCATGAATGTGCAACGAAAGGACAATGGATTTATGGTATAAATACTACAGGTTGTTCGTTAGTACATATATAACCTCTATGCAAAGTTATATGTCGCAAATTAACACGAGTTTTGAGGCATGTTTTGATAGCAAGCGTAGATCACGTGACTATAGTGCGCCATAATCCGTCACAGTGATTTAAACAAACGTAAGATGTTATTGTTTTGAAAGACATTTTAAGCAACTCTTCACAGTAATCATCACAGGAGAATTTACGAACAGCCCGTGGCATTTATACCAAAAATGCGTTGTCGTTTCGCTGCACATTGATGGTTTTACATTTATCGCGCATGCGCAGAAACATCAGTCGGAAAGTTTATAACGATCGGAAAAATGTAAGCGCGACACCGTATTAACTGCATATCCAATTGTATAACGTTTCAGATTTTGATTACACCACACCAACAATACCGACAACACCGCAACCTCTCGAATGGACGATGACGATAGCACTTCAAGTCTTCTTGATTCTGCTGATACCTGTCCTAACACTCGTAGTCATGGCTCTGCTTTTGTATGTAGCTATTTTACACATGTACACACACGCACGCACGCACGCACGCACGCACGCACGCACGCACGCACGCACACACACACACACACACACACACACACACACACACACACACACACATTTGAGGGCAAGACGCCCATGGTAGGCGTCTTACCCCATTCACTGAAAAGAAGATAAACAAAGAACTTGCAGACATAGAAATATAATAAAGTTGGCTAGTAGCAAATTCAGCAACGTACAAGTATGTTACTAGCCAACGCTTTGTCACTGAGGCAAATACAAATGTTAAATGCTACGTTCGCATAATGCAACGTATGTATATAATGTGTATATCAATTAGCACAAGTGTATTACAACTTCTCGGCAACTGCCACAAATTCATGTTGAGTATTGATTTTCATTTCAAGGAGAAAACGGAGCAAGCCGACAAACAACGTCTCCGTCGCTCCGTGCTCGATGATGACAGGGGCACAAACCACTGCAGAAGAAGAACACCAACAACAACAAGAACAGAAACAAAATGAAGAGGAGGGGCAGGAAGAGGAAGAGGAAGGAGAAAATGCATAGAAACCTAGTGAAAACGTGATACAAATGCCGCGATGGGTTTAACACAATTGAAATAAAAAACATACATGTGTATGGAAATAAAGCCGTTAAACAAATTTCAGATTCATATAGAGAATATAATTTAATTTTTATGAATGAACTTATTTGTGAATGCAAATAAAATTAGGGCACACAATTTCTAAAATGGTATATATGAATTTTATGTTGATGAATGAACTATTTGTGAATGCAAAATAAAATTATGGCACACAATTTCTAAAATGGTATATATATGTGTGTGTGTGTGTGTGTGTGTGTGTGTGTGTGTGTGTGTGTGTGTGTGTGTGTGTGTGTGTGTGTGTGTGTGTGTGTGTGTGTGTGTGTGTGTGTGTGTGTGTGTGTGTGTGTGTGTGTGTGTGTGTGTGTGTGTGTGTGTGTGTGTGTGTGTGTGTGTGTGTGTGTGTGTGTGTGTGTGTGTGTGTGTGTGTGTGTGTGTGTGTGTGTGTGTGTGTTGTGTGTGTGTGTGTGTGTGTGTGTGTGTGTGTGTGTGTGTGTGTGTTTTAGCCATTTATGAAAACAAACAGTCTAATCCAAACGAAACGTGTTGGTTTTCTTCTTCCCATGAGATATGTCGACTATTCAATTGGTGATATTTGCCAGACGACTTCCGCCTGATGTTGGTACTGTAATCGTTGTGATTAAACGTGTCACACACGTCATCCGGCCACGTCTTGGATGGCTCCAGATCGTCGCAGATAGATGGGAGTCGATACTGGGCCTCGCTTAGATTTATGCCGTCTGTGGTAACTCTGATCCAGCTCGTGTGTTTTTGACAATGTTAAAGCTCTATGGTCCCACACCACTGTCGAATTCTGTATTTTGTGATTACTAATTTTGTTCACCTCAATTTAATGCATTCATTTTTAAGTCTACATTATGTCATTATGAAACTTCCTTTGATATGGCTAACAATTTTTATGAATGAACTTATTTGTGAATGCAAATAAAATTAGGGCACACAATTTCTAAAATGGTATATATGAATTGTATGTTGATGAATGAACTATTTGTGAATGCAAAATAAAATTATGGCACACAATTTCTAAAATGGTATATATATGTGTGTGTGTGTGTGTGTGTGTGTGTGTGTGTGTGTGTGTGTGTGTGTGTGTGTGTGTGTGTGTGTGTGTGTGTGTGTGTGTGTGTTTTGTGTGTGTGTGTGTGTGTGTGTGTGTGTGTGTGTGTGTGTGTGTGTGTGTGTGTGTGTGTGTGTGTGTGTGTGTGTGTGTGTGTGTGTGTGTGTGTGTGTGTGTGTGTGTGTGTGTGTGTGTGTGTGTGTGTGTGTGTGTGTGTGTGTGTGTGTGTGTGTGTGTGTGTGTGTGTTTTAGCCATTTATGAAAACAAACAGTCTAATCCAAACGAAACGTGTTGGTTTTCTTCTTCCCATGAGATATGTCGACTATTCAATTGGTGATATTTGCCAGACGACTTCCGCCTGATGTTGGTACTGTAATCGTTGTGATTAAACGTGTCACACACGTCATCCGGCCACGTCTTGGATGGCTCCAGATCGTCGCAGATAGATGGGAGTCGATACTGGGCCTCGCTTAGATTTATGCCGTCTGTGGTAACTCTGATCCAGCTCGTGTGTTTTTGACAATGTTAAAGCTCTATGGTCCCACACCACTGTCGAATTCTGTATTTTGTGATTACTAATTTTGTTCACCTCAATTTAATGCATTCATTTTTAAGTCTACATTATGTCATTATGAAACTTCCTTTGATATGGCTAACGATTTTGTTTTTGAGGAAGCAACATTAAGCTATTATTTAAAAAACATTCACTGTAATCAACTTGAAAACCTTGACTGGTGAAGCCGACATGTTTGTAAATTGTTTTGTGCGTAATATAAGCAAATAACAATAATCATAGTTTCTGAAACCATTTTAGTATCTTACTGTATTTTTAATGGTAAACGTTTTATTATTTAATGTTACATATTAATTTATTGGTGATAAGTTTAGGTTATGAGTTAGGATTCTTAGAAGCTTTACTTTTTTTAATGTATTTATTATTATCATTTTACATTTTGTCTTTACCGTTTAATTACGTACATTTTATGTATTCGTGTTTTGCCAATGTTGTATTTTATGCGCCTCTGAGCGGAAGTATATTCCGGATATACCACGATTGATTGATTGCCTGACTGACTGTCTGTCTGTCTGTCTGTCTGTCTGGCTGGCTGGCTGGCTGGCTGGCTGGCTGGCTGGCTGGCTGGCTGGCTGGCTGGCTGGCTGGCTGGCTGGCTGGCTGGCTGGCTGGCTGGCTGGCTGGCTGGCTGGCTGGCTGGCTGGCTGGCTGGCTGGCTGGCTGGCTGGCTGGCTGACTGACTGACTGACTGACTGACTGACTGACTGACTGACTGACTGACTGACTGACTGACTGACTGACTGACTGACTGACTGACTGACTGACTGACTGACTGACTGACTGACTGACTGACTGACTGACTGACTGCTGACTGACTGACTGACTGACTGACTGACTGACTGACTGACTGACTGACTGACTGACTGACTGACTGACTGACTGACTGACTGACGACTCGACTGACTGCTGACTGACTGACGACTGACTGACTGACTGACTGACTGACTGACGACTGACTGACTGACGACTGACTGACTGACTGACTGACTGACTGACTGACGACGACTGACTGACTGACTGGACTGACTGACTGACTGCTGACTGACTGACTGACTGACTGACTGACTGACTGACTGACTGACTGACATACTGACTGACGACTGACTGACGACTGACTGACGACGACGGACTGACTGACTGACTGACGACGACGACTGACTGACGACTGACTGACTGACGAGACGACTGACGACTGACTGACGACTGACGACTGACCTGACTGACTGACGACTGACCGACTGACTGACTGACTGACTGACTGACTGACGACTGACGACTGACGATACGACTGACTGACTGACGACTGACTGACTGACGACTGACGACTGAACATGACTGAACTGACGACTGACGACTGACTGACGACTGACTGACGACTGACTGAACTGACGACTGACTGACTGACTGACTGACTGACTGACTGACTGACTGACTGACTGACTGACTGACTGACTGACTGACTGACTGACTGACTGACTGACTGACTGACTGACTGACTGACTGACTGACTGACTGACTGACTGACTGACTGACTGACTGACTGACTGACTGACTGACTGACTGACTGACTGACTGACTGACTGACTGACTGACTGACTGACTGACTGACTGACTGACTGACTGACTGACTGACTGACTGACTGACTGACTGACTGACTGACTGTTGACTGTGTTAATGTTTGTTTGTTTGTTTGTTTGTTTGTTTGTTTGTTTGTTTGTTTATTTGTTTTTTGTGATCTCGCAGTTGATTTTTATAATCGGTTGCGTCAATTTGTGACCTCAGCGGTATATCTAAATTTCTTACAACGGTAGGAACGAAAGAAAACGTTATTTAGAACGTTTTACGTAATTTGGAACAATCGTAGAAAATACGCACAAAGTATTTTAGACATTATGCATAATACGCCATCTTTGATTTTCTTCACATTCAAAAGCAAATCATCGTTTTCTGGCAAAATATAACTACAGTGTATTTAGACATCGAATTTGTAAACTATGGTCACATGAATTACTTTTATATAGGTGTCACTTGGAATATGAATAAGGGTACAGTAATGGGACCACTGTTGTTTTATTACAGGTGTTATTTCTCCAGGTGTAAGAGTGAAACTATTTTCCGATGATTATTTGATTTATAGAGCACTTCATTTAACAAATGGTTGATCTAAACATAGCCCGCAGCTCGGCCCGCACCGCACTGGTCTGGACAGCAAGAAATCCGAAACCGCCAGGGCCTTATATATATATATATATATATATATATATATATATATATATATATATATATATATATATATATATATACAGTGTTCCCCTGGGTAAAATGATGAGTGAGGTGGTAGGTTGAGCCACGCAAGTGTCGAACGCACAATGCGGTGCTAAGATGGTCTGGGACATACCCCTTGGATCAATTTTTTTAATTTGCTTAAAAATAGTACATTATAAAGTGCGTTTTAACCTATTCTCTGGCATATAGTAGGGACAAACATTACTAGTTAGCACGTAAATGTGTTTGCAAGTACAAAAAACATGTCAGAGGGTTTTTATTTCAGTGTGTGATAGCATTACATTACATTACATTACATGATAGCATTACAGGATTCATAGCGTTTTGTGATAAGTCACTGTTTTTTAACATGAACCCTATTTGTTCCGAAAACAAAGTTTCAGTGAATTATTTTATAATTACCTACTATAAAATAATGAGTCTACAGCTTAGGGTGATTCCAGATTTTCAGTGTCTTCAGTACATTCTGACCTGTAATTTGGCGAAAATATAAATAATTGACATTCCACTGTCATGCGTTGTTTTAGCTTTTAGTTTTAGACAATATGCCATTAACACCAAGTAATAATTCACTGTGATAATTCAAGGATATCGCCTATATTAACAAAATGTCCAAGAAATATGTGCTGTCCCATGTGGGGTGGTTGGATTTTCTTTGCATTATCTCTTCACCATTTGCATGATTTATAGCATAAAAACACTATTTATTGAAGATTTATATATATATATATATATATATATATATATATATATATATATATATATATATATATATATATACATATCCCATCTTATACTTTATACAATCAATAGTATGAATATACCCTAAAACGAGATCATCATGTGACTGCTAACAGGGATATAGTTTTACTTAGACGATTTAATTCACTGATGTCAGTGCTGTTACGGTCAGTCTGAATGTCACAACACATAAGTCAACAGCGTCAGCCTCCCCATCCACCGACTAGCGATGTCATGTTCTGACACCAATGTGGTGCTGAAGCTCCGTCGTATCCCAGCAAGATTACTGTTGTGTTACCATGTGAGTGGAGGTTTTTAAGAAGACATATACATGCGTTGGCATGCCTCAGTAGAAGTGCCGCTAGTGGTTTCGGTCCCGCAGGCTACCTTGTCTGTACCTGCACCAGGTGTGTGTGTGTGTGTGTGTGTGTGTGTGTGTGTGTGTGTGTGTGTGTGTGTGTGTGTGTGTGTGTGCGCGTGCGCGCGTATGTGTACATCTGTGAATTACCGTGCAAACTTTGCGATTCAAGACTCTTTAATTATGATATTTAGTTTTGTCGGAGAATTACTATCAATATTTTGTATAAACGTCCTACGATTGGATGAAGCACAAAAACAAACTTTGCTATCATTTAGTAATGAAAGATGCGTTGAGAAGAACTGCTAAAAGAAGGTAAGTAGACTAAATATAGTAGCATGTGCACATTTTCACTATTAAACTGGGTGTTGACATATTACACCACAAATAACATAACTGGATATTAAAAACAAACATCAATGAAGTAGATTTTATGTTTGCAGACTTTGTTAATGATTATCCACGTATAGAACACGTGTATGATATGACACTTGTGTGAACCGATCTATGTTTATTAACTGTACAGTATATCGTGAACAAATGAACATATTCAAAACAAAGTCACGTATACTTTCGTATCCGTATTCATGCGTGCATAAATCTTAACGGAACAACGCTGCGTGGATCATATCCCACACGAAGAACTACCGTGCTTTACACCCTGTGAACCATTTCATGAATCTTAAGGTGAATTAACTTTGTGAATGATTGTCCACATATGCAACATACAAAGGGCTTCACATCTGTATAAATAAGTTCAGGAATTTTAAGATTTTCAGATAGTGTGAATGCCTTTCCACGCGTGGAAAAAGCGTCGGGCTTCACACGTACGTGAAGCCTTTCATGTATAATGAGGTTACGAGACGATGTTAGTGATTTACCACATATATTGCAAGTGTACAACTTTACAACTGTGCCGACAAAGACTACTAGACGTACTGTATGATTTACCACAAGTGATACATGTATATGGCTTGACACCTGTGTGAATCTGTTTGTGAATTTTAAAGGAGGAAAACCGTGTGAATGATTGTCCACATGTTGCACATCGGTGTATGTAGACTTTGCTCGGCTTCATACGTATGTGAATCTTGCTGTGCGACTTAAGGGAACTATAGACTGTGCAAACGATTCTGCACATACAGGACAGGAGTATTGCTTCACACCCGTGTGGCCACGTTCATGAGTCCTAAGGTTGTCAGACCGCGTGAATGGTTTTCTACAGGTACGACAAGAGTAAGGCTTCACACCTGTGTGAATGTGTCCATGCATCCTAAGGTTGTGCGACTGTGTGAACGACTTTCCACACACGCCACAAACATACGGTTTTACACCCGTGTGAATCCGTTTGTGTTGATTGAGGTTTCCGAGCGTTGTAAACGATTTGCCACAAATGTTGCAACTGTACGGCTTGACACCGGGGTGAACAGACTGCTCGTGTTTATAGCAAGACGTGGAGCTTTACCTGCCAGTGATGAAATAAGTAGTTCTGATTGACAAAGTTGACATGTTACTGAATGATTTCCAAAAAAAGTTGGAGAAAACTTAGTATGGTTCAGTATACAGAATGATAATGTATACTGGAGTACCTTGTAAGCCATCAGAACTGTGCCACAAGTCTGAGTGCAGCTAGTTAAGGTGATATCTGCTGGAGTGTGCTGGGCGTCCGTTGGTGCTGTTTCTAAACATCACACCTGATTCAATGCGGAGGTGTTTTGTTCTTCTATAGTCTTCACTGCATATATGTGTACACAAAAACTACACATCCACAAAATATAACTTAAATCAACTGACAAAAATGCACAACTGACCATCCTTTGGCCAAGCTCTGGTTTGATTGTCAGACAGTCAAGAAAGACAGAATTTTTCCCACATTATTCATATATGGCATTTAGCATTGCATGAATTTAAGTAGCTATGCAAAAACGTTTCTAATAGATTGGTAGGCCTCAGAACAATTGCAGAAAACATATTTAGGCTGATGCTGTGAGCAACAGATTAATTAATGTATGTCTAAAATTGGGCATAACAATCTAAAAAAGTTAATTCATTGATTGATTTACAACTAAAAATAATGGAATTGCAAAAAAATACTAAACATAATAATATCATTAGTGTGTTACTTGATGTGACCATCAAGTTAAAAAATAGTAAAAAATTGAAGTAACCGCACGTACATATACATGTACGTATGTATGTATGTATGTATGTATGTATGTATGTATGTATGTATATATATATATATATATATATATATATATATATATATATATATATATATATATATACGTACATGTGTATGTACGTACGGGTACTTCAATTTTTTACTCTAAACCTTAAATTGGACAGATATACTATAACAAAGATGGTGTTACTGTTATGGAATTGCACGATGCAAACTGCCTGGCGCTGGACACTGGACACGGCTGATGACTTGTCTGGCTGGCCTAGGCGCCCTATGCAACAGTCAAAACCAGGCCTAAAAATCACCAATACTGCCGCATTGCTCGTGTCTAATATAAGCACCTATAAAAGAACAATAAATAATCACGTCTGAATTAACTACCTGGTAACACGTCAGTTAGATGCTATTTTGACTATGCAACCAGCGTCCCTGTCAACGAGTGTCACTATTCAATGCTAGTTTCACTTCACTCGCTAGGCGGCGTCCATGTCCAGGGTCAAGGTTGTTGCATCAACACATGTAACAACAACGTTTGATGAGAGAGATGGCTGGCTCTGCGAGAGAAGTTGTCACCCTACAGATAGGGCATTATGCCAATTTTGTAGGGACACACTGGTGGAATATACAGGTAATCGCTTACAGGATTGTTAGTGACAGTGTTGTATAACATTAGACCGTTAAAGCTACAGTAAAGCGTCGGCATCTGAATCTTAGCGTGTACCAGTACTGAACTCTCTGAAGTCTGAACTGAGGCTCAGCGGCAGGGGTGTCCCGAACTGAGAACCGACTGGAGTGTGCTGGGATGCTGCTGACCATCCGCTGACTGTTGTGTCAAACTTCATCATTAAAAAAGTCAAAACATGGGGAAAGTTCTTTCACTCTATGTTGCTCCATTTCATTCAGCTGCATCAATGAAAATCTGTCTACAGACAGTGGTGGACATTTGTTTCCAAATGCGTCTTTGACTAATTGCAGAGTGCCAGAATGCTTTCTTTCAGGACCATGTTGACAAGAAGTCGATATACCATTCGATTGGGCAGGTCTGCCAAAAGAAGACAGTGTAAAGTGCTTTGGCCAGTCCTAAAGACTGGATATTCTACTATAAAATAATATATATACATATATTCACTTTATTTTGTTATTAATATTGCTGTTTACACAAGACCTGTTAAATCAGAGCCAAACAAAGCCAAAGAATGAATGATTACTAATTCTTTGAGCGTTAAATTGTTCAATAATTACTCACTCAACCCAGGAATGCTAAAGTACAAAGAATTAAGACTTATCTGATCTCTTCTCTCAGATACTGGACAGCGCCTTTTGCAGGGTGTTTAAAGTCCACCGAGAATTTGTGAGTCCACCACAGGTTACACATTTCCCCCCTGTGTAGGACCTTTTACTTCCCCTGGCATAGACGCCAGATAGAAGGGACCACTGGCTTTTAGTGTCTCTTCCGAAAGACAGGCAAATGTGGGGTGAACAAAATTGCCTAAGTTTCGAAACAGCGTTAGGTGGGATTGAACCATCGTCCCCTCGATTGACAGTCCGGCACTCTGCAGCGCAAGCACTGCTCCCCACTAAATTTGAAATGAAACAGGTTAAGTAATGTGGCAGCTTTGTTTGTCACTGAATGTGATAGCTTGAAAACATTTGCATTTTTCAATTCCACCATGATGAAAATGAGGCTATGCCCTCATCTCCACATTGTATTGTGGGGAAATATGGTGGTGCCACCTATTGAGTGAGTTAATGAAACATATACTTATGCGTGTTTCTTCCCAAGGATTTTATGTAGGATCAAACTTTTTTTTGCACCTCAGAATTCCTGCCGTCTAAAATGAACTTGAATTCTCAAAATGATGGAATTACATATCAGGAGCAAATTTTCAAAAATCTATTGATAGTTTATTTTCAGGTCATAATAAACATCTTGACTGGCATATATGTATGTCAGTTAATATGTAATCCTGCAAGACTTGTCAGTGGCCTACCAGTGTGTTCTGTAAAATGCTTTTTTGTTTAAGCTCTAGTCTTTTGTGAGAAAATCTGCTTAAATTGTTGTACAACTGACTTAAGTTTGTTCTGTTTTACTTTCAGGATTCATCGTTTGTGTACAGTGCAAGTGAGATGGTATATCCCAAAGAAATAAACCATGATGTGCTTTTTCGGGAAGGACATAACCTGAAGGTAAGGTGTGGGAAAGACAGTCTGATGTCTATACTGAATACCCTCAAAATGTAATGTTATTTTAATAAATTGTATATTATTTAGTTATGCATTGACACAACTTTGCTAAATATAGATGAGTACAAAAGATAATCAATAATATTAAAATTGCATCAAGATTGGTCTGATTGGATGAGTAATTTTTAAGATATGGAGGATAATTTCATGTTGGCATTTCACGATGAGCCCCAGTCTACCAGGGGTGTCATTAGTTCTTGATTTATACCTGCTGATAAATGATTGTTTGCAACATTTACGCATGTTTTGTATGATTATGTGAGTCGTCTATTGATCAGTTTTATGTACCAGTTGTAACATCCGCACTGTTGTGAAAGCTGTTTAAATTACATAATGTTTTGACAAATGTTTGGAACAGATTATTTGGGAAAGCGTTTCTTATAATAATAATTATAATTGTGTGTGTGTTATTGAAAAGATCACATTTGTAATTTGTAAATGGATTCTTTGTAGGGTGAAATCACATATACACCAAGACTGATTGCTTTTGATCTCAAAGGTAGGAAGGTGTAATACTTTTGCTGGCATCCAACTAGGCGCAGACATATTTGTGTATATTGTATTATGTAGCGTAACTAGTGTTTCCTCCTAAATGCCTTACCTATTATTTCAATGTACCAGAAACTACTTTTATTTGTGGTGTTCAGCTAATCCAAATTTCATTGCTAATTCGCTTACAATTTAAAAAAAAAAGGTTACACATTTTATCTCCGTAGTTTTTCATCCATCTATTGACAAGTTTAATATTAGCACCTTCCAGTTGTGGCAATGGAGGGCCTTGACATAGTAGACTACCTGACTTATTTTTCCTTTATAATAACATTGTTAGTAAAATTGAACATTGACTTGCCTGCTTTGTAAGTAATCAAAGGAATTTGTTAATTTTTTTTCTAACTTTCTCATTGCATTTTTACTTGCTCTACTGTTTGAAAACTATATTAATAATAAGAGTGTAGTTCTTATATAGCAGCATGTATCGCCATACAAATAATTATTCTTGGGTGCTTTACAATGGTTATTCTGATTTAATTAAAATAATATAAAACATACGCTTATACAATACTACTTTGAAATGCAATCATTCCTGCTAATAAAACAATTATGATCCCTAAGAATACATATATAAATAAGCACAACTATACATCGTATTAAAAGAAACAGTATATTAATTAAACAGTAAATTAATTAAAATAAATATATGAATAGTGGACTAATTAACTACGATCATCGAATGTCAAAATAATCTGTAAAAAGATTCGTCTTGAGTGCAACTTTAAATGGATGTCATACTAATAAATATTTGACTAATTTTAAGTTGTGCTTTGAATGTTTTATGCTTCAGGAAGTCTGCGAATGTTACGGCAGGAAGGGGAACTGTATGACATAGAAACAGAGGAAGATAATATTAAATGGTAATAAAAAAAATGTATACAGTACATTGAATGATTATCGACACAGTAACTGTACAAGATATAACTTGATACACGAATCACAATAAGATGTATATCACAATTCCTATTGTACGATCAAATAAATCATGTTGTTGTTTGTGACTTATATAATTAATTGTTTTTATGGGTCAGTTGAAATGCTTTTTTAAACACTTGTTTCAAATGCGGTAGTGCTGTTACATTAAAAAAATTCCCACAATCACATTTAAAAAAACATTTAGTATATAATGATGTTATTATACATTTGAAATATATATAATTATATATATATATATATATATATACACACACACACACACCCATATATACCGGTATACTCATATCTTGTGCAAATGATCATTTAGTTCATTAATCCAAAGTAAACTGGAATGTCAGCGTAAAATATTTTGGCAAAATATCTATAATTATGTCACTGTGTATCGATATGTGACAAGTGCCAGTGGGTCGTGGTTTGCTGTATAGAGGTTTGCTGCCAATTGCTGGTAGAGTAGTTTTAATTTCTTGTGAATAATTTATTTGTCACACACCTCAACAGGGCAGGTGACACAACCTTGCACAAAGTGGACACAGGACAGAAGAATGAGTTCCTTCAAGACTTAGACAAGGACCAGGTGAGTGACTAGTGACACGAGTGACGAGTCACCATGACTGACTAGGTGAAGTAAGTGACTAGTGACACGAGTGATTGAGTCACCATGACTGACTAGGTGAAGTAAGTGACTAGTGACACGAGTGACTGATCACCATGACTGACTAGGTGAAGTAAGTGACTAGTGACACGAGTGACGAGTCACCATGACTGACTAGGTGAAGTAAGTGACTAGTGACACGAGTGATTGAGTCACCATGACTGACTAGGTGAAGTAAGTGACTAGTGACACGAGTGATTGAGTCACCATGACTGACTAGGTGAAGTAAGTGACTAGTGACAGAGTGACTACCACCATGCTGACTATGTGAAGTAAGTGACTAGTGACACGAGTGATTGAGTCACCATGACTGACTAGGTGAAGTAAGTGACTAGTGACACCAGTGACTGAATCACCATGACTGACTAGGTGAAGTAAGTGATTAGTGACACCAGTGACTGAATCACCATGACTGACTAGGTGAAGTAAGTGACTAGTGACACCAGTGACTGAATCACCATGACTGACTAGGTGAAGTAAGTGATTAGTGACATGAGTGACTGAATCACCATGACTGACTAGGTGAAGTAAGTGATTAGTGACACCAGTGACTGAATCACCATGACTGACTAGGTGAAGTAAGTGACTAGTGACACCAGTGACTGAATCACCATGACTGACTAGGTGAAGTAAGTGACTAGTGACACCAGTGACTGATCACCATGACTGACTAGGTGAAGTAAGTGACTAGTGACACCAGTGACTGATCACCATGACTGACTAGGTGAAGTAAGTGACTAGTGACACGAGTGACTGAGTCACCATGACTGACTAGGTGAAGTAAGTGACTAGTGACACGAGTGACTGAATCACCATGACTGACTAGGTGAAGTAAGTGACTAGTGACACCAGTGACTGGTCACCATGACTGACTAGGTGAAGTAAGTGACTAGTGACACCAGTGACTGAGTCACCATGACTGACTAGGTGAAGTAAGTGACTAGTGACACCAGTGACTGAGTCACCATGACTGACTAGGTGAAGTAAGTGACTAGTGACACGAGTGACTGAGTCACCATGACTGACTAGGTGAAGTAAGTGACTAGTGACACCAGTGACTGAGTCACCATGACTGACTAGGTGAAGTAAGTGACTAGTGACACCAGTGACTGAATCACCATGACTGACTAGGTGAAGTAAGTGACTAGTGACACCAGTGACTGAGTCACCATGACTGACTAGGTGAAGTAAGTGACTAGTGACACCAGTGACTGAATCACCATGACTGACTAGGTGAAGTAAGTGACTAGTGACACCAGTGACTGAATCA
Source organism: Ridgeia piscesae (assembly GCA_025642075.2). Taxonomy (NCBI): domain Eukaryota; kingdom Metazoa; phylum Annelida; class Polychaeta; order Sabellida; family Siboglinidae; genus Ridgeia; species Ridgeia piscesae. The sequence continues at coordinate 34,733 of JAODUO010000960.1, forward strand.
CCATGACTGACTAGGTGAAGTAAGTGACTAGTGACACCAGTGACTGAATCACCATGACTGACTAGGTGAAGTAAGTGACTAGTGACACCAGTGACTGAATCACCATGACTGACTAGGTGAAGTAAGTGACTAGTGACACCAGTGACTGAATCACCATGACTGACTAGGTGAAGTAAGTGACTAGTGACACCAGTGACTGAGTCACCATGACTGACTAGGTGAAGTAAGTGACTAGTGACACCAGTGACTGAGTCACCATGACTGACTAGGTGAAGTAAGTGACTAGTGACACCAGTGACTGAGTCACCATGACTGACTAGGTGAAGTAAGTGACTAGTGACACCAGTGACTGAGTCACCATGACTGACTAGGTGAAGTAAGTGACTAGTGACACCAGTGACTGAATCACCATGACTGACTAGGTGAAGTAAGTGACTAGTGACACCAGTGACTGAGTCACCATGACTGACTAGGTGAAGTAAGTGACTAGTGACACCAGTGACTGAGTCACCATGACTGACTAGGTGAAGTAAGTGACTAGTGACACCAGTGACTGGGTCACCATGACTGACTAGGTGAAGTAAGTGACTAGTGACACCAGTGACTGAATCACCATGACTGACTAGGTGAAGTAAGTGACTAGTGACACCAGTGACTGAGTCACCATGACTGACTAGGTGAAGTAAGTGACTAGTGACACCAGTGACTGAGTCACCATGACTGACTAGGTGAAGTAAGTGACTAGTGACACCAGTGACTGAGTCACCATGACTGACTAGGTGAAGTAAGTGACTAGTGACACGAGTGACAAATCACCATGACTGACTAGGTGAAGTAAGTGACTAGTGACACCAGTGACTGAGTCACCATGACTGACTAGGTGAAGTAAGTGACTAGTGACACCAGTGACTGATCACCATGACTGACTAGGTGAAGTAAGTGACTAGTGACACCAGTGACTGAGTCACCATGACTGACTAGGTGAAGTAAGTGACTAGTGACACGAGTGACTGAATCACCATGACTGACTAGGTGAAGTAAGTGACTAGTGACACAGTGACTGAGTCACCATGACTGACTAGGTGAAGTAAGTGACTAGTGACACCAGTGACTGAATCACCATGACTGACTAGGTGAAGTAAGTGACTAGTGACACCAGTGACTGGGTCACCATGACTGACTAGGTGAAGTAAGTGACTAGTGACACCAGTGACTGAATCACCATGACTGACTAGGTGAAGTAAGTGACTAGTGACACCAGTGACTGAATCACCATGACTGACTAGGTGAAGTAAGTGACTAGTGACACCAGTGACTGAGTCACCATGACTGACTAGGTGAAGTAAGTGACTAGTGACACCAGTGACTGAATCACCATGACTGACTAGGTGAAGTAAGTGACTAGTGACACCAGTGACTGAATCACCATGACTGACTAGGTGAAGTAAGTGACTAGTGACACCAGTGACTGAGTCACCATGACTGACTAGGTGAAGTAAGTGACTAGTGACACCAGTGACTGAATCACCATGACTGACTAGGTGAAGTAAGTGACTAGTGACACCAGTGACTGAGTCACCATGACTGACTAGGTGAAGTAAGTGACTAGTGACACCAGTGACTGGGTCACCATGACTGACTAGGTGAAGTAAGTGACTAGTGACACGAGTGACTGAGTCACCATGACTGACTAGGTGAAGTAAGTGACTAGTGACACGAGTGATAGTCACCATGACTGACTAGGTGAATAAGTATTAGTGACACAATTCACCACTGACTGATATTGAGTAAGACCAGATGATGGTGACTGACTATTTATAGTGACAGTAATTGAGTCACCATGACTGACTAGGTAGTACTAGTGCTTTCCCATGACACCAGTGAACATGGGTCACCATGACTGACTAGGTGGTAAGTAAGTGAATAGTCAACAGACAATAGGGGAATTAATTGACTTGTTACTTACCAACCTGATTAGTGACAGTAATTATGAAACGGGACACCAATCTGATTACCATGACTGACTAGGTGAAGTAAGTGACTAGTTGACACTGACTTATGAATGATCTTAATCATTTGACTCAGTTTATCACCATGACTGACATAATGTAGTAGTAAATACAGTATGAGACTGAATAATGTGACAATGCTAGTGACTGAGTCACCATGACTGACTAGGTGAAGTAAGTGACATGACACCAGACTGGTGACACTAAAAGGGGGGGTAATTACTAAGTGACTAAGAGTCACCATGACTGACTAGGTGAAGTAAGTGTTATACAACAGTGACTGTGACTGACCTAGTGACACATGCGGTCACCATGACTGACTAGGTGATAGTCAAGTGACTAGTGACACTGGTAAAGAAGGACTAGTGACACAATGATTGGTCACCATGACTGACTAGGTGAAGTAAGTGACTAGTGACACCAGTGACTGAATCACCATGACTGACTAGGTGAAGTAAGTGATTAGCATGACACCAGTGACTGAGAGTCACCATGACTGACTAGGTGAAGTAAGTGACTAGTGACACCAGTGACTGGGTCACCATGACTGACTAGGTGAAGTAAGTGACTAGTGACACCAGTGACTGAATCACCATGACTGACTAGGTGAAGTAAGTGACTAGTGACACCAGTGACTGAGTCACCATGACTGACTAGGTGAAGTAAGTGACTAGTGACACCAGTGACTGGGTCACCATGACTGACTAGGTGAAGTAAGTGACTAGTGACACCAGTGACTGAGTCACCATGACTGACTAGGTGAAGTAAGTGACTAGTGACACCAGTGACTGGGTCACCATGACTGACTAGGTGAAGTAAGTGACTAGTGACACGAGTGACTGAGTCACCATGACTGACTAGGTGAAGTAAATGACTAGTGACACGAGTGACAAATCACCATGACTGACTAGGTGAGCGACTAAGTCATTATGACAGAATTACACGATATATTTAGTTAAACCAGATGATGGTGCTTGCATCTATTTATAGTTGTCATTGTAAATATGAAACTGCACCCACTGTGTCAACACCTTGGCATCTTTGCCTCTTCCCATCCCATAACATGGGGCTTACAGAGGCACTGTAAACTTTTTTGCAAGATGTGTTGGTAATTTGTTAATTAATAGATACAACAGACAATAGCGGGAAATTAATTGTACTTTGTTACTTACCAACTCTGATTATGATCAGTTAATTATCAGAAACGGGAACTACCCAATCAATGATTAATCGAAACATGTCGTGTGTGTAAGAAATATTGACACTGATTATAATATTTTAATTCATTTGGAGTCTCAGTTTGTCAAAACATAAAACAAATGTACATGCAATGTAGTATAAAATACAGTATGAAAGAACTGCAATGAATGGTGTCAACTGTCTTAGGATGAAGACATAGCGGTGACGGATGTATCAAGTAAGGACATCGATACACTGGACACACAAGAAGCTGGTGAGAACACAATCAAACACGGTCGGGGTACATTTCACTAACGTTATTAAGAGCTCTTAAACCCAATTCTGCACTTAAAATCAGTTGTTATACATAACAGTGATCTTGTGTACCTGAAACCTGTCGACAACATGGCGCGCCGGCAGGACATTGTCACTGGTGTGTCATGGAAATAGTGTCCTTGGTAATATGGCAATGGATATTTGCACACAAAAATTATTTAACAACGGGTTTTGTTTAACCGTTTCAGCGTGATAGGCTCCTTCAGCGGCCACCTGGTGTGCGCTACTTGAATATGACAAGCCCCTATTGCGGCACTGACGAATAATGATGTCTGCTATCCAAAGTTTATCATGGGTTATCCCCTTGTTAAATTTTGTTTGAGATTTTGAGATCATTTTTAGGTAACTTGTAAAGAAGCACTAATGGCTACATTGCAAAAATCGTTGAGTGTAGTAATGGAAATGATATTACTTATGTCATTGATGCCAAGTTACCAAGTGACAACTTACTTAGACGGATCGTTTTTATAATACTAGTGATGTAATTTATTGAATATAGCTGATTACGATCATTGTATGTAAATTACACAGGCTGTAATAGACTTTGTGAACATTGACTGCTGACAGAGGCAGACCGGCAACAAACTGTCGCACTTTATTCAGTCATTATGTTAATTGTGAACATTATATTTATCCGGTTTACGATTATGAAATTAAAATATATCCTAGCTACATTACTTTCAGAATGATGTTCTAAATATTGAAGAAAATTTTTTTTATTGCAGCTGAAATCTTGAGTTGATGTGATGCAGTCGGTTTTCATGTCAAGTCACTGGGTATTCAGTGATCAGAGCATCTGAGGGCTGTAGCAGTGAAAGGGTTAATGATGGATTTTCCTTAGCAATTCTTTATCTCAGTGAGACACTTCCCTGACACCACTAATTAAATAGAGTTTGTCAGTTCCATTACTTGGCAATTATTAGCAGGAAGTTCACTGACTTGCATGTCTACAATGTGGGAATTTTTTAACCAAGCTGGACATTGAAGAAGTTTGCTGTTAAGCTAACAATGTTTTGTCGACAGCAACCAGCGATGCACATGGTCATGTGGCGCCACCTGGTGTGGACAGCAGTGGAGTGGTGAAACTGTACGACTTGGACACAAGTGTGGAGGTGTGGACGGACTACTTGAGGCCGCATCTACACCCGCGCTCCATCCACTTAGTGCAGCAGTATCAGCACCACAAGTGAGTCTCATAGTCAGTAGGGCCATAAGGTCAGAGTGGCCCTAAGAGTCAGTGTGGCCCTAGTCAGCATGCCATCATTCAGTGTATCATACAATCTGTATGGCCGTTATAGTCAATGTGGTCAATCTGTGGGGTCCTACAATCTATGGGCCTACGATCAGTATGGGCCTACGATCAGTATGGGCCTACGATCAGTATGGGCCTACAATCAGTACGGGCCTATGATCAGTATGGGCCTATGATCAGTATGGGCCTTCAATCAGTATGGGCCTACAAGCAGTATGGGCCTACAATCAGTATGGGCCTTCAATCAGTATGGGCCTTCAAGCAGTATGGGCCTACAAGCAGTAGGGGCCTACAAGCAGTATGGGCTACAAGCAGTATGGGCCTACAAGCAGTATGGGTCTACAAGCAGTATGGGCCTACAAGCAGTATGGGCCTACAAGCAGTATGGGCCTACAAGCAGTATGGGCTACAAGCAGTATGGGCCTACAAGCAGTATGGGCTACAAGCAGTATGGGCTACAAGCAGTATGGGCCTACAAGCAGTATGGGCCTACAAGCAGTATGGGCTACAAGCAGTATGGGCTACAAGCAGTATGGGCCTACAAGCAGTATGGGCCTACAAGCAGTATGGGCCTACAAGCAGTATGGGCCTACAAGCAGTATGGGCTACAAGCAGTATGGGCCTACAAGCAGTATGGGCCTACAAGCAGTATGGGCTACAAGCAGTATGGGCTACAAGCAGTATGGGCCTACAAGCATGGTACAGCATGGGCTACAAGCAGTATGGGCCTACAAGCAGTATGGGCCTACAAGCAGTATGGGCCTACAAGCAGTATGGGCTACAAGCAGTATGGGCCTACAAGCAGTATGGGCTACAAGCAGTATGGGCCTACAAGCAGTATGGGCCTACAAGCAGTATGGGCCTACAAGCAGTATGGGCTACAAGCAGTATGGGCTACAAGCAGTATGGGCCTACAAGCAGTATGGGCTACAAGCAGTATGGGCTACAAACAGTATGGGCTACAAGCAGTATGGGCTACAAGCAGTATGGGTCTACAAGCAGTATGGGCCTACAAGCAGTATGGGTCTACAAGCAGTATGGGCTACAAGCAGTATGGGCTACAAGCAGTATGGGCCTACAAGCAGTATGGGCTACAAGCAGTATGGGCCTACAAGCAGTATGGGTCTACAAGCAGTATGGGCCTACAAGCAGTATGGGCTACAAGCAGTATGGGCCTACAAGCAGTATGGGCCTACAAGCAGTATGGGCTACAAGCAGTATGGGCTACAAGCAGTATGGGCCTACAAGCAGTATGGGCCTACAAGCAGTATGGGTCTACAAACAGTATGGCCTACAAGCAGTATGGGTCTACAAGCAGTATGGGTCTACAAGCAGTATGGGCTACAAGCAGTATGGGTCTACAAGCAGTATGGCCTACAAGCAGTATGGGTCTACAAGCAGTATGGGTCTAAAAGAAGTATGGGCTACAAGCAGTATGGGTCTACAAGCAGTATGGCCTACAAGCAGTATGGGTCTACAAGCAGTATGGGTCTACAAGCAGTATGGGCTACAAGCAGTATGGGCTACAAGCAGTATGGGCTACAAGCAGTATGGGTCTACAAGCAGTATGGGCTACAAGCAGTATGGGTCTACAAGCAGTATGGCCTACAAGCAGTATGGGTCTACAAGCAGTATGGGCTACAAGCAGTATGGGTCTACAAGCAGTATGGCCTACAAGCAGTATGGGTCTACAAGCAGTATGGGCTACAAGCAGTATGGGTCTACAAGCAGTATGGCCTACAAGCAGTATGGGTCTACAAGCAGTATGGGTCTACAAGCAGTATGGGCTAAGCAGTATGGGTCTACAAGCAGTATGGCCTACAAGCAGTATGGGTCTACAAGCAGTATGGGTCTACAAGCAGTATGGGCTACAAGCAGTATGGGTCTACAAGCAGTATGGCCTACAAGCAGTATGGGTCTACAAGCAGTATGGGTCTACAAGCAGTATGGGCTACAAGCAGTATGGGCCTACAAGCAGTATGGGCTACAAGCAGTATGGGCTACAAGCAGTATGGGCCTACAAGCAGTATGGGCCTACAAGCAGTATGGGCCTACAAGCAGTATGGGCTACAAGCAGTATGGGCCTACAAGCAGTATGGGCTACAAGCAGTATGGGCCTACAAGCAGTATGGGCCTACAAGCAGTATGGGCTACAAGCAGTATGGGCTACAAGCAGTATGGGCTACAAGCAGTATGGGCCTACAAGCAGTATGGGCTACAAGCAGTATGGGCTACAAGCAGTATGGGCTACAAGCAGTATGGGCCTACAAGCAGTATGGGCTACAAGCAGTATGGGCCTACAAGCAGTATGGGCTACAAGCAGTATGGGCCTACAAGCAGTATGGGCTACAAGCAGTATGGGCTACAAGCAGTATGGGCTACAAGCAGTATGGGCTACAAGCAGTATGGGCTACAAGCAGTATGGGCTACAAGCAGTATGGCCTACAAGCAGTATGGGCTACAAGCAGTATGGGCCTACAAGCAGTATGGGCCTACAAGCAGTATGGGCTACAAGCAGTATGGGCCTACAAGCAGTATGGGCCTTCAAGCAGTATGGGCCTACAAGCAGTATGGACCTACAAGCAGTATGGGCCTACAAGCAGTATGGGCCTACAAGCATTATGGGCCTACAAGCATTATGGGCTACAAGCAGTATGGGCTACAAGCAGTATGGGCCTACAAGCATTATGGGCTACAAGCAGTATGGGCTACAAGCAGTATGGGCTACAAGCAGTATGGGCTACAAGCAGTATGGGCTACAAGCAGTATGGGCTACAAGCAGTATGGGCTAAACAGTATGGGCTAACAAGCAGTATGGGCTACAAGCAGTAGGGCTACAAGCAGTATGGGCTACAACAGTATGGGCTACAAGCAGTATGGGCTACAAGCAGTATGGGCTACAAGCAGTATGGGCTACATAGCAGTATGGGCATACAAGCAGTAGGGCTACAACAGTATGGGCTACAAGCAGTATGGGCTACAAGCAGTATGGGCTACAAGCAGTATGGGCTACAAGCAGTATGGGCTACAAGCAGTATGGGCTACAAGCAGTATGGGCTACAAGCAGTATGGGCTACAAGCAGTATGGGCTACTAAGCAGTATGGGCTACAAAGCAGTATGGGCTACAAGCAGTATGGGCTACAAGCAGTATGGGCTAATACAGCAGTATGGGACTACATAGCAGTATGGGCTAGCAAGCAGTATGGCTACAAGCAGTATGGGCTACAAGCAGTATGGGCTACAAGCAGTATGGGCTACAAGCAGTATGGGCTACAAGCAGTATGGGCACATACAAGCAGTATGGGCTACAAGCAGTATGGGCTACAAGCAGTATGGGCTACAAGCAGTATGGGCTACAAGCAGTATGGGCTACAAGCAGTATGGGCTACAAGCAGTATGGGCTACAAGCAGTATGGGCTACAAGCAGTATGGGCCTACAAGCAGTATGGGCCTACAAGCAGTATGGGCTACAAGCAGTATGGGCTACAAGCAGTATGGGCTACAAGCAGTATGGGCTACAAGCAGTATGGGCTACAAGCAGTATGGGCTACAAGCAGTATGGGCTACAAGCAGTATGGGCTACAACAGTATGGGCTACAAGCAGTAGCATGGGCTACAAGCAGTATGGGCTACAATTACAGCAGTATGGGCTACAAGCAGTATGGGCTACAAGCAGTATGGCTACAAGCATATGGGCTACAAGCAGTATGGGCTACAAGTACAACAGTTATGGGCTACAAGCAGTATGGGCTACAAGCAGTATGGGCTACAAGCAGTATGGGCTACATAACAGCAGTATGGGCTACAAGCAGTATGGGCTACAAACAGTATGGGCTACAAGCCAGTATGGAGCTAACAAGCAGTATGGGTCTACATTAGCAGTATGGGCTACAAGCAGTATGGGCTACAAGCAGTATGGCTACAAGCAGTATGGGCTACAAGCAGTATGGGCTACAAGCAGTATGGGCTACAAGCAGTATGGCTACAAGCAGTATGGGCTACAAGCAGTATGGGCCTACAAGCAGTAATGGGCTACAAGCATAGGGCTACAAGCAGTATGGGCTACAAGCAGTATGGGCTACAAGCAGTATGGGCTACAAGCAGTATGGCTACAAGCAGTATGGGCTACAAGCAGTATGGGCTACAAGCAGTATGGGCTACAAGCATATGGGCTACAAGCAGTATGGGCACATACAAGCAGTATGGGCTACAAGCATTATGGGCTACAAGCAGTATGGGCTACAAGCAGTATGGGCTACAAGCAGTATGGGCTACAAGCAGTATGGGCTACAAGCAGTATGGGCTACAAGCAGTATGGGCTACAAGCAGTATGGGCTACAAGCAGTATGGGCTACAAGCAGTATGGGCTACAAGCAGTATGGGCTACAAGCAGTATGGGCTACAAGCAGTATGGGCTACAAGCAGTATGGGCTACAAGCAGTATGGGCTACAAGCAGTATGGGCTACAAGCAGTATGGGCTACAAGCAGTATGGGCTACAAGCAGTATGGGCTACAAGCAGTATGGGCTACAAGCAGTATGGGCTACAAGCAGTATGGGCTACAAGCAGTATGGGCTACAAGCAGTATGGGCTACAAGCAGTATGGGCTACAAGCAGTATGGGCTACAAGCAGTATGGGCTACAAGCAGTATGGGCCTACAAGCAGTATGGGCTACAAGCAGTATGGGCTACAAGCAGTATGGGCTACAAGCAGTATGGGCTACAAGCAGTATGGGCTACAAGCAGTATGGGCTACAAGCAGTATGGGCTACAAGCAGTATGGGCCTACAAGCAGTATGGGCTACAAGCAGTATGGGCCTACAAGCAGTATGGGCTACAAGCAGTATGGGCTACAAGCAGTATGGGCTACAAGCAGTATGGGCTACAAGCAGTATGGGCTACAAGCAGTATGGGCTACAAGCAGTATGGGCTACAAGCAGTATGGGCTACAAGCAGTATGGGCTACAAGCAGTATGGGCCTTCACTCTTGTGTAACACTTACCCTTTGAGTATTTTTTAACTTATGGGGAGTTTTGAAGAAAGAATTTGAAGTGTACTTTTGTAAACAGAAATACCTCTAAGTTTGGCACCCGTCACCTGTGTGGTTTGGTTTCAGTGAACTGGAACCATTTGACGTGTTTGGGTTTGGTGAAAGCGTGTACAGACATCACTCTAGTCACACCGAAGTAGAGGACCGCCTACATTTCTTCCTGGAAGAATGTGACAGTCTACAGGCGAGTCTCTGCCTTGACAGAAAACCATCAAAGTCCTGATTTAGTCAATTGTTGACCTTTCAAGAAACTTTTTTGTTTTCTCTGTATATTTCAGCTGCATCTCGCAGCCTTCTTCAACGGACTGATTTTCACGGTCATGTCACATGACCTACGTCATGTGACACAAGGTGGAGCAAGACCGGCAGGAGTTTCTGACCTGGTTTGTTTAGTGACGGCTAAGATTTTTCTCCTATCTATGATATACAGAAAAAACAAAACAGTTTCCTGAGAGGTAAATAATTTACTAAATAACATGAACCAAGAAGCTGTATCTTTAAAATCTTACAATTTACATCGTAGTTATTAGTTAACGTAATTTATGAATACTTCACCAAACCATCTTCTGTTGCAATGGCGTCGTATTTTTTGCTAGTATATAATAATTGTGTGCGAACCTTTGGTGCATGATTTGTAGAGGAGGAGTGGTCTGATTGCAGGGTCTGCATATTCTCGTTGATACGTACGATGCGTTTGGTGGCCTGGCGTCGGCCATGTTAGAGGAACTGGCTGACGATTACGTCAACAAGGGCCTCCTAGTGTTTGGTGTCACACCAGCTTCATTTCACAACAATGTATGTCCACATTGATTCATCTCCAGGTGGTTTTATGAAGCATAACGCTAAGACAGTTATCTTAGCAATTTGTTTTTTAATAAGTGATTATAGGAGTGGAACTAACCAACTTGAAGTTCATTTTAAGAAAGTTTCATGAAACCAGCCCCTTGTGAACAAATTTCTGATGCGATTGTTACCATATAGAATGTTTACAGTTGTATGATGTGGTTATGCAATTTAAATACTTATTTTTCATTTAGCTTTCCCAAATTGCCAACCGCAAATCCAGTTTTTCGCTGTCCAAATACATACCATGTGGCTGGTTTAAATAATGTCCACATACTTTACTTATTTGGTCAGATGAATTGACATGGTCATTGAATCTAATAATTTGCTGCATTCAGTTGCCGACTGACAATTTGCCTTATTTACTAATCTTCTGGGTTTACAAAGCATGCATTATTTTCGAGAACAAGGTTTGTCGATACAGATTCATCTGCATAACTGCATTGCATATACATGCGAACATAAAAAAATGAAATAATGTATTCAAGAAGACTTTATTGTCCGTTTAAATCATCACATTAAAAGTATTGTGTAATGCCGGGCTTTTATGCAAGATCATAAGTTAACCATTCCAAATTTGTTTCTAAATAATCAAGTTAATGCACATGCATACAAGCCTGTTGACGTGTGTATTATGTCGTAACAAAACATGCATGACACACACATTTTCAAAGCACAATTGACAATATCTACAATTTGTTTAAACTTGTTTGGCTTCTTATTCTTTTACCTGTCCTGTGATATTTCTACCTGTTCAAAATGGGTTTTACCTCTCACAATGACAGGTGGACAGATCTCAGCATAAAGCTGTATGTGTTGCAGATAATTTTATGAATCACTTGAATACCATGGGGCGCAGTAGTCTAGGGTGCTGGGAGCCATTTCACCAAGATAAAGAGCTAAGGCAAATTTAATATCATGGCTCCAAGAATGGTTTATTGTAGTATAATTTAACTTACTTTGGAGCATAATTGTTGATGATGAGTACGACGTTATGACCCGTCATCTACGGGCCTTGTTCACGTGAACAAGGCCCGTAGCTGACGGGTTGAAATGTACTCATCATTGCCAATTATGCTCCAAAGTAAGTTAAATTAAATTATACTACAATAAGGCAAATTCATAATTAAGCAAAATCTTTTGTTAAATTAAACAAGTTTTTCAAAACACAAATATCCATTGTCATATTACAAAGGAAACTTTTTCAATGACACACCAGTGACAGTGTCCCACTGGCACATGACATTGACAGTTATCGGGTTTTCAAGATCACTGTTGAGGATAAAAATTAATTTTTAAGTACAACATCGGGTTTAAGAGCTCTTACAGACATTAGTGAAATGGTTCCCTTTTGTAGGTTATGTTCAGAGGAATTGGGTTTTGAACTCAACTGTCGCCGGGCGGTGGTGTGGTACTTGTCCTTCTTCTCTATAGAAACTAGGGCAATTTTATTTGCCCTACACGGCTTTTGTCTTTTGGAAGAGACACTGAATCTTTGATCCCTTCTGTGTGGTGTCTATCCCAGGTGGAAAGGTCCTACACAGGGAGGTGGAAACACATGTCAGCCGGGCTATCATTCTGTACCATCCCAAAGCCAGAATAATCACCCTGACGATTGTGGTGTGGTCATTTACTGAAACACCAAAGCAAATTAATGTTGAGGCAGACTAAATAGGTTAACTATTTCAGTCCTACAGCCCAGTATTGAATGTCATCATCCGATATGGTTTCTTCGCCAAAATTATCAAATAAACATACAGTGGCAAATCACCGGTTGAAATATTGCCTTCCGCCATTGTGGCAACCCTTGATTACGGGTAGTCCATCTTAAAAACCTGGGAAAATATCCTTAAATTATTACTGAGTGATAATAAACTGCAACAATGATTAAAGCTTCCCAATCATTTCGTTTTGCCCATCGCCAATCCTTTTCTTTCATGTCCAGTAGCGATCTATATAAATAGGTCAAGTAATAAGCGCAGTTTGCTTAATAAAAGAACCATTAATTATTTTTTTATCGTATAAAAAACAATCGGCGTTACGCTGGGTAGCAGACGAAAACCGATCGCGTTGAATACAGCTGGCGCCATTTGTTTAAACTGGGCGGTCACGTGCAGAATCTAGGCACACATCGATCGATCACGCGAGATTTTCAAGCTACAGTCTTTTCCGGATGTCACGATAATTCAGATGTGTGGTTCAACAATTCGCTACCGAAGCTATATATTTTTTCTGAGTTTTCTGTTTATTTAATAAAAACGAAGGCACATATATGCATAAACGAATTAGCATGTCACAGGGGATACTTCGTAGGTTTGCTTTTTCGTGAAATTAGTCACAAACGCGAGGAGCAAAAGTAATCGAACTGATAATGGATTTTTAAATAAATAATTTATTCATCTTAGCAACCATATACAACAAATGGCTCCACCTAGTGGATAATTGTAAGGTAAAGCACTTTGAATGGCAAAACTTGCCAAAGCCGTACAGAAGTGTCACAAGTGGTGTGACACCTAGGTAGGTGGGCACGCCGTAAGGAAATGGTTAATCGTTTGTAAACTGAACCATGTGTTGAAGACAATGCGAGACAACAGTCAGAGACTTCTCAACACTCTCCTGTCATACGGCGGCATCACAAGACACTGCTCGGCCTTTGTACCACTGACCCTGGGTCATCCGGTCAAGACACCCCCCGTAACCTGGCCAAACCTGCAGTATCAGGTCAGTCTTGTCCACTACTGCTTCGGTATCAGAAAATTATCAATCAGTGTTAAACTACATCTGTTTCATGCATGTTGTTGTACAATTTATTGTTACCCACTCTGGATAAACTTTAACAAGGGCACTTATTTCAAAGCTAAAGTTGCTTACTACAATATGCATAAACGTATATTAGGATATCAGAGGTGGGACAGTGTGAGTAGCAGGTTTGTTAGTAATGCAATTGATACATTTTACGTCTTAAGAATATTTATGATTTTAAAATGTATTCTCAGCATAAATAACAACTTGATAAAAGTTAGGTACCATTACGTTGATATAGTGAATGGCTCAATGTGGATTGGAGTAGCTGGACCAAACCTCTGATTGATATTATGTCTTGCACATATATATATATATATATATATATATATATATATATATATATATATATATATATATAAATCATTATACTTATACTACACTTTTACATTATCTAACTTATAACCTTATTTAATTGTTATCTTCTTTTATGCATCAAAGTACCAGTAAGTTAATGTTGTGCCACATAAACATATTGAGCCATGAACAATACATTTCATAATGCTGATGTGGTTTTTAAGTAACCAATGTTATAAAATACTTTCACTTATAATGAAGTTGTTTTATCTAAAGTAACACTGTTTTTACTCCATTACTTTCATTTATCTCATGAAATATTTTCATTACAGTATTTCCGTGTTTGTCGCCAAGGGTCCTATAGTTATGTATTATATATTATATATATATATATATATATATATATATATATATATATATATATATATATATATATAATGTTTATTTTGGACAAAAAGTCCCCTGTACATAAAATACAATAAAGCAATTATGGGGTACACGTAAAAGAATAAATAAGTGAGTAATACAAATATATAAAGAAATAAATAGGTCATGAAAAAATGGAAGAAGTGATTAAAATAATTATTAAAAATAGGGTATGCAATCACGGCGAATCACTGGCAATTGTATTTGCTTACAAATAAGTTGTGTTAGACTGACCTGACCTACTACGTTCATGTTGTTTCTATAGGCTGACCTCTCCTACCACACCAGTGCAATCCTGGCGTCCAGTCTAGACACTGTCACACTGCCGCATCGACTCGACGGTCAGTCTTGTCTCCTCAGTCAGATGACCCAGGCTCTCACTCCGGCCAACAGAAAGGTCTGACACCATGATTACACAAATGTTGAAAAAGTGTAAGATGTGTAACACTCGTAATACATAATAATATATATCACACACCACCTAGAATACATACGATATCGTTATCATGTTGTTTTAATGGCAGGCAATTTGTAAAAAAGATGAATAATAATATATCCTTAATACTATTCATTTTCTCAAAAATCCCTATTCATTAAACACAAAACAAATCAAAACAATTCTTTGTATTTGTTTATTTGTGTGATATGAGATTACCCCTGTGAGGTGTCCACTGTTTGAGATGACCCCTGTGAGGTGTCTACTGTTTGAAATGACCCCCTGTGTAGGGTCCACTGTTTGAGATGACCCACTATGTAGTGTCCACTGTTTGAGATGACCCCCTATATAGTTTCCACTGTTTGAGATGACCCCCAGTGTAGTGTCCACTCTTTGTGATGACCCTCTATACTGGACTCTCGGTGTGTAGGTGGTCACTCTACAGTCTTCCCTGCCACTCCCGATGACCGAAACTGGATCCTTCGTGGACACTCTCATGTCATGTGGTGACCAGTTGCCATGGCTACCACTCACCCCGATGTGTGCCAGCCAATCGGAGATGGTCGCCCAGTCAGTCGTGGTTCGTGGCGTTCCACCAGACAGATTAAAAAGGTACGTCAACATGGCATATGTAGTTTGCAGTACTTGGTGACTTATGCCTGTCATACACCTTATGATAATTTATTATTGGGCCGGCCCTTATTAAAGTTTCAGGTTCTTAGTTCTTAAATAGTTTCCTCCAAACAGCCCAAACTTGGGGAGTTGTCCTTCTCTAGAATTAGTGAGTCCACTACACTATACACATTTTACCCCCTGTGTGGGATCTTACTTCCCCTGGCATAGACACCAGATTGAAGGGACCACCGGCTTTTTAGTGTATCTTCCGAAAGACACAGGCAAATGTGGGGTGAACGAAATTGCCTAAGTTTCGAAACGACGGTAGGTGGGATAGAACAACTGTCCCCTCGATTGATGGTCCGGTGCTCTACCGTGCGACCACCGCTCCCCAGGTGCGGGAATTTTTTTGAAATCGTGCGGTCTCACATGCTGTTAATTTGTAGTAACAGTCTGACATTGCTGCCCACTACTGGATTTGGTTTTTGAATAAAAAATAGTTGCATGCGAGACTGTGGTTTTAAAATATTTTCTGTTTCACGCTACCAAAACGGTCATGTGAGCCCAAATCACATACAATTTATGCAATAATCATAAGATGTATAATGGACATTACTGATAAGGATGTTTTGTTTATCTATTTCTGATGTATCTATAAACTAACTTGTTCTACCTATTTGTATTTGTAAATTTAAACCTATTTATTTAATATATTTTAGCTTTTGTTTTAGTTAACCCACAAGTAACTCTAAATAACTATTATGTTAACTAACCAAATGTATTGTTGTATTTCTAATGTATTTAGGTTAGATTTGATTTTTTGGGTTAACTTAAATATCTTATTCTTTTACAAATCCATTTAAATTTGCTTCAGTTCGTTTTTTGTGTGTTATTAGCACACAGTGGTGTTATTAACACACAGTGGTGTTATTAGCACACAGTGGTGTTATTAGCACACAGTGATGTTATTAACACACAGTGGTGTTATTAGCACACAGTGATGTTATTAGCACACAGTGGTGTTATTAGCACACAGTGATGTTATTAGCACACAGTGGTGTTATTAACACACAGTGATGTTATTAGCACACAGTGATGTTATTAGCACACAGTGGTGTTATTAGCACACAGTGATGTTATTAGCACACAGTGATGTTATTAGCACACAGTGATGTTATTAGCACACAGTGGTGTTATTAGCACACAGTGGTGTTATTAGCACACAGTGGTGTTATTAGCACACAGTGGTGTTATTAACACACAGTGGTGTTATTAGCACACAGTGGTGTTATTAACACACAGTGGTGTTATTAGCACACAGTGATGTTATTAGCACACAGTGGTGTTATTAGCACACAGTGGTGTTATTAGCACACAGTGGTGTTATTAGCACACAGTGGTGTTATTAACACACAGTGATGTTATTAGCACACAGGGTTTGGTGTTATTAGCACACAGTGGTGTTATTAACACACAGTGTGTTATTAGCACACAGTGGTGTTATTAGCACACAGTGGTGTTATTAGCACACAGTGATGTTATTAGCACACAGTGGTGTTATTAACACACAGTGGTGTTATTAGCACACAGTGGTGTTATTAACACACAGTGGTGTTATTAGCACACAGTGGTGTTATTAGCACACAGTGGTGTTATTAACACACAGTGGTGTTATTAACACACAGTGGTGTTATTAAGCACACAGTGGTGTTATTAGCACACAGTGGTGTTATTACACACAGTGGTGTTATTAGCACACAGTGGTGTTATTAACACACAGTGGTGTTATTAACACACAGTGATGTTATTAGCACACAGTGGTGTTATTAGCACACAGTGGTGTTATTAGCACACAGTGGTGTTATTAACACACAGTGGTGTTATTAACACAGTGATGTTATTAGCACACAGTGGTGTTATTAACACACAGTGGTGTTATTAACACACAGTGATGTTATTAGCTCACAGTGGTGTTATTAGCACACAGTGGTGTTATTAGCACACAGTGGTGTTATTAGCACACAGTGATGTTATTAGCACACAGTGGTGTTATTAACACACAGTGGTGTTATTAGCACACAGTGATGTTATTATCACACAGTGATGTTATTAGCACACAGTGGTGTTATTAACACACAGTGATGTTATTAGCTAACAGTGGTGTTATTAACACACAGTGGTGTTATTAGCACACAGTGATGTTATTAGCACACAGTGGTGTTATTAGCACACAGTGATGTTATTAGCACACAGTGGTGTTATTAGCACACAGTGGTGTTATTAACACACAGTGGTGTTATTAACACAGTGATGTTATTAGCACACAGTGGTGTTATTAACACACAGTGGTGTTATTAACACACAGTGATGTTATTAGCTCACAGTGGTGTTATTAGCACACAGTGGTGTTATTAGCACACAGTGGTGTTATTAGCACACAGTGATGTTATTAGCACACAGTGGTGTTATTAACACACAGTGGTGTTATTAGCACACAGTGATGTTATTATCACACAGTGATGTTATTAGCACACAGTGATGTTATTACACACAGTGATGTTATTAGCACACAGTGGTGTTATTAACACACAGTGATGTTATTAGCACACAGTGGTGTTATTAACACACAGTGGTGTTATTAGCACACAGTGATGTTATTAGCACACAGTGATGTTATTAGCACACAGTGATGTTATTAACACACAGTGATGTTATTAGCACACAGTGGTGTTATTAACACACAGTGATGTTATTAGCACACAGTGGTGTTATTAACACACAGTGATGTTATTAGCCAAAGGGGTATTAGCACACAGTGATGTTATTAAAACACAGTGATGTTATTAGCACACAGTTGTGTTATTAACACACAGTGATGTTATTAGCTCACAGTGGTGTTATTAACACACAGTGGTGTTATTAGCACACAGTGGTGTTATTAACACACAGTGATGTTATTAGCACACAGTGGTGTTATTAACACACAGTGATGTTATTAGCTCACAGTGGTGTTATTAACACACAGTGGTGTTATTAACACAGTGATGTTATTAGCTCACAGTGGTGTTATTAACACACAGTGGTGTTATTAGCACACAGTGGTGTTATTAACACACAGTGGTGTTATTAACACACAGTGGTGTTATTAACACAGTGGTGTTATTAACACACAGTGGTGTTATTAACACACAGTGGTGTTATTAGCTCACAGTGGTGTTATTAACACACAGTGGTGTTATTAGCACACAGTGGTGTTATTAGCACACAGTGGTGTTATTAACACACAGTGGTGTTATAAGCACACAGTGGTGTTATTAACACACAGTGGTGTTATTAACACACAGTGGTGTTATTAACACAGTGGTGTTATTAACACACAGTGGTGTTATTAACACACAGTGGTGTTATTAGCTCACAGTGGTGTTATTAACACACAGTGGTGTTATTAGCACACAGTGGTGTTATTAACACACAGTGGTGTTATTAACACACAGTGGTGTTATTAGCACACAGTGGTGTTATTAGCACACAGTGGTGTTATTAACACACAGTGGTGTTATTACACACAGTGGTGTTATTAGCACACAGTGGTGTTATTAACACACAGTGGTGTTATTAGCACACAGTGATGTTATTAGCACACAGTGGTGTTATTAGCACACAGTGATGTTATTAGCACACAGTGGTGTTATTAGCACACAGTGATGTTATTAGCACACAGTGGTGTTATTAGCACACAGTGGTGTTATTAGCACACAGTGGTGTTATTAACACACAGTGGTGTTATTAACACACAGTGGTGTTATTAACACACAGTGGTGTTATTAACACACAGTGGTGTTATTAGCACACAGTGGTGTTATTAACACACAGTGGTGTTATTAGCACACAGTGGTGTTATTAGCACACTGGTGTTATTAGCACACAGTGGTGTTATTGACACACAGTGGTGTTATTAGCACACTGGTGTTATTAGCACACAGTGGTGTTATTGACACACAGTGGTATTAGTAACACACAGTGGTGTTATTAGCACAGTGGTGTTATTAGCACACAGTGGTGTTATTAACACACAGTGGTGTTATTGACACACAGTGGTGTTATTAACACACAGTGGTGTTATTAACACACAGTGGTGTCTTTGCAGTGCTCATGCATCACATGGTCGACACACTGCCCAGCAGAGTGTGTTAGATGGCTACACAACAACACAGGAAGTACTTGACCAGTACCTACAAGACGTGTGTCCAAACACGCTCAGGTCAGTCTCCAGTCCCTGTCACTTGTAAGTTCATCTCCTCACAGCAGCCGAGGTCTATGGTCATTGGCTCCCTTGCTTCATCTGTACTGGTATGTCAGATGGCAGTGAACACATACACACACAGACACACTAACACATGCACAGACACAAACACTCACAGACATACACACAGACATACTCATGCATGCACACACACATACACATACATACGCATGCACAAATACACACACAACACACACACAGACACACGGACACACGGACACACGGACACACGGACACACAGACACACTACCATGCACAGATACACAACACCACACACAACACACAGACATCCACACACACACACAACACACACACACACACAAACACACACACACACACACACACACACACACACACACACACACACACACACACACACACACACACACACACAACACACAACACACAACAACACACACACACACACACACACACACACACACACACACACACACACACACACACACACACACACACACACACACACACACACACACTTTTATCTGTGCACACTGACAATGTAAGAGACCACAAAAATCTGAAATTATAAGCATTGATATATGTAAATGTATATTATATATATATATATATACATATATATATATATATGTATTTTTACACAGACAATTACATATATAATGTGTGTATTGTACATATTCAGGGCATTGGTTGTAAAAGGATTTTCTTTGGAATTAGTGTAGTTGGTATATGGTGTATTGAACATATTTAAAGACAAATATATCATAATAACATAAATGCAATGTTTGCAGTGCCTCGTTGGCCGTTAGAACACCCTGCAAGGTAGCAGCGCCATTCCCACACATATTTAGCAGCAATATCAACAAAGATGGCTTCCTCAGTCCGAAACCAAGGCCTTCCATGTCAGGTAGGTATTGGTGTGTTTGTAACAATTTAAAAATCATCTACATAATACATTGACTAAGGTCACAGAGGTAGATCAATAAAGTAATTAGTGCAGTGAATGAGTTATAAAATAATAATCATTACCTGGTGTAAATATTGACATATTTAAATGCATTGGTGTATACATTTTTTTTTTTTTAAATTAACTTATGATCACACAAATATATATATATATAATATATATATATATATATATATATATATATATATATATATATTGTGTGATCATCAATTAATTAATAAAAATTAATAAATATATATATATATATATATATATATATATATATATATATATATATATATATGATAATTAGTGACTGGTTCGATACCAGGTTTTGTTCGATACCGATCGATACCTTAATTTTTTTTGATACTCGATACTTACGTTGTATGTCTAATATTCACATAAAACACAGTTCACAGTAGAAGCACAGTATGCAACAGAAGTAGTGCTGGTTCAATACCAGAATTCTTCGATATCAATCAATACCAGATTTTTATTCGATACTCGAAATTTACCTTGTAAGTCTAATTCAGTACAGTAGATATCTCCAAAGAAACACACTTAGAGTAATGCCACAGAAACACACATAATGTTGAATGTTCCACTTGTAGGGAAATATATGATAATTTTAGTCATGCAAACAATGATTAATATGCAATTTTCATTTTATTTAAGTAAACAAACAACAGTTTCAATATAAGTGAGTACTGTTATAAAACTAAAAGGAAATAAATTGTAATATAATATTAAAACAATAAAGACAACTGCAATAAAATACCTAGTGATAAATACTTAATTCATTGCACTGAATTATTTTAAATTAACAGTATTTCACCCAGTTGTTTGCAAATACACTATAAAGCAGCTTAATTTCAAGTTAACGTGTCCTCTAAAGTTACCATCAACAATTAAGTACAGCTGAAACATAACATACAAATAATATGTTATTGCTAAACACACATGGTCTGTCACTTATAATAGTGCCAGCACTGTTGCACATTCACTGTTATAACTTTTTTTTATTAAGTGTATCATAAAGATAATTATGATTTCACATCAAAACTGTATAGACGATTACAATAAAATAACACAATTAATAATAGAAAAAATATTAATTAAAATTACAATAATTTTGTACTTCCCAGTTTAATATAAAACTAAAATTACCACGTTATCAAGTACACATAACAAGCCCCATAATGATTTTGCAACTGTTTTCAAGAACAAGTCGGTTTCTTCCTCTGCCTCTGCCTCTGCCCCTGCCCCTGCCCCTGCCCCTGCCCCTGCCCCTGCCCCTGCCCCTGCCCCTGCCCCTGCCCCTGCCCTGCCTCTGCCAGTGGTGAACCTGTTTGGTCAGTGCCAATAACATTAGATGCAGAAAGCGTATTGTCTTCGTGTATGTCACTTCTTGACGCTGTGGCCGCAGTAATAGATTAGGCAACCGATGGCGATTCGCTTCAACTGTAACTAGATGTCCACTGCATGCTCATTGTCGAATATTTCAATAGAACACGTTTTCAAGTCATTGCGACGTTGTCCACGACGTCGACGTGTCCTTCGATGAAAGTTGATCATCACGTTTTAATAGTTTCTTGAATGGTGGACAGTGACTTGTTTCGTCAAATTCGATGTATTTACCCCGCAATCTTTGGGGCGCTTTTGGCATAGCAGACACTCTTTGTTGGAAAACTGCCAAATTAGCGATGAACGTTGCGATTTGTTGTCATTCGTCTTGGTTGAGGGAGTCAAATACGGCAAACGGTGGCGCCATCAAACAGCAAAACAGCACCACGAAATTGAACCCGGATAAACAAAGCTTGCGCATCGCGCTCGAATAATTATTTATATTAATAATATTATTATTAAATTAGTTTCATCAATAGTAGTGCGTGCAATAAACACTCTATAAAAAATACTATAGGATGTGTTTTTTTTACACGTACCCGTAAGTAAAGTTGGGAGACAGATGGCATGGATGGTAGTGCCACCAAACGAGAGAGTCGCAAACCTTCGTTTGGATAACCGAAGCTAAGCGAAGTATGACCTAGGCTAAGATCCCGCACAGAAAACAGTTATTAACTCTACAATAAAGTTTTAGAAAATAATTTACATTTGATTTTATACATTTTTTTAAACAACCACGTCTAAGTCAAGTTAAGCAGCGAAGTGGTAGTTCCCGTAAACAATGACATCATCGACAACGATGTTGCGCCTTCGCATCGACGTCGTCGACTGGACTCGATGTCAAGGTATCGAAGGTATCGAAGGTATTGAAGGTATCGAATAGTGGGCGTTCGGTACCAAAAATATCGAAGTATCACGATACCACTAGGTATCGGCATAGAACTTTCACAAGTATCGCGATACTTCGATGTATCGAATATCGAACCAGCACTAATGTATGTATAGTATATATATATATGATATATATATATTATTATATATATATATATATATATATATGTATATATATATATATATATATAATATGTGCATAGCATAAATAAGTATAGGCAATAAATATATAAACTATAAAACAAGAACTATCAAAAATAATATTACAAATGCATTGTTTTATACCTCTGTCATGTTAATGCATTAACTAATCTATCGTATGTAGAGATGGATATAATTTAACACAACCAAAATTAAATATTTAAATTGGTGCAATTTGGAATCAGTGTCCCGATTGTAGTGAGATGAGTTGTGTTGCTCCCAGGTGTGGAGACGACCCCTATGATGACCTCACTCCAGTCCAACACAGCGGTCAGACATCTGCTGGACAACATGTGTACTGAGGTGCGGAGACAGGACGTGGCGAAAGTCTTCCATCGCTTCGTTGACGCTGGGCTGGAGGCAGATGAACTCTCAGAGACTGTCGAGAGTCTGAGGACACTTTCAGAGTACTATGACGCAGGCAGATGATATGTCATGATGCCTGTGTCATAGTGACAGTGTGATGTTATAAGATATGTCAAGATGTTTGTCATAATGACACTGACAGTGCGGTGTCATAAGACATGACAAGATATGTAATGTCTGTCATAATGATTGTGTGGTGTCATATGACATATCATGATGTCTGTGTCATACTGACAGTTTAGTTTCATGTGAAGTGTGATATCTTTGTCATAATGACCATGCATGTCATTATGTCTGTGTCATAATGATCTGTACTGTCTATGTCGTAATGACTCTCTGGTGTCACATGATGCATCTTGCTATCACTGTAGCTGACAGAAAAATATTTAGGTGTTGCTGGAGATATGTTTAGCTCGCAACACTTTTGAAAAAGGGTTGCAGCTGGAGGTTTTTGGTGACAATTGCAAGAAGTGAGTTGATTCAGTGAGACTCAATGTGTTCAGTGGGAGATGTTTTGGTAAGTCTCGTGTGGGGTGCAGTTATTATTATTATTATTAGTCTCAGCCCTTCACTCCACCAATATTCATCATTCACCTGTTTTGTAAATCAGATTTCACCTTCACCTTGTCCCATAACCTATAAGGACCACTGGGGGCACCAATGATGGGTTCTCCTTGTCCCATAATCCATAGGGATCATTGGGGCACCACTGATGGCTTCACCTTGTCCCATAACCTGTAAGGATCACTGGGGCACCATTGGTGGTTCTGTGACCAGTTCTTTCCACCTTCGCCTGTTCTTCATAGTCCTCCAGTCCTGTCCACTCTGAGATTGTCTTCCCACTTATTCTGTCTACCTTGTCTTCTCCCTCCTCTGTCTCTGTACCTTGTCTTCTCCCTCCTCTCTCTGTACATTGTGTTCTCCCTCCTCTCTCGGTACCTTGTCTTCTCCCTCCTCTCTCTGTACCTTGTCTTCTCCCTCCTCTCTCTGTATCTTGTCTTCTCCCTCCTCTCTCTGTACCTTGTCTTCTCCCTCCTCTCTCTGTACCTTGTCTTCTCCCTCCTCTCTCTGTACCTTGTCTTCTCCCTCCTCTCTCTGTACATTGTCTTCTCCCTCCTCTCTCTGTAACGTGTCTTCTCCCTCCTCTCTCGGTACCTTGTCTTCTCCCTCCTCTCTCTGTAACTTGTCTTCTCCCTCCTCTCTCTGTACCTTGTCTTCTCCCTCCTCTCTCTGTATCTTGTCTTCTCCCTCCTCTCTCTGTACTTGTCTTCTCCCTCCTCTCTCTGTACTTGTCTTCTCCCTCCTCTCTCTGTACCTTGTCTTCTCCCTCCTCTCTCTGTACCTTGTCTTATCCCTCCTCTCCTGTGCCTTGTCTTCTCCCTCCTCTCTCCTGTACCTTGTCTTCTCCCTCCTCTCTCTGTACCTTGTCTTCTCCCTCCTCTCTCTGTACCTTGTCTTCTCCCTCCTCTCTCTGTACCTTGTCTTCTCCCTCCTCTCTCTGTATCTTGTCTTCTCCCTCCTCTCTCTGTACCTTGTCTTCTCCCTCCTCTCTCTGTACCTTGTCTTCTCCCTCCTCTCTCTGTACCTTGTCTTCTCCCTCCTCTCTCTGTACCTTGTCTTCTCCCTCCTCTCTCTGTACCTTGTCTTCTTCCCTCCTCTCTCTGTACTTGTCTTCTCCCTCCTCTCTCTGTACCTTGTCTTCTCCCTCCTCTCTCTGTACCTTGTCTTCTCCCTCCTCTCTCTGTAACTTGTCTTCTCCCTCCTCTCTCTGTACTTGTCTTCTCCCTCCTCTCTCTGTACCTTGTCTTCTCCCTCCTCTCTCTGTACCTTGTCTTCTCCCTCCTCTCTCTGTACCTTGTCTTCTCCCACCTCTCTCTGTACCTTGTCTTCTCCCTCCTCTCTCTGTACCTTGTCTTTTCCCACCTCTCTCTGTACCTTGTCTTCTCCCTCCTCTCTCGGTACCTTGTCTTTTCCCACCTCTCTCTGTGCCTTGCAAGATGGTCTTTTCAAGGACAGATGATCAAATCACATTGACATTGATAAACCACACAGGGCTGGAACCCTTTATGTTAAGAAATAATATTATATGTGAACACCTATTACTGGTAATGAATATCATGTGCCATTGAATGTCTAGGTAAATGTTTTTTTTATATCAAAATGTGATAAACTGTATGAAGAATTGAACTGAACTCCTTGTGTTGTTTAGCTGAAGGAACAGCTTCTGGCTTCATGATGTGGCAATAAATTATTTGCTTGTGCCTCATTGATTTCTTGTATTATTTTAATGAATTATTTAACAAGATTGCCACCTCGAGAATTAACTCTAGATGGCAGGTGGACTAGGAAGTCCTTTGGCTTATCGAGAGTCCAACCTATCTGTCTAAGTATAAGCCCGCCCTTCTTAGGTATATGTCAATTTTTTTAAATATATTAACATTACTATTATAGCACCTACAAAATCAGCTGATAATCTGTTCCATTCATTTATTGTTCTTTGAGAAAAAGAAAGTGTCCTCTAGTCCTTCTCCCTTCTTTAACTGAGAAAAAATATTTTCATACCCATTCAATATTTTAAACACTTCTATCTGATCTCCTCTCAATCTCCTGATCACATTCTTTTAGACGCATTTCATAACTAATATTCCTGAGTTTTTGTATAATTTTGGTTGCTCTCCTTTGTACTCTTTCTAGCATATCAATATCCTTATGTTTTCTGAATAATAGTGATTCTGCTCCCGATATACAAAGATAATTTGAAATGCATTGTGTAGATCTATATAGATGGATATTGACCATTTATTGCACACATGATATAATTGGTTGGATCCAGTCAGCACCTCATTATCCTGACCTCTGAGGATATAAACTGTTAGGATGACTGCCGGAATGGACTGGTCATTGACTTGCAGCTGGTTTTATTTATTTCCGCAATGTATTCGCATTAAAATACTGCTCAAACGTGCTAACAATATAAACTCTAAATACATATATAGATATAAGCTACATAAAAAATTAAATAAATAGGTTAAATAAATAAAAGGTACTGACTCGATAAAATATTACATTTGAAAGGTACGTTTAACTGCAAAATGCAACATATCCTCTTTCTTCAATTTTAGAAAATGTCACTCCTGTTTCATCCTTAAGTTTTTAATAGAAATTAGGATATGAAGTTGGTGTACATGTAATGTGTGTGTGTGTGTGTGTATATATATATATATATATATATATATATATATACAAATCCAAAATCACAGAGAATGCATGGTAACATTCTGAAATATCTGTTGCAGGTTTGTGACATAAAATGTGATATAAAACTATTTTTGATTAAAAAAAATCTATATTTCCTTGCAGTATATGCTATATATAGCATATACTGCAAGGAAATGTGAACTTGTTATCAAGTGATATATTGCTTAAGTAAAATTGAGTGATACAGCTGTATATCATTATCACTCCACGTGTACGTGTCAAAGGTGTACAGCACTGTACATTTAATTATATCCTTTTTGTATAAACTTTATAAAATATGGTTTATTGCGTTTTGCTCTGAAATCCTTCATTGGTTGCCTACTCTAATACACATAACTCTGCTGCTTAAAATTATGATGGACATTGGTAATTTGTTAATTAATATAATTGTGAATTCAAATTAATATTATTTACTTGAATTCACAGTTCAAATGTGTTTGAATTAGAAAGCATTTACAATAGTTAATAATTTATTAGTAAGCATAAGATTAACTGAAATGATTTTTTGATTAGTAAGCATAAATGTAACTAATATAATTTTGGAATTTGTTTCAGTTGAATAGCTAGATTATAGCTTGACTGATACATCAAATAATACATGACACTAACAGGACGAATAATAATGAAGAAATACATTTATTGTAGATATATATATGAAATAAATGGGGGCTTTTCTGTTAAGTTGAAAAGCTATATACGATGTTCCATACGCCGCAAGCAAGTAGCCTCTTGGTTAATGAACGAAATAATGAAGGGGGATAGACAGACGGAGCGAGCACCTGCCGTGGACGGAAGTGAACCAAAGTCACATGGTTCCAGGGCACGCTTCGAGTGGACGGCCATTTGTTTGTGCAACGGTTTTGCCGGTAAGTCAACGTCCTCCGAGTGAGGAATACATGCAAGTATCTACTGCCAGTCGACCAAACCACTGCTAAAATGTCGTCGAGGATGAAGAAGTCGCGACAACAGACGCCAGATGTGTCGTCGTCCAAGAAAACCCGTCAACAGACGCCTGAACCGTCGACATCTTTCACCAGCCCGGGGAGAAGGCCGCCGTCGCCGGTCATGATCGCCCGCGTGCAAGAGAAGCAGGAACTCGCCAGCCTCAACGACCGGTTGGCCGCCTACATCGATCGCGTGCGACAACTGGAGACCGACAACAGCCGTCTCGTCAGACAGGTACAGACGCAAGAGGAGACCGTCACCCGCGAAGTCTCCAACATCAAGGGTTTGTACGAGACGGAGTTATCAGATGCCCGGAGGCTGCTCGACGAAACTGCCAAGCAGAAAGCAAAATTGCAAATCGAAGTCGGAAAATACAAAGCGGATGCGGCGGAATTTCGCGAG
This sequence comes from Ridgeia piscesae, assembly GCA_025642075.2. Lineage (NCBI taxonomy): Eukaryota > Metazoa > Annelida > Polychaeta > Sabellida > Siboglinidae > Ridgeia > Ridgeia piscesae. The sequence goes on from JAODUO010000960.1 coordinate 62,677, forward strand.
AAGTGAGTCGGTTTTAATAGTTCATTGAAGTGTCTCTGAAGTCAGCTATTGTTTGACCTAGTTGTACTAAGATGTCGCTGTGGCCGTTGAATTCCTCCCGCGCTTTTTGACTTCATTCGATAACGTCACAGACATGGGCGTATTTATTGGCCCAAGGCTGGAATTTGGGTTACTTATATTTGATTCCTGTAATTTGATTCCTGTAAGCATCGCAGTTGCCGCCACCCTCGGCCACTACCCACCTTGCGTGATGGCTAGTCAGTCAACATGCTGTGTAATTCATATTTTTTTGTTCCTGGTAGAAACCGAGTACAGTAGATTATAGTACTTGATATGTTCAGTGTATTGTCAATTTAGCAGGGCAACTCTGGAATGAAACCAAATATTGAACGCTGATACTTTGTAATTGCATGCACGTTATTGCTGAAATGATCCCAAAAAAATCAAATTCAGATAGGTATATTTCCATGCTCATATCAGTACATAATTATGCATATTTGACATGCACCAGTTTTATACTTGTCTAGCTGTCACAGTGGTAGACATAAATCAGTTGAAATTGGCCATCCATTTAGTGAAAGACATACTTATTTATATTTTTATAATGCATTGTTGAAGACCTGCTCCAGAAGTCTCCTTTTTGTCACTTCAAGACGTATGAAAACGTATACCATGGATATTTAAGAAAATAAACTGCAGTTCAAAATAAAATCTAAACAGAGCTCTGCAAAATGTCTTAAATATAACAGTTCTGTATTTCCTGTTGTGTTTGTATATGCCCCAGTGATTCCACAGACATACACCTATGACTACCTGACACAGTTTACTCAAATTACACACAGTCACACATATCTGAGACACTGACCTTTATGGTAATGGCCATTGGACCTACACCTGTAGGCTAGTGTGGTTCATGTGAGGACAACCTGTCAAGGCTGTAATATTGATTTTCTTGTACTGTCCAGTGCAGTGCCTGTGTTTCTAGATGCAGTCAATTCAGAATTCCTCTGTGATTTATAAATACTCGTGACTGTCAGAGTTGAGAGTGAGCAGCGGCTGTGTTAGCATCTTCAAGCAGCCAGTGAATAATAGTTGCACTGAAGGTGCCAGTTCCATTTAAATAAAAATTAGTCCAAATTATCAAGGAAAATTCAATTCCAATAATTTTTTTAACTCGGTTTTATTTGTACTTGGAAAAAACATGCAGTCATATTTAATAAGCTTCAGTAAATTAAAATAAAATTCCAACTGGTCCTGGATATGAATTGAGGATCCGTTCCAGAATTGACTAGCAACATGGTCTGATTGTCATAAAAATTATTTCTGTGCAGAACCAGTTGTCAATAACAACAAAGGATTTTTGAATTTTTTTCTCAAATCTGTTGTTCACCGGTGCAATACATGCCTATTTATCTGGTAAGCATTGGATGTAATTTGCCAGATAGGCACCTGCCAGGTAATTATAGTATTCTGAGTCTATTGTTTACCCGGTGGAGTTTAATTTACCCCAGATGGTGTTTCATTTAGATTTATGTTAGGGATCATTTGTACATGGCTAAATTCAGTTGACAGCTTTTATATGTGTCAACTCATGTGAAACTTAGGAACCCAAATTCCAGAAATTTAGTGTGTTCATCTCTGCAGTTTTTCAAGATAATTTTGATATCAGCAAGAATCTGAAATTTTAGCATTCCCAGACAGTTTTTATTATGAAAATGTATTTACTCAGCCAGCACTGACCCTTTGTATTGTACTATTAATATATTATAGCAAAGAAAACATTTTTTTTATTAAGTCTTCATATAATGTACACAAACCAGACGATCTGGCACAACATCCTGGTCATCCACTGTTGTTTCTGCGTTCAGTTTTGTAGCTTCCTACGTGGTCTTATGCAGGATAACATACCAGCCCGTTGAAATGTGCTTTATGACCTGAAATAAACTATAAACACATGTGACGTGGTCCATTTTTAAAACAACTGGAAATATCTATGATTTTGGAATACATTTTTTGCTACCCTCTTCAATATTTTTTACACATCCACCACATGTTATACCCGTCCAAATTACAGGTGGGCAGTTTTCTTGGCTCTGTCGTTTCTCAGATATTCAGTGTGTCTTTAATGTACTGGTGTGCACTCGTTCCACATGATTGATTTTGTAAGGGGTGGTAGTTGACACTAAGTCATGTGTGGGAGTGAGTTGGCTGAGAGGCTTTACAAAGGACATCTTGTTCTTGTCCATTCATAAGCAGCAGGTGAAAGATGTCATTTCAATGCTCCTGCTCAGATGTGTGAATAACTTAGCCTGCAGTTAGACACACAACAGGGAATCAGTTGATGTACGAAACAACTACATGATGAAAGTAGTGTTGAGTTGCTATTATTCCAGGTGTTAATAGCCTAGCCGCTGACATATTTTCATACCTGCGACCAACTTTTTATGGTCGGTCACATGATGGTGGGATTTAGATAAATTTGACATTTTAGTGACTGTTGATGTAAGAAAGCTGATAGTTTTAATTGTGCAACACTTAAAATATGTGTGCAGAATAATTTAAAGTCAATAACTAATTTGAAACATTTTTAATCTGGAATAAAAAATTGTTTTGCAGTGCATGGCATCATTAGACATTTATAGGAATTTACCTGTATTAAAAACAAGTTTTTTTAGCTGATTTTCCGTAGTTTGTCCTCCATTTCTGGCTTGCTGTATTCGACATCTTTATCTACTGGTAGACAAAATATGATTTCGCAGGATGATGTTTAGATTACTCTACTAGCAGCTGGAAGACAGAGTTGAGCAATGTTACTAATATCTTGATTGCCAGATAAGATTATGACAATGTCCCAGAGGCATTCCTATGTAGACTACCTTTGTTTTACCTGGCTGTGGCATTTCCTGGCCCTGTGGGCAATTAAAAACCCCTGTTCGTAGGGTGCATGTCACTGCAGTTGTCTCTGTCAGTTGACAGAGATTTTCTATGGGACACATTACCTTGCACAGTCTAGCACACGTCTACAATGGATCAACGCATATATAGCAGGATCTCTAGTTATCTGTTCAGATTAGATGAACCAATAAGGTAAGGACAATAATGGTTATTTCTTGTTACTCTAATACATTTAATTTAACATACTGTCTTTCAATCCTTGGATGAAATCTGTGGTCAGATGAATTAAATTACCACAAGCTGTGCAAATGTTTCACTCGTCATGGTGTGTGTGACAGTTACTACCATAGCTGATGCCAACAATTGCTTTGATAACAAGTCACTGCTACTGACACGTTGTCTCTAGGCAAGTGCAGTGGTAACAGGTTACTCTGGGCTTTATGCTGGATACAATTTTTGCCGGTCACACTTTTTTGCGGACACACGCATGTTAGCTGATAGAAGCATACAAGCCAGTTGATATGTTTTATTGACCGGAAATAACTACGAACACGTATGACACCCATTTTCATGGCATTACTGACTGACTCTTTCAGTGATATTTCTACCAGCCTGCAACATATTTTACCTGTTCATAGGACGAATGTATGGGTCTGCATAATAATCCATAGTTTAGTACCTTTAGTTTAGAGTCTTGTGTATCTAGATTCCTTGAAATGATGTTTTATCAGTCAGAAGGAAACGTTATTGTGTAGAATGTTTAAATGTGAACACACATCCAGTGTTTTGTCCATTTCTGGAAATTCTGGTTAATCACCTGTGGCTTGTCAGACAATGCATGCAGTGACCCACCCACCCCAGTCAACTAGGGGTGACACTAGGATTAATGACATGTACTCATACAGGGGTGGGTCATAAACTTGGCTCTATTCACCAAGTTGACTAAATACACCAAGGAATGTCACACATAAAGGTAGTTTAGTAGAAGCTGACTGGAATGTTTATTAGGCGTTAGGTAATAGTTGTGGTTGACACTAAGTATCACACATTGTGTATCTTGCATAGTGTCATTTAGTATTCCTAGACAGTTGCTTGTGATATGTGGCTTTGCCTACGACTTTATGCAGGACCAAATTATTGCCAGTCACACACATTTTGGTGGACACATGGATGTTAACTGTTTTAGGCCAGTTTACAAACTTTAAAATGTGTCTGATGACCTGAAATGGACTACAAACACACATGTGACACCATTTACACTTGCTTCTAATGCATTTATGCTGAGTTACTGACAATATCTATGGTTTAGGAATACCCCTTTTTGCTCCTTCATTTTTTACCCGTCCACCCAAATTTCTACCTGTCCACAACAGTTTTTACCCGTCCAAATGACGGGTGGATGGGTCTCGGCATAAAGCTGTTATGCATGTAAAGTGAAATTGAAACGAGGCATTTTGTCTTTCAAATCAACATAACGATATTAATTAATCCAACATGAACACCATGTTGTCTAATATGGTTGGTTAGCTGTCATGCCTTCTTACCTGGGTGGAATATATTTGAATTTGTAAGATGTGTGTAGAAGCATAAGTTTATCCAGAGACTGTCATTTGGATGGGTGAACCCGTTGTGGATGGGTAGAAATATCACGACTGGTGAAGGGAAAAGCAAGGAGCAAAAATGTCTTCACAACTCATAGATATTATCAGTTATGCCTTGTAAATGGATGTCATACATGTGTTTGTAGTTTATTTGAGGCCATAAAACATCTAAACAGGCTTATCACACACACACACACACACACACACACACACACACACACACACACACACACACACACACACACACACACACACACACACACACACACACACACACACACACACACACACACACACACACACACACACACACACACACACACACACACACACACACACACACACACACACACACACACACACACACACACACACACACACACACACACACACACACACACACACACACACACACACACACACACACACACACACACACACAGGAGTTAACATGCACATGTCCACAAAAAGTATGACACAGGAATGTTAGCCTGCATAAAGCCCATGTGTGGAAGTCAAATTGTTGTTGACCTGGTTTTTGCAATTATCATGGGGGGTCAGTGACCTGCATTGGGAGATGACCTTATTAGCATAAAAACCATATACATTACCGTTAACTAGCTGAATTAATTTCGGGGTCAATCAAGAGTGACCTTAATTCTGGGGTGGCTATATTACACAGGTTACAATACAGTGAGGTCATGGTGTTCTAGAGTATCTGGTGGCACAGCTGTTCCATGTGGTCTGTCTGAAGGCTGCTGGTACAGCTATAAACAGCCTGATTCAGTTATCATGTCTACACGGCCCACACATCCTCCCACCAGAGGGTGTGGCCTGTGATTCACTCCACCAATAAACACCTCCTCCAACTACATCACTGGACTCAGTGGGCTGTGAGTACTCACGCCAGACTGGGTCATAGCAGCTCTTGAAACATACCCTAACCTTATCCTGAATGGGGCTTCTGACCTGACATTCCTGCAGGGGGTAGCCGGTGACCCCCTGCTGCTGTGGCACAGGCGTTTCCATGGCAACCGGAGGGGAATGTGAGATGACTGGGCAGATGTTTTCACTAGGTCAGGGCATAATGATTTCACTGGGTGCCATTCAGGTGATACCCTGGAGCCATGTGGTAGTGAGCAGGTTGCCATGGAGACTGTTCTGATGTCACTGATAACAGACCAGCAGATAATGTGTAACCAGTGATGTGTGGCTTGACTTCTTCTGAATACATCCTTTGTTATGTTCATGAATATTTAACAAGGCTTAATTTAATACAGTAAAAACTATTTTTATTGGCCTCATTAATTTTGATATCTGCATGTGTCACTTGTAACTAGGCAAATCACTATATTCCGTGCCTCCCACGAGACTAAATTTATATATGTTGCATAATAAATATAATTATTCTGTAAATAGTTCCTTCTGTTTCTGTGAAAAACTGGCAGACAAGATTTCCTCTTTATATAAGACATGTGTTGGGTCAGTGACCTACGCTGAATTGTCAAAACAGTACTTTCAAACATGTTGAAGTATGTAAAACCAAACATTTGTATTAACCAGACAGTATTGGAATAGTTATTTTGTGACTTTATTTTTGTGACTATTTTTCCTGTGACTTTATTTCCACCCAACCTTTCTGGCTGGTCCCTACTGAACCCTGCCAGTAGTACTACTGCCTGCTCAGTCACCCTGCTGTAGTGGGGTCAGGTTACTTCAATAACCCACTTAGCAGTTACAGGAAGATCAACTGGAAGTGAGGGGAGGGAGCACCCGGGTGGCATGGGGTGTTGTGGTTTATTATGAGTGTTTTTAATGTCCAGGAACTATAATTAAGTGGTAGATACCCCCAGTGGAAAGTGGCTGGCCAATCTTAATAATCTTGCAATGGTTGGTATTGCACTTTGATGTGGGAAGCAGAAATCTGGCCACACAATCAAACTCCACGGAGACATGGCTTTACCCAGAGACCTGTCCACCCATCTTATGGACTGGTAAAGACCATTGAGGATGGTATCCAGACATTTCGGTAATTGACGTTTTGGTAACAGACATTTCGGTAACAGAACATTTTGGTAATATGTAAATATTAGCTGGCGGGTCGTTACTTGCAGCAGCACGTATACTCATCTCCGTTTGGCATCTGGCAACCTCTAGCTTCACAGGTTCAGGGCAGTGGTTATGGTCTGTTTTCAACACTGGATTTGTTGGTAGCAAGTCGGTGTACGCACTAGCAGGACAGTGCTTGCTTGCACAACATGTACAACGCCACCTTATCAGGCCATTTTTCTCTATATGCTTGGTATATGCATAGCCATTCCACAAAAGCTTTGCTTTTCCCCTGGTTGTCGTTGATAACTCCATGTTCACATGTATAGCTTCACCTTATGTGTGTCTAGATTTGAATGTGTCCTGCTAGCCACTGGTTGGCTGTAGTGGTTGAACACTTTAGCCACCACCACTGCTATTTGGAAGCCATGTTCCCTTCAGAGGCAAGCACTACCTTACACCATGCCTGACTGCAGGTGGGAAGCCAAGTTCCCTGTCTGGACCTACCTCATTTACAACTGGTTTAACTGACTGACAGGTTACCTCCTGATATGGGAGATTGGTCTCTGATTATGTTCAGTAGTTTTACCAAAATGTCTTGTTACCAAAATGTCCTGTTACCAAAATGTCCTTTACCAAAACGTCATGGGTCCGTTGAGGATGGGTAGATATATGGGTGGATGGGTAAGAAATGAAGGAGCATAAAAGGTCTTCCAAAACCATAGATATTGTCAGAAGTGAGTGTAAATGGTGTCACATGTGTATGTTTGTAGTCCATTTCTGGTCATCGGACACATTTAAAGTTTGTAAACTGGCTTAACAGTTAACATCCATGTGTCCACCAAAATATGTGTGACTGGCAATAATTTGGCGTCTGCATACAGCCCTGTACAGAAACAGTTACTGGATACAGATTGACTCTGTGACTGGTAAACAAATAGTGATGAAGTTGATTTCTCTGTGGCAGCCGTAGCTAGCGGCTGAAAAGTACAATAAACATTACATCTGATAAAGCAATTCATAAGTATTAGTATAAATTTATGTGAAATTATAACTATGTATATATATATATATAGCTATGAAATTATAACTAATTAGAATGTCTGGTAAAACTATAAACCAATAAAGTAAAATAGGAAAATAAAATTATGGTATGTGGAGTGTTATATTATCGGCCAAAGACTCCAGTCTGCTACTGCCAGAGCTAGCGTCATTGGTTCCACCATGGCGGCCGTCACTCCTGCTCTACCACCTGTAATGTGGACAGGTAAACCCAATTTTGGGCAGGTAGAAATATAACAGGACAGTTGGTGGACGAATAAATAGTAAGGAACAAAAGCGTCATCGAAAATCATATAATTATAGTATAAATGACTTTTGTAGACATTATCCATGTGTCCCCCAAATGAATCGGTGACTGGCAAAAATGTAATCCCGTGTAAAGGTCCTGATCTTATGCACCCTATAGGGTGGTAGGGTTTTACCGTACTGTGTGTCTTAGTTGCATGATCGAACACATGTTGATAATATTATTGATTCTGTAGCAGATTCATCAGCTAAATCTGTGATTAAATTGTAAGATTCCCCCCCCCCCCCAAGGCTACAATAACATACCGCTGGAGACATGTACAAGATGAATGGAACGAACTCTGCTATCTGATAACTGTACCCAAGAAGTATATATGCAAAAAGTGTTCTTACTACTGCCAACTTAAGGATACGGTCCATATCTGCAAGCGTAATTACCTTTTTGCTTTCGTTCATCCTCCGAAATGTGTTGCCGTTTCGGAGACGGGGCATCCACTCCGGAAATATGCCTCCACATGTTATTGGTAAACAAGTACGCGCATCGGTAACAAATAACTTTAACAATATTCAATAACATTTTCCAACAATACACTCTAACGAAAAACAGACTCGATCAAATATAAGGCTCCGAAATTTTGCTCCGTTCCCTCTGAAGATCTGTGTGAAAATGAAATTTAAACGCGCTTTCAAAGATCGAAATGGAAAACACCAATTACCGCAGACAATTCGTTGATGGATTTTAACTGTATAAAATTAATTTATAGTAAATGGTTAGTAATCCGGTAGGTTCGCGACGATCATTTTCGACTTGATCAATAAGGGCCGTTGTCGAAGATCGACATTGTTAATAAAAAATAGCAAAAATATTCCCGAATTTGGCGGGTGTCCTTCGGACTGTTGCTGATGCCATCTTTGGCAGTCTGACCGAATTTCTGACAGTCCTCGGACTGCCGGACACCCGCTATTTCGACCCCTGGTGGAGCTAAGTGTAAACATGATGTAAGGCTACAAGGATGCCAACTGGACAGGTTTCTGTTTAGATGCAGTGTGAATACAGTGTGTCAGGGCAATCACCCTAGTGACCCCACTTAGTTATTTAAAATGTAATAAGTTCTAATGTGGGGTAAATGTGTTACTTTCACGTCACAAATTGGCTTGTTCTGCCACTTAGCTACCTTTGAGAAGACAAAGTCAACAGTTGACATCTGTCCTGCTGTTTTTCTGCTTTGACCTCAGAGTTTGTGTGGGTGGAAGGGATGGGTGACTGAGGGGGTGGGTTAGCACTGACAGGGCATATCAGGAACTCTTTTTTTTCCTGTGATTGATACTCCAGCTGGAAGCAAGCAGAGGGCAAAAAGTTTGACTATTTTGATTGCCTTTGTGTGGGTAGATGTAACTTGCCAGTTGGTATTTGCATTTGGGCAAGTTTTTGTTAGATATCTCAATTTGTATCAGATCATTCAAACGCCAGTGAAAAACTACTGGTACTCCATTCAGAATAGATACTTGTGTGTGTTGATGTTTGTAGACTACATCACCCTTTACAAGGGTCTAGAAGGCTTGTGTCCTTCCGGTTACATCCACTCCAGTAGGGGAAGTTTCCCAGTGATTGATTGACAGCTGCCTGTCAGACTGACACAACCAGTGTAGGAGTCAGACCACATTTGCATTACCATAGGCGACCATTATAACGTTTCCTTCATTTTCTACTAATCTTGATCAGCTCTGTTATTGACAATTTCACAGCATATTTACCCTCCATAGACAGATGTTCTGTGAAAAAATTGTGAACTTTTAATACCTCCCACACACTTCTTTCAAATCTTACACCCCTCCATTCTGCTTGAACCACCCACGGATTGCCCCTGATTACATCACCAAGCAACATGACAACTATTAATACGCTGAAATGCACTGACTGACAGCTGTCGTAATTTGACAGCTCTGATGCCACGCTGCACGAAAACATCATTTCTAATCACTCCACACTACATATGTGCTCACAGAAATTCAGACAACCTGCACAATGCTGCTTTTAAAGGGTACTATTTGGTCGGGGAATGGCGGATGAGCACCTTATTGTGGTCTTACATCAAATAATGCAGACATGTGAATTGTTACGACACGGGTCAACTTTTGTGTTCCATGTGGCTGTCTTATTTGCCCACATGTTACACTGTGCTCTGGTATTTGTCACACTAGTTGTGTCATCCACTCTGTCATGTTGAAATCCTGCAGAGGGACACTGCTGGTTCACCCTTTGACTCTTTGTTGTTGACGATTTTGTCATTAAGCAGGAACTCCATTGGATTGTAACAATGTATTGACAATTATCAACAGTTCAGAGTTATGTATAATTTACATGATATAACATTACGTTTGTTACAAGCACAAAGTGATTTTTAAGCAGGAAAACTAATTTGATTCACAAGTTTACAGGCATGTTTACAGGCATATTTGTTTACATCTAGCAAATTTGTTGATATTTACCACCAAGTTGGAAACGTTCGCATGTGACAAGGCTACTGATGTTGCAGGTATACCGCGAAGGAACGCGAGCTGAAGACAGCAGAGAGTCGACTCCACGGGGCGGAGGCACAGGTCAACGATCTCCAGGCTCGACTCAACGATGCCGTCAACCAGAGGAAACAATGGGAGTCTGAGTGCAACGTATGTTTCTGTTATAACTTCCTGTATGTATAACTTCCTGTCAGCACCTCCCTCCATCTTTCTCTTTGCTGTCTCCAAAACTTCCTGTCAGCAGCCCCCTCTCCATCTTTCTCTTTGCTGTCTCCAAAACTTCCTGTCAGCAGCCCCCTCTCCATCTTTCTCTTTGCTGTCTCCAAAACTTCCTGTCAGCAGCCCCCTCTCCATCTCTCTCTTTGCTGTCTCCAAAACTTCCTGTCAGCAGCCCCCTCTCCATCTTTCTCTTTGCTGTCTCCAAAACTTCCTGTCAGCAGCCCCTCTCCATCTTTCTCTTTGCTGTCTCCAAAACTTCCTGTCAGCAGCCCCTCTCCATCTTTCTCTTTGCTGTCTCCAAAACTTCCTGTCAGCAGCCCCCTCTCCATCTTTCTCTTTGCTGTCTCCAAAACTTCCTGTCAGCAGCCCCCTCTCCATCTTCTCTTTGCTGTCTCCAAAACTTCCTGTCAGCAGCCCCTCTCCATCTTTCTTTGCTGTCTCCAAAACTTCCTGTCAGCAGCCCCTCTCCATCTCTCTCTTTGCTGTCTCCAAAACTTCCTGTCAGCAGCCCCTCTCCATCTCTCTCTTTGCTGTCTCCAAAACTTCCTGTCAGCAGCCCCTCTCCATCTCTCTCTTTGCTGTCTCCAAAACTTCCTGTCAGCAGCCCCCTCTCCATCTTCTCTTTGCTGTCTCCAAAACTTCCTGTCAGCAGCCCCCTCTCCATCTCTCTCTTTGCTGTCTCCAAAACTTCCTGTCAGCAGCCCCTCTCCATCTCTCTCTTTGCTGTCTCCAAAACTTCCTGTCAGCAGCCCCCTCTCCATCTCTCTCTTTGCTGTCTCCAAAACTTCCTGTCAGCAGCCCCTCTCCATCTCTCTCTTTGCTGTCTCCAAAACTTCCTGTCAGCAGCCCCTCTCCATCTCTCTCTTTGCTGTCTCCAAAACTTCCTGTCAGCAGCCCCTCTCCATCTTCTCTTTGCTGTCTCCAAAACTTCCTGTCAGCAGCCCCCTCTCCATCTCTCTCTTTGCTGTCTCCAAAACTTCCTGTCAGCAGCCCCCTCTCCATCTCTCTCTTTGCTGTCTCCAAAACTTCCTGTCAGCAGCCCCTCTCCATCTCTCTCTTTGCTGTCTCCAAAACTTCCTGTCAGCAGCCCCCTCTCCATCTCTCTCTTTGCTGTCTCCAAAACTTCCTGTCAGCAGCCCCCTCTCCATCTCTCTCTTTGCTGTCTCCAAAACTTCCTGTCAGCAGCCCCCTCCATCTCTCTCTTTGCTGTCTCCAAAACTTCCTGTCAGCAGCCCCTCTCCATCTCTCTCTTTGCTGTCTCCAAAACTTCCTGTCAGCAGCCCCTCTCCATCTCTCTCTTTGCTGTCTCCAAAACTTCCTGTCAGCAGCCCCTCTCCATCTCTCTCTTTGCTGTCTCCAAAACTTCCTGTCAGCAGCCCCTCTCCATCTCTCTCTTTGCTGTCTCCAAAACTTCCTGTCAGCAGCCCTCTCCATCTCTCTCTTTGCTGTCTCCAAAACTTCCTGTCAGCAGCCCCTCTCCATCTCTCTCTTTGCTGTCTCCAAAACTTCCTGTCAGCAGCCCCCTCTCCATCTCTCTCTTTGCTGTCTCCAAAACTTCCTGTCAGCAGCCCCCTCTCCATCTCTCTCTTTGCTGTCTCCAAAACTTCCTGTCAGCAGCCCCCTCTCCATCTCTCTCTTTGCTGTCTCCAAAACTTCCTGTCAGCAGCCCCCTCTCCATCTCTCTCTTTGCTGTCTCCAAAACTTCCTGTCAGCAGCCCCCTCTCCATCTCTCTCTTTGCTGTCTCCAAAACTTCCTGTCAGCAGCCCCTCTCCATCTCTCTCTTTGCTGTCTCCAAAACTTCCTGTCGAGTTCCATGTCCCAAAACCTGATCTCCATCTCTCTCTTTGCTGTCTCCAAAACTTCCTGTCAGCAGCCCCCTCTCCATCTCTCTCTTTGCTGTCTCCAAAAACTCTCTTTGCTGTCCAAAAGCCCGCTGCTCCAAAACTTCTGCAGCAGCCCTCTCATCTTCTCTTTGCTGTCTCCAAAACTTCCTGTCAGCAGCCCTCTCCATCCTCTTGCTGTCTCCAAAACTTCCTTCGCAGCCCTCTCCATCTCTCTCTTTGCTGTCTCCAAAACTTCCTGTCAGCAGCCCCTCTCCATCTCTCTCTTTGCTGTCTCCAAAACTTCCTGTCAGCAGCCCCTCTCCATCCTCTCTTTGCTGTCTCCAAAACTTCCTGTCAGCAGCCCCCTCTCCATCCTCTCTTTGCTGTCTCCAAAACTTCCTGTCAGCAGCCCCTCTCCATCCTCTCTTTGCTGTCTCCAAAACTTCCTGTCAGCAGCCCCCTCTCCATCTCTCTCTTTGCTGTCTCCAAAACTTCCTGTCAGCAGCCCCCTCTCCATCTCTCTCTTTGCTGTCTCCAAAACTTCCTGTCAGCAGCCCCCTCTCCATCTCTCTCTTTGCTGTCTCCTACCGAAGTGATTCACTGGTGCTGCCACTTAGCGACCAATCTTCCTAGAATTTCCTTGATTTGCTTAGGTAAATCAACGTAAAATTTAATCGATTACGAAAGTAAAACTGATTATTGCTTACAAAAATCAGACTGGTGATCAGTTATGAATAAGATGAGAGTGTTGATGTGTTGTTGTGTTGGGTGCCATAGAAACTGCGTAAGCAAGTGGATGCGTTGGAGAAGCAGCTGGCTACAGCGAAGAAACAATTGGAGGAAGAAACAATTCTACGCGTCGACCTTGAGAACAGACTACAGAGTCTGAAGGAGGAGTTGGCCTTCTCCCGCCAGATCCACTCGCAGGTACGCACTCGTTACAGGTACACAGTCAGTAGTTAGTACAGGTATGCACTCATTACAGGTACACGCTCATTAATTCATTACAGGTTTCAGGGTCCGAATACTGAAAATTTGAATTTCAAATAATAGTTTTATAAAGTATTAATTGAGCAAGACATTCGAGGCTATTTTAATGAGACGTAATTTTAATCACAACAATTCAGATAAAATACAAATAATTTCTGTGACCTCTTTTACAGTTACAAACAAATGTCTGTACAAGTTGTTTTTATACATTGGTTTCCTGATGCTGATAATAACATCGCATTGAGTCTAAGTTTTGTCATCCACTGGTCACTCGAATACAGCTTTTACTTGTCAGGACAGTTGGGCCAAAAATAATTTTAATTAAATAACATTCAGGAATTTTCAATCAAGACTACTTTGTTAAATTCAAGGATTTTAACGCCATGAATTAAGTTAAATAAAATTCAAGGCTTTTTAAGACTTCGAAGGTCCTGCACAGACACAGAGATATGCAATCATTGCAGGCACTCGTACTACGATGACGGAATTGATTACTAATTGAGCGAGTCAGTTGAGGTGTTTATGAAACAGTTACTTGTATCGCTACAATGTGAACGCATGTTGCAGGAGTTGAACGAGTCACGGATGAGGACAACGGTTGAGGTCGAGGAAGTAGACAGCCGCCTCCAGGTGGACTACGAGGCGAGGCTGGCCGAGGCTCTGCAACAGATGAGGGAGGAGAACGACGCACAGATCAGGGCGACTCGCGGCGAGGCAGAGACCTACTTCCAGCGCAAGGTAGGCTCGTCAGCACCGTCACCACAGTCACGGCTTTGTATAGGATATATGTTCTGCCGGCACACTTGTTTCGATGGACATGTAGGTGGCCTGAGGTCAACTAGAAACACTAGTTTTAAATCGATCATTTTAAAACCTTTTCTCCATTTGTGTACCACTGATATTTCTAACCGTTCACAATGGGTTTTACCCATCCAAAAGACAGGTGGATAGATCTGTACATAAAGCTATGTTCACAGTTGGCTAGAATCAGTACTGTTGTGTGTCTGGTAAACATCCTAGTATATTTATGTCATTAAAAATTGCACTCGATGCGCTCCTTAGTTGGCATGATACATTTAGAGATTGACTGTTGTAAAATAACGTTTTAGAAGAGTGATTGGTTTCTTGCACTATTCTACGGAATAATTTATCGATCACTACGAGCGGATCATGTGGGTACCTCTAATAGTTGATCTTGCATGAATCATTCATAATGACAGTTGGGTTTCTGGCCATTATACATTTTGATCTTAAAACGTTCGACTCAGATTTATACTGTCTGATTAGGTGAATCAGTTGGAATCAATCCTTGCTTCAAGGAAATTCAGTATTGTATATTATTAGTTAAACACCAACTGTAGATACAGCCACCACCACACCACGTATAGCGCCTCAGTGAAAGTTCAGACTCATTGTAACTGGCAGGCAAGGTATACTGTATGTACAGGTACACAGAGTGGTGTATCCCATATAGAGTATATCCCATATGGTTAATACTATTCATTAGTTTTGTTTGCATCTAAAAAGCCCCAATTTTACGTAGCAACACCTGGACTCATAACAAAATAACACTTGGGTACCCCGTGAATAATCCATTATTATGCTGTCGTCGTTGAATAGAGTCACCTGTTTCTATAAATGTATATATATATATATATATATATATATATATACCAACATTTCACATTTTCTTTGAGAATGTTTTATATTATTTATATTGAAATTATTTTCAAAGAACATGCGTTGTATAAAAAATACAATGATATGGAAGTGTGGGGAGTTACCTGACTGAAACTGTTTCCTCGCGAAGCTTTCAGGATCCTCTCAGCTTCAATACTGATGCTGATGCGCCTGAGTCCGATAGTACTGTACATGCTCAATGAAATGTTGTAGTTGTCGCAGTTGAAGGCCATGGCCATGGCAAAAGACGGAACGTCTGAGAGCGCCCGCAAGGAGCTAAATGAGTCTAGGAGGCGCATTGAGGAGCTAGAATCCCAGCTCTTGAAGGTGTCCGGACAGGTAATGTACATGACTATTACTACGTAGTCTCAACTAACTCACTTGTTTTTTTGTTATTTTCAACATTTATATGGATTTTACACTGGGGGACCAGTCATTATATCATTAGAAAAATGAAGGTCAGAAAAATCGTTATGGTGTCATTTCATTTACCGTATTAGTGAAAATATTCATCAGGTTGGAAGAATAAAATTTTCAAACAATATTTATTATTTTGCAACTAACAATAGTAAAAGTTATTAGTTGTGAAATAAGAAATGTTGTTCATTTACCATATATATTTCATTCGTTTTGCATCTGGTAGCCTATATGTTTATAAATATTTCATATGTATGCTCTGAGTATTACCATGTTTTTAAAGCAAAATGAGCAATTCATCTGTTTTTATTAAATTGACACATACGTAACATATTTGGCAAGTTAATCAAGGAATTATGTTTTTAAATGAAGTGAAAGTATTATTTTGATATATATATATACGGAATAATCGTTACAACCCATATATTAATAGTAAAAATAAAATTTATTTAGACACAAAAATCCAAAGTAAAACTGTTGACAACAGTGGTTACTAATTATAAGAAATAAATATAGTAAAAGTAAATCATATGAATTCGTATAGCTAAATCATTGTTGTACGGAACTGAAATAGAGAAGGTGACATTGTGGTAATTTACGTATCAATGTAATCAAGAAATAGAAATATATATTTATATGTGCATATGTATGTTCGAATAGCATTTAGTACACTGTTGCTAAATGAAATTACATTTAACTGATGTTGAAAATTACACATTTTTTATGCATGTATAATTTTACAAATTCAGTTTGGAACATTTATCTTATTGACTTAACTTATTATTTAACTTATTTTAACATATTTATTTAACTTATTTATTTAGCGTGTATGTGTATGTACATGTTTTATGTGATGAACACCTGTGAGCAGGTTTTTAATCCAGAGATATGGCGCTTTACAAATGTTTCCCAATAAATTAAAAACCTACATATCTTGCCTTGTTCCCGTCTTCCAGATAGCTCAGAACGAGGCACAAGTGCGAGAACTCGAGGCGCTCCTGAAGCGAGACCGGGCCGAGCACGAGGATGTCCTTAACATGCGAGACCTGGAGATCCGTCGACTCCGGGAAGCCATTGAGGATCAGATGACTGAGTACCGTGATCTCCTTGACATCAAGATACAGCTGGATCTCGAACTTGTCGCCTACCGCAAGCTGCTGGAGGGAGAGGAGAGTCGGTGAGTGGTCTCCCATAGTCTCTTGTGGTCTCTGTCGTCACATGAGAGTCGATGAGTCTGTTTGTCTCTTGTGGTCTCTGTCATCACATGAGAGTCGATGGGTCTGTTTGTCTCTTGTGGTCTCTATCATCACAGTAATCGGTGAGTCTGTTGGTCTCATGTGGTCTCTATCATCACAATAGAGTTGATGAGTCTGTTGGTCTCTTGTGGTCTCTGTCATCACTGTAGAGTCAGTA
This sequence comes from Ridgeia piscesae, assembly GCA_025642075.2. Taxonomy (NCBI): domain Eukaryota; kingdom Metazoa; phylum Annelida; class Polychaeta; order Sabellida; family Siboglinidae; genus Ridgeia; species Ridgeia piscesae. The sequence continues at coordinate 79,593 of JAODUO010000960.1, forward strand.
AGTCTACTGGTGTCATGTGGTCTCTGTCATCACTGTAGAGTCAGTAAGTCTACTGGTGTTTTGTGGTCTCTGTCATCACTGTAGAGTCAGTGAGTCTACTGGTGTCTTATGGTCTCTGTCATCACAGTAGAGTCAGTGAGTCTACTGGTGTCTTGTGGTCTCTGTCATCACTGTAGAGTCAGTGAGTCTACTGGTGTTTTGTGGTCTCTGTCATCGCTGTAGAGTCAGTCAGTCTACTGGTGTCTTGTGGTCTCTGTCATCACAGTAGAGTCGGTGAGTCTACTGGTGTCTTGTGGTCTCTGTCACCACTGTAGAGTCAGTTAGTCTACTGGTGTTTTGTGGTCTCTGTCATCACAGTAGAGTCAGTGAGTCTACTGGTGTCTTGTGGTCTCTGTCACCACTGTAGAGTCAGTTAGTCTACTGGTGTTTTGTGTTCTCTGTCATCACAGTAGAGTCAGTGAGTCTACTGGTGTCTTGTGGTCTCTGTCATCGCTGTAGAGTCAGTGAGTCTACTGGTGTCTTATGGTCTCTGTCATCACAGTAGAGTCAGTGAGTCTACTGGTGTCTTGTGGTCTCTGTCATCACAGTAGAGTCAGTGAGTCTACTGGTGTCTTATGGTCTCTGTCATCACAGTAGAGTCAGTCAGTCTACTGGTGTCTTGTGGTCTCTGTCATCACAGTAGAGTCAGTAAGTCTACTGGTGTTTTGTGGTCTCTGTCATCACAGTAGAGTCAGTGAGTCTACCTGTGTCTTGTGGTCTCTGTCACCACTGTAGAGTCAATAAGTCTACTGGTGTTTTGTGGTCTCTGTCATCACAGTAGAGTCAGTGAGTCTACCTGTGTCTTGTGGTCTCTGTCATCGCTGTAGAGTCAGTAAGTCTACTGGTGTCTTATGGTCTATGTCATCACAGTAGAGTCAGTAAGTCTACTGGTGTTTTGTGGTCTCTGTCATCACAGTAGAGTCAGTGAGTCTACCTGTGTCTTGTGGTCTCTGTCATCGCTGTAGAGTCAGTGAGTCTACTGGTGTCTTGTGGTCTCTGTCATCACAGTAGAGTCAGTGAGTCTACTGGTGTCTTGTGGTCTCTGTCATCGCTGTAGAGTCAGTGAGTCTGTTGGTGTCTTGTGGTCTCTGTCACCACTGTAGAGTCAGTGAGTCTACTGGTGTCTTGTGGTCTCTGTCATTGCTGTAGAGTCAGTGAGTCTACTGGTGTCTTGTGGTCTCTGTCACCACTGTAGAGTCAGTGAGTCTACTGGTGTCTTGTGGTCTCTGTCATCGCTGTAGAGTCAGTGAGTCTACTGGTGTCTTGTGGTCTCTCTCATTGCTGTAGAGTCAGTGAGTCTACTGGTGTCTTGTGGTCTCTGTCACCACTGTAGAGTCAGTGAGTCTACTGGTGTCTTGTGGTCTCTGTCATCACAGTAGAGTCAGTGAGTCTACTGGTGTCTTGTGGTCTCTGTCATCGCTGTAGAGTCAGTCAGTCTACTGGTGTCTTATGGTCTCTGTCATCACAGTAGAGTCAGTCTACTGCTGTCTTGTGGTCTCTGTCATCGCTGTAGAGTCAGTCAGTCTACTGGTGTCTTGTGGTCTCTGTCATCACAGTAGAGTCAGTAAGTCTACTGGTGTTTTGTGGTCTCTGTCATCACAGTAGAGTCAGTCAGTCTACTGGTGTCTTATGGTCTCTGTCATCACAGTAGAGTCAGTCAGTCTACTGCTGTCTTGTGGTCTCTGTCATCGCTGTAGAGTCAGTGAGTCTACTGGTGTATTGTGGTCTCTGTCACCACTGTAGAGTCAGTAAGTCTACTGGTGTTTTGTGGTCTCTGTCATCACAGTAGAGTCAGTGAGTCTACCTGTGTCTTGTGGTCTCTGTCATCGCTGTAGAGTCAGTGAGTCTACTGGTGTCTTGTGGTCTCTGTCATCGCTGTAGAGTCAGTGAGTCTGTTGGTGTCTTGTGGTCTCTGTCACCACTGTAGAGTCAGTGAGTCTACTGGTGTCTTGGGGTCTTTGTCACCACTGTAGAGTCAGTAAGTCTACCTGTGTCTTGTGGTGTCTGTCATCGCAGTAGAGTCAGTAAGTCTACTGGTGTCTTGTGGTCTCTGTCATCACTGTAGAGTCAGTAAGTCTACTGGTGTCTTGTGGTCGAATATCTTCAGGTGTGAAACGTCGAATATCTACATCTTGCCAGTGGAGTTCACAGCTGTCTGTCCTCAGGTTGAACATCACAACAGAGGGCACGCCAGGCAAGACGCCCCGTCGCAGCACCCCGTTGGGCTCCCGCAAACGCAAGCGAATGACCGTCACTCACCAGGGGGCGGGCGACTACTCGCATCTGCAGTCGTCGTCATCATCGGCGTTCAATGCGACATCGTCGGCAACTGGCGCGGTCGAGATCTCAGAGGTCGACCCTGCCGGACAGTTCATTAAGATCCACAATACCTCAGACAAGGTACGTCTGTTAGAAGGCTGCTGCTGTAATATCATATGGGTGACAATAAAATAATACTTCATTCAGTCGTGTCCTTCCACCAACCTATATGATTTGTTCCCAGTATGTGGCACGTTTGATGGTGATATCGTTGCCGTCTTGAGGTCGAATGCAGAGCAGCAAGTACATGAGATGTTCTTTATCCCATCTGAGAAATCTGTGTGCAGCTTTCGGTTAAAGTAATCGTGTTTAATAGCGGTGTCTGAAATGTTTGTGATCGTGATAAAATATTGCTACATATTCTAGTTGTGGTCGTCGCGTCATGTATTATGTGGTAGTATCGTTGTAGTGAGATATAAACGCAAGTGTGCACACATACGTGCGTACACGCGCATGCGCGCGCACACACACACACTGTGGATCCCACTACAGTAGAACCTGTCTTCAGCGGCCCCCGCGACGAGCGGCCACCTGCTATGTACGGACAGTGTTCCGATGTCCCGATCACTTTTCAACGGAAATATCCCTGAGATGAGCGGCCACCTGGTGGACGCGGACGCGGACAGCGATATTTTGTTATTTTTCACCTGCTAGGGTGGACAGTTAACTTTATTTTGATAAATATATTTCAATAATATTTAAAGATGGCAGCGACCATTTCCTGTTCAGAACAATGGATGCTGGGAACAGAGAAAACGCACGGGATCTCGACCCACAACTGGTGACCCATTTACATTTACAGCCGCTCGCAATCGATCTATCCACAGTTATTTTATTTTTCTCCAAGTTTCTAGTTATGTCGAGCGACAACAAACGTAAGATAGGCCTACTGAGTTTATGCTAAGTTTCATATTAGTTTAGGATAAAACAAACATTTCTGAAGCTCATTTATGTAGTGACGCCGCAATAAAATACTGATGTCACACCACGGTAATCCGGCCACGGCCTGCGCGTTACCGGCGCCGGCGATGTCGAGTTGCCATGATACTGATTTGTGAATTGTATTCTTTACAGGAATTTAAATGATTTTACTTTGTAAGCTAGCATGTTAATGTGTATATAAGTTATGAGACAGGAAGTTTGACGGTTGTAAGAAGTCGTTTTCATGGTTAGATCAGAAAGTAAATGATCGTTTTGTGCCACTGAAACGATAAACAAAATGGCGACCGCAGCGTGATTACCCAGACGTCGTGAGGTGGCAGCACCTTTTTAGCCGCTCAGACCAAATTTGAAATAACAATCAGATAATAATATTAAAAACTATTCAAAATTAAACTTATAATGAAACATGTCACAAACAAAATAAATGAAAATGTTGTTAATGTGTCATCTCATTTTACTATTTTCTAAGTTGTATTTTGTGCATTTTAATACTTAATTGAATTAATCCAATACAGTCTTAAATGAGGGATTCTACTGTAATATTAAATGTGATATTATTACACTTCATTTTTATGGGTATTATAACTGTGGGCATAAATGTGATTTAGATATGTTGTAATGTGGATGTAAATAAAGATTGTATGTTCTGGAATTTTTTTTGCAAATTCCTGTCCCTCTGACGAGGGGACACCTGCAATGTAGGGACACTTTTGCTTGGCCCGACAGATGTCCCTACAAGACAGGTTCTACTGTATAACAATGTAAAATGTAGCTCAAAGAGATGTCATTAGAAGTTATACAGACTTAGGAACAAATATCGCTCACTGCCTGGTTGTTTTGTATGTGACAAACTGACAGTTTTTAATGAACAAGTAAGCTTGCCAGGTGATGGTAATGCTCACAATATAAATATGGCACATAATTATGTTACTGCGGGAATTTTATTCAGTACAAACAACAATACAATAAGTTACGAACATATTTGATAGTTATATAGCAACAACTGAACATTTTGACTGCAAACTGACAATGATGCACTAAATAAGTAGGTGTAATTAAACTAATGTTTGTACTGCCCCATGGTAACATTTTAGAGGTAACAGCAGGCGTTATACACCAGAACATACATGCAGAAATCTGTGTCCCTGGCATTGTAACACAAATCTGCTGTTGCTACACGATTGCGTAACATCACTGTAACGTGCTTCTGTAACAGGATGTGCCGGTGGGTAGTTGGCAGTTGAAGCACATTGCCAATGATGAGGAGACGACCTACAAATATCACCGCAGCATTCAGATCAAGGCTGGTGCCATCATCACTGTAAGTACTCTCGGTTCTCAACAGCTGCAGGGAGTGTTTCACTAAGATCTAGAGCTCTTAGCAAAAATTCATCATTAAACAAAATCCATTGTTCAATTTAATGAGATTATTTTCAAAACGCAAATATCCATTGACGTGTTACTGAGGACACTGTTTCCACGGCACACGAGTGACATTATACCAATGGCGTGTTACACTGATAAGGCAGTTTCACATATTCAAGTTCACTGTTAAGGATCAAAAGTTATTTAAAAGTGAAAACTCTGGTTTAGGAGCTCTTAGAAACGTTAGTGAAACGGTCCTCAGCTCTCTAGAGACTTGACGTCTCAAATCACAAGATGGCAGCACCTGTAATGTGTATAATAATGTTGGCATTTAAGTTAAAATATTATATTTTACCTCTATTATATAACATTAAACCTGTGGTGTGTGTGTAAATTGATATGCTCATTGTAGGTGTGTAATGTGAAACGTGTTGTAGGTGTGTAATGTGTAACATATGCTGTAGATGTTTAACAGTATGTCTATTTGAGGCGTGTAATGGCACATTACATATGTATAACATGACATTTAACTGTGTAACATGACAAGTGTTGTTAGATGTGTATTGATACATGTGTTGTTAAATATGTTATGACACATTGTAGGTGTGTTATGAGATGCATTGTAAGTGTGTTATGACATGTGTTGTATGTGTATTCTGACATATTATAGGTGTGTGTTCTGACCCATATTATAGGTGTGTTATGACACATGCTATAGGTGTGTTGTGACACATGTTATAGGTGTGTTATGACACATGGTTTAGGTGTGTTATGACCTGTGTTATAGGTGAGTTATGACCTGTGTTGTAGGTGTGGAGTTCTGAGAGTGACCAGACACATTCGCCTCCGTCCGACCTTGTCATGAAGGGTCAGAAGTGGTTTGTCGCAGACAACATGCGCACCGTCCTCCTCAATAACCAGGGTGATGTAAGTAGCCACTGCGCCCCAGTAGACAGCACACACTTGCACATGTCTAGCGAGCCTAAAGTAACAGTGTGTCAGGTCTCAGTCTGGCAGACGTACATGCCTCATTGTCTAACGGCAGCAGCAGATCACAGAATGTTGTCTCTTTCTTTGTGAACGTCTGTGGTGAGGTTGGTCTCTTTCTTTGTGAACGTCTGTGGTGAGGTTGGTCTCTTTCTTTCTGAACGTCTGTGGTGAGGTTGGTCTCTTTCTTTGTGAACATCTGTGGTGAGGTTGGTCTCTTTCTTTCTGAACGTCTGTGGTGAGGTTGGTCTCTTTCTTTGTGAACGTCTGTGGTGAGGTTGGTCTCTTTCTTTGTGAACGTCTGTGGTGAGGTTGGTCTCTTTCTTTGTGAACGATCTGTGGTGAGGTTGGTCTCTTTCTTTGTGAACGTCTGTGGTGAGGTTGGTCTCTTTCTTTCTGAACGTCTGTGGTGAGGTTGGTCTCTTTCTTTCTGAACGTCTGTGGTGAGGTTGGTCTCTTTCTTTGTGAACGTCTGTGGTGAGGTTGGTCTCTTTCTTTGTGAACGTCTGTGGTGAGGTTGGTCTCTTTCTTTCTGAACGTCTGTGGTGAGGTTGGTCTCTTTCTTTCTGAACGTCTGTGGTGAGGTTGGTCTCTTTCTTTGTGAACGTCTGTGGTGAGGTTGGTCTCTTTCTTTCTGAACGTCTGTGGTGAGGTTGGTCTCTTTCTTTCTGAACGTCTGTGGTGAGGTTGGTCTCTTTCTTTCTGAACGTCTGTGGTGAGGTTGGTCTCTTTCTTTCTGAACGTCTGTGGTGAGGTTGGTCTCTTTCTTTCTGAACGTCTGTGGTGAGGTTGGTCTCTTTCTTTCTGAACGTCTGTGGTGAGGTTGGTCTCTTTCTTTCTGAACGTCTGTGGTGATGTTGGTCTCTTTCTTTGTGAACGTCTGTGGTGATGTTGGTCTCTTTCTTTGTGAACGTCTGTGGTGAGGTTGGTCTCTTTCTTTCTGAACGTCTGTGGTGAGGTTGGTCTCTTTCTTTCTGAACGTCTGTGGTGAGGTTGGTCTCTTTCTTTCTGAACGTCTGTGGTGAGGTTGGTCTCTTTCTTTCTGAACGTCTGTGGTGAGGTTGGTCTCTTTCTTTCTGAACGTCTGTGGTGAGGTTGGTCTCTTTCTTTCTGAACGTCTGTGGTGAGGTTGGTCTCTTTCTTTGTGAACGTCTGTGGTGAGGTTGGTCTCTTTCTTTGTGAACGTCTGTGGTGAGGTTGGTCTCTTTCTTTCTGAACGTCTGTGGTGAGGTTGGTCTCTTTCTTTCTGAACGTCTGTGGTGAGGTTGGTCTCTTTCTTTCTGAACGTCTGTGGTGAGGTTGGTCTCTTTCTTTCTGAACGTCTGTGGTGAGGTTGGTCTCTTTCTTTGTGAACGTCTGTGGTGAGGTTGGTCTCTTTCTTTCTGAACGTCTGTGGTGAGGTTGGTCTCTTTCTTTCTGAACGTCTGTGGTGAGGTTGGTCTCTTTCTTTCTGAACGTCTGTGGTGAGGTTGGTCTCTTTCTTTCTGAACGTCTGTGGTGAGGTTGGTCTCTTTCTTTGTGAACGTCTGTGGTGAGGTTGGTCTCTTTCTTTGTGAACGTCTGTGGTGAGGTTGGTCTCTTTCTTTCTGAACGTCTGTGGTGAGGTTGGTCTCTTTCTTTCTGAACGTCTGTGGTGAGGTTGGTCTCTTTCTTTCTGAACGTCTGTGGTGAGGTTGGTCTCTTTCTTTCTGAACGTCTGTGGTGAGGTTGGTCTCTTTCTTTCTGAACGTCTGTGGTGAGGTTGGTCTCTTTCTTTCTGAACGTCTGTGGTGAGGTTGGTCTCTTTCTTTCTGAACGTCTGTGGTGAGGTTGGTCTCTTTCTTTCTGAACGTCTGTGGTGAGGTTGGTCTCTTTCTTTCTGAACGTCTGTGGTGAGGTTGGTCTCTTTCTTTCTGAACGTCTGTGGTGAGGTTGGTCTCTTTCTTTCTGAACGTCTGTGGTGAGGTTGGTCTCTTTCTTTCTGAACGTCTGTGGTGAGGTTGGTCTCTTTCTTTCTGAACGTTGTGGTGAGGTTGGTCTCTTTCTTTCTGAACGTCTGTGGTGAGGTTGGTCTCTTTCTTTCTGAACGTCTGTGGTGAGGTTGGTCTCTTTCTTTCTGAACGTCTGTGGTGAGGTTGGTCTCTTTCTTTCTGAACGTCTGTGGTGAGGTTGGTCTCTTTCTTTCTGAACGTCTGTGGTGAGGTTGGTCTCGACACCAGGACTCACATTTATTTTCCTTTTCTCCTTATGCTTCTTCATTGCCGTCTACACCCTCTTCACCACATACACACCCTCCCCCGTTCTATGTGTCTTTTCATTCTGTCTGTCTGTCTGTCTGTCTCTCCTCCTCTCCTCCCTCCCTCCTCCTCCTCCCCTCCCCTCCCCTCCCCTCCCTTCCCCTCATCTCCTCCCTCCATCTCTCACTCCTCCTTTCTCTTATCGCTCTTGCACAATTCTGCAAACAAAATTGCCTGTTTGAAGACTTGTCTAAATGAAACAGCTGTATCCACACTGTCTAATGCACCATCAGTATAAGCAATGTTGCATATACGGAACAACCCCGGGTCTCAGTCATGAGTAAGGTGTAGACAAGCATCCATCATCCTCTGTTTGAATGGCATAACACGGACACGGAAGATGGTTTCACAAAATATTTCTAACCAACAAATAATGAAGATGTAATTTTTGAATGTTCCTTGCTTTAAATGTTCTGATTGTTGAACGATTTATGTAATTTTGAAAAGTAATAGAAAATGCATAACATCATAAAGAATCGTTTACAACACTTACCTAGTAGAAACCTGCAATGCACTGGTAATTTCTGCAAATAACAGTATTACTTTTCTTACGAGATGACTTAGATGAACCTCACGTTTTGTTAGACATGCTGTATGTTGTATTGTGTGTGTGTAGTGATGAGGTTGATGGTAACTTTGTCATGTGACATGTCATGTGACTATTGCAGGAGGTCGCGACCCGTGAGATGGAGCGCTCCATGCAGCGTCGGTCGACATACACGAGTGGTCTCGGGGAAGACATCGTAGACAGCGGATACGAGGTGGGCAGGGAGGAAGTCTTTCATCAGCAGGTCCTTACTCGTTCTCCTTGGGTCTCTAGCCCACTCATTGTGGCCTCACTTCCCTCATGATGTCCTCACAGTCTCTAACCCATTCAATGTTGGTGTAACACTTCTCTCATGATGTCCTCACAGTCTCTAGCTCACTCATTTGTGTCTCACTTCCCTCATGATGTCCTCACAGTCTCTAACCCACGTGATGTTGGTGTAACACTTCTCATGATGTCCTTACAGTCTCTAGCCAATTCGATGTTGGTGTAACACTTCTGTCATGATGTCCTCACAGTCTCTAGCCCACTCGATGTTGGTGTAACACTTCTCTCATGATGTCCTTACAGTCTCTAACCCACTCGATGTTGGTGTAACACTTCTCTCATGATGTCCTCACAGTCTCTAGCTCACTCATTGGTGTCTCACTTCCCTCATGATGTCCTCACAGTCTCTAACCCACTCGATGTTGGTGTAACACTTCTGTCATGATGTCCTCACAGTCTCTAGCCCACTCGATGTTGGTGTAACACTTCTCTCATGATGTCCTCACAGTCTCTAACCCACTCGATGTTGGTGTAACACTTCTGTCATGATGTCCTCACAGTCTCTAACCCACTCGATGTTGGTGTAACACTTCTGTCATGATGTCCTCACAGTCTCTAACCCACTCGATGTTGGTGTAACACTTCTGTCATGATGTCCTCACAGTCTCTAACCCACTCGATGTTGGTGTAACACTTCTGTCATGATGTCCTCACAGTCTCTAACCCACTCGATGTTGGTGTAACACTTCTGTCATGATGTCCTCACAGTCTCTAACCCACTCGATGTTGGTGTAACACTTCTCTCATGATGTCCTCACAGTCTCTAACCCACTCGATGTTGGTGTAACACTTCTGTCATGATGTCCTCACAGTCTCTAACCCACTCGATGTTGGTGTAACACTTCTGTCATGATGTCCTCACAGTCTCTAACCCACTCGATGTTGGTGTAACACTTCTCTCATGATGTCCTCACAGTCTCTAACCCACTCGATGTTGGTGTAACACTTCTCTCATGATGTCCTCACAGTCTCTAACCCACTCGATGTTGGTGTAACACTTCTCTCATGATGTCCTCACAGTCTCTAACCCACTCGATGTTGGTGTAACACTTCTGTCATGATGTCCTCACAGTCTCTAACCCATTCGATGTTGGTGTAACACTTCTGTCATGATGTCCTTACAGTCTCTAACCCACTCGATGTTGGTGTAACACTTATTCATTATCCCTTTACATTCTCTAATATAATCTTTACATTCTCTAATCTTTACTTTCTCTAATCTCTCTGTTGTTTGTGTTGTGCCTCTCTCTCTTTATCTCCTCAAAGTCTCTTAATTATATATATTAATAAATTAAGAGACTGGGATAAAACATATGCTGTGATCTCTTCAGCACCTTCAGTCCTCTCATCACATGATGTTGGTGTGTAACACTTCAGGTATCCTGCGAGCATTATGAATAGCTTTGTCATATAAAGCATATAAATATATATAATATGTAAAGCAGGACCACCTTGTTTGCCAATATTAAAATAAATGTCACTGTTGGTGTGATGGCATATGACCACCACGTATGACCTGTGTGGCCACCATGTGTGACCCATATGGCTACGAATGACCTTCTTTGCGTCTGTTTCAGGGTGACCCAACCAGGGAAGACCGCTGCACCCTCATGTAAATCACGTCAGATCATCGCCTGGCAACTGATGGTGTTGCTAACAAACGAGACACTTTGCCAGGCAACCGGTTCACATGGACGGTAGCATTTCTTGTAGCACGGCCATAATGTTAGTGTAACAAAATTCAGAACGAGAGCGTATGAAGCGAGTTTTAGTCGGCTTTACCTGTGTGCGGTGACCGGTGTCCAAGCGTACTTTGTGTCGGTGTTTACGTAGACGGCCTAGATTGTATACACTGCTTGTTAAGCTGCACGACAGGGATGGGTTGAGAATATAAGCAGCCAGTGCCATGGGTAGACTTGTTATTCACGTAACTAACATGTTTAATTGAGAATGTACCACGGCAGTCTGGGATATAGCTGCCGAAATGCTTAGTGTGTTGTGTGGTCAAAGCGATGTAGTTAAGTTTAAGTAAGGTGTTTTGTGCGACTGTCTTTTGCGCGACGGGCTTTTAGGATCGGTGTGACTGAAAAGCATAGGGCTTTATATGATGGTGGGTTTGTTAATCGTACAGAGTATCAGGTTCATGTCAGATTGTTCGCTGAAGTCACTAACATAAATGTGTCCATAACGGTAAATGTAACGCCTGTTGTATTAGCGTAGGAAGCTTTGATTTGTTTTTACTGACAGCATAATGCTGCATTTGCGTATATTGTTTTTTGTAGCTTGAAGTCTCTTCTGGAAACTTGAGTTTGCATGTCCGATGCTACTGTTTTGGTTGCAAATAAAGAGGTTAAAACTTGATGGCCCAGTGGGCAACTTGCGTAGATGTGTTAGATGAAACATTTCCACTAATTCCACATGTTGATTCTTGTAAGAAATGGCCTTGGTCTTCCAGTAGGAACATGTTCCAAACCTGGCTTCATTGTTGTGTGTTAATTGCATGGATGGCCATCTTGCAAATTATTATATTGACAACTGTTACGTTGACAAATATCCATGTCATTAATATTTCTGTTATTCGACAAACATGCAAGTTGCTTATGGTTGACGAATGCAGGTGTATCATTTATTAAAGTGATTCAGCACTAACTGAATTGCGACTTGATTTGAAATTGGAAACAGCTTGCTGGCCATGCAGCTATTATCATTCTATGATGTATCAAACTTTAGCTGTACTTTAAAACTATTTAGACCAACAGTTCAGTCAGCATTATCACAGATGAGGCAGCTATTACTGCTACAGAATAGTCAACTTTAAAATTATAAAAACTGCATTAATTGCAACAAGACTTCAGCTGTTTTTGTAGTATGTTCGTTCGACTGCATCACAGTTCCGGTGTAATTTTTCCGCTGTTTTTGTAGCGTGTGCATCACAGTTCCGGTGTAATTGTTGGCATTTAAAAATATATTGGCTTGTTGAAATGCAGATTCAGTTATGTGCAAATACTTTGGAGTGGTATATTTTTTTACATAACTATTTGCTAGCTTCAATGAGTACACTTGATGTTATGATATAGATCTGTATTTTCTACTGGAAATAAAGAGCGTCCATCAAAGCTGTTGTTGTCAATACAATGAATCTTTGCTGAGAACTTTGGTTTTGGCATATAGATGTAAGACCTCAAAAAGGTGCTCATCTGCCATTCCCCGACCAGAGTACCATTTAAAAGCAGCATTATGCAGGTTGTCTGAATTTCTGTGAGCACATGTAGTGTGGAGTGATTAGAAATGATGTTTTCGTGCAGCGTGGCATCAGAGCTGTCAAATGACGACAGCTGTCAGTTGGTGCACCTGTGCATATTAATACAGTTGTCATTTTGCTTGGTGATGTAATCGGGGGCAATCCGTGGGTGGTTCAAGCAGAAATGGAGGGTTGTAAAGTTTGTGGGAGCCTGAGGTATTCAAAGTTCACACATTTTTCACAGAACTTCTGTATATGGAGGGTAAATATGCTGTGAAATTGTCAATAACAGAGCTGATCAAGATTAGTAGGAAATGAAGGAAACGTTATAATGGTCGGCTACAGAAAATGCAAATGTGATCCGACTCCTATAGCAGTATTTTTTAGTTGGGCTTCCACACAGACCATTTTTAATATTCAGTCAACAGATATTTCTGTCTGTGCTGTCTTTCCCTTCCCGTAGGAGGATCTGTGTGTGTTGTGAGGATGTCACAATTAACTTCCCAATAGGGGGCCATTGTAATTTCTACTACAATTTTCTAGGAAGTTTTACAGCTTATAAGTGTAGCCTCCATTCACACTTGGTATATACAATTCATGAAACTGCCACGCCTAATTCCCCCATAGGTCAATCTAATCTGACTGCTTCATTTCTGCAAGAATTAGCAGTTTATTTGACATAGTGTAGCTAAAGCACACCTGTATCTATACACCCTGTCATTGGATGACAACTGTTATTTCACATAGTGACGGTTGTGATGTCACACTGCATTTCTACTAGCTCAGTGCTAACAGCAGACACATAATGTGGTCACACCCCAGTAGTAATTGTTGATCACTAGTCACTCATACACGGGAACCTCACTGATATGACTAGCAGTTAATATACATTGGAACCTTGTTAACATGATCACTGTTCATGTTAATCCAGGCACTGGTCCAAGTATATAGTGTATCCTTGTTAATCTGACAACTTCACGTTAATCCAGGCACTGGTCCTAAGTATATAGTGTATCCTTGTTAATCTGATAACTTCACGTTAATCCACGCACTGGTCCTAAGTATCCAGTGCAGCCTTGTTAATCTGACCACTGTTTACGTTAATCCAGGCACTGGTCCTAAGTATACAGTAGAACCTTGTTAATCTGACCACTTCACATTAATCCAGGCACTTGTCCTAAGTATTCAGTGCAGCCTTGTTAATCTGACCACTCTTCACGTTAATCCAGGCACTGGTCCCAAGTATACAGTGGAACCTTGTTAATCTGACCACTCTTCACTCATAGTGTGGAACCTCACTGATATGACTAGCAATTAATGTTCAGTGGAACCTTGTTAATAATTAGTATATAGTGGATCCTCATTAATCTGTACTCAGTAAACAGCAGGCCTCATTTCGAGATACTCCACTGACCACAAGGTCAGGTGATTGTAACTGGTCAAATCCTAGAACAGGCGAAAAAATCACAGCCGCAGCAGGTGTTGTCAGGTGACACACCTTTCTGTACAGGTGTGTCTGGGGGTTGTCAATCACTCATGACGTCATAGCTTTATGATAACGGTCCATCTGTCACTTGAATGGGTAGAAATATCACTGGATGAGCGGCGGACAAGTAAAAAGGAAGGATGAAGTCTTCAAAAAGCATAGATATTGTCAATTATGGTTTGAAAATGGTTGTTTGGCGTGTATGTATGTGCGTTAACACTTAACATGGCACGTGTATGTATGTGTGTTACCACTTAACATGGCACGTGTCTACCAATAACTGGCAAAACTATCATCCTGTATGATGTCAGTCATTATGAAGCAAATTACACAACTTTTGCCTACAGACCTCAAGTGCCTCAACTATTGTACACTGTTACAAGAAATCAAAACATAGTATCAAGTGTACTTAAACTCTAGGAATTCATGACAGAAAAGCAAAAATATGTGATATATTGGTGAACTTATATAAAGTTTATGAATATGTTCTTGTACTAAAATTTCCTATACAAACATGACATAATTCACATGATCAATGTCCACAGTTTTAGTCAGAATGGGTATATACATACTATATTTTAACTGGACCAAATGCTCCTAACATTTCACCTGCAACATGCATTCATATTATATCATATCTAAATGCAATGTCACAAATATTCCATGTGCAGAATTCATGATAGATCACTTATAGCAGTAAATGCAGACAGAAGTTCGGTTTACCCGACCTTCAAACATACACCACAACTAGTCATCGAATTTGATTGATTTTGAAGACGCTGTATCAATGTGAAACTTTTTGTTCTCCCCAGGTGGCGCTGCATAACCTAGACCTCCACCGCGCTGCTTGTTTATGGTATAACTCAACGCAGTGTCAAATTGAGTTTCTAGTGTTTTGTTTAAGAGAGTCTCTTTATCGGCCGTCAGAGCACTGTTAAAACATGCTCCAGTAGCCGCCTTCTGGCCAGAGCCAGCCTTGAAGCCGCCCAGGAGACGGAAGAACTTACTCTGTCGATCATCAGTTGCAAGTTCCGCAGTTCCCCATTGGCCGAGGAAGCGACGATTACCACCACCTGGTGTTGTGTCATTGATTTGTTTTGTGGCGTGTGACCTGCTAACCTCTTGTACGACAGTGTCATCTCTGTCAGGTGACGCGACGACACTCTGGTCATTTCCTCCTTCGTGTTTCCTCTTCTTTTTGGCTTCACATTCTTTATGTTTCTTTTCTTTCTTTGACCTCTTAACATCCGATTGCGCTGGACTTGTGTCCAACTGGACACTCACTGGACTACGCTCTCTCTTTCTCTTCTTTTTCATTTCCCCTTCATTTATGGTAATTTCTACAGAACCGAGGTCAATGCTTTCATTGCTGCGTTTGTGTTTCTTGATGTGTTCAGCTTCATTTGCGGATTCGTCTGCCAACTCGTCTTTCACTCTCTTCTTGTGTTTCTTCTTCTTGTGCGTGCTGTTAAGTTTCTCGCCTTCTCCATTGCGTTCACTTCCAGCACTCAGCCGGTGGGTCTTTACAACTGCCTCTGTCTCTTCAACCACGCATTTCTTGTGCTTTTTCTTTTTGTGAGTGCGTTCTTCTGTCAACTCCATGTCACAAGAGCCACCCTCTGTGTCATGAAGCGCATGTTTCCTATGTTTCTTCTTATTGTTCTTGGCGTCAGTTAGTTGTACATCCAGTCCACTGTCAGGCCCACACTCTCGGCCTTCCCCGTTCTCCTCAATTTCAGTAAGGTTTCTTTGCTCTTTATTCTTTTTATGTTTCTTTGTCTTCTTTATAAAATGACTTTCTTCCACTAGGCCAACACCAGCTGATGTGGCAATGTGTGCATGTTTATTTTTGTGTTTCTTCTTTGTACCCACTGTCACAGTAAATTCGATCTCTTGGTCTTGCTGGGTAATTTTCACATCATCCTTTTTCTTCTTCTGTTTGTGTTTGCCTGCTATGACATCTTCACCAAAACCCAATTCCTCTTCCATCTCAGAAGCTTTACGTTTACTTTTACATTTCTTCATCTTCTTGCTTTCTGCCATCTTCATGTTCAATACCGTGGATGTCTGTCGTTCTTAATATCTAGGATAGAAACAAAATGTGATATAACTCGTACAAACATTTCAAACCACAATGATGGATAAATCTTTCTAGACTAAATCTGTTCTGTTATTGTAATGTTATTTAAACTAGTGAACGTGCACTTTCTAAACAGACTTTTAATTGAAGTTTAATTAAAGATTTATAATTGTGTGTGTGTGTGTGTGTGTGTGTGTGTGTGAGTGTGTGTGAGTGTGTGTGTCGCCAACCCTAGAATAGATACAGTGGGTCAGTGCCAGTGGCAGGTGCTTAGACACCAGTCTTCTGTAGACTATACAGACAGTCTGGCCAGGAGATTTAATTACAACTGATCAGACTGAGGGTATGCATAATGTTGAGGGAATGGCCTGCGACAAGATAACCAATTCATTCTTTAAATTCTTTAGTCGGTTCTACCTGCCTTACTAATTATCGCCCACCAGAACTCATTTAATTTTAATAGTGAACTGAATACTCAACGTGACGTCTTACCAAGACGTTGCCAATATCTTTGTAAACGCCGCTACGAAGAATCAGATCGATCGGTCCCCACAATACGTTACGTCATACGTCAAACACAGCTCAACCTGAGCTCTGAGTGAACACATGGCATCTACGCCATTAGTGCGTGGTGTGTTTGAAGACCGCCATGTGGCGGCACGTTAGCATAGATTAAAAAATACTTGATAGGTGGTTCTCTATTTTCAGACATTGCCATAATTTGTATGTGACAAGTAGGATCCGTCTGATGTCAGCCAAGATAGAAAATGTCTGGAATTTGTTTGAGAAAGTCAGTCTGTGGGATGACTGTAAAAGAGTCAGAATTGTGATTTTGCAGAAAAACTGACTGGTTTAATAAATTACCAAAATCACTATGACAATTAATTGATCATGAATTGAATTTTGAATTGAACTTTATTACAAGCATACATATCAGTATAAAATGTAACCGTGGAGTTCCTCTAGAAACCCCTGAGGGCTTATGGCGCCGAGGGTCGACCACCAGAACAATACTTTATGGACATATTCGTTATTATAAAAGTAAACTAAATATAAAAAAAATATAAATATCATCATCAGTATCACGAATGATGCTAAATACTTAAATAAGTCTAAAAAATAAAAAGACTAATAAATAATAATAGAATACTATAACTACCTGGTAGTACCTGCACACATATACACATACATACAATATCAAGGTAATTTTCAGTAAATTTAAACAGTACCTGTAATAGATCTGTTTCAGAGTTAAAATGTACACCTACTGTTTTATAGAATTAATGGCCTAAATTCACATATTCTAATCAGCAGAATCATATGTGAAGTTTGTGAACCAAAAAAGTATTCCTAATAAAATATTATTAGGAGTAAATACAATAACAATGAAAATATTATAATATTACCTACCACTAGAACACTACTACTACTAATATTACTACTATCACATCAGTATCATGAATGATGCTAAATACTTAAAGGGACACAAAAGGGAAAAGTTACATGCTATGCACGTGAAAGAGTTAATAAAAACAGACTATTTTGAACGGTAATCACATTTTTAACGTCAGTGGTTTATTAGTAAAATTATTCCAAAGTGGATAATTTTACTGAAATCGTCGGCTTCATAGAGGCGTCCATGATGCGCCTCTTCCTGTTGTCTGACCGTGGTCTGACCACTCAGCAGGGAGAACCGGCCTTAAAGTCACGTGTCCGATTGCGTGCGTCAATGCTATCGCCGTTGTAAACACAATGTTGTAAGATACGCGAACTTCGAAGAAGGACATCCGTTCGAAGAACTTTTTAATGGATGTTTCTCACCGTATATACTGGGTCAAGATCCCAGAAACGTCGGCGACGTCGAGTTTTCAAGAAATGGAGCTGTGCAAACGATATTAGCGCGATATTTAATCACCAACGATAGTCGTCGAAACGGGTTCCCGGGGAAAATCCTTCCGTCCCGTAGCCAAGTCATCAAAGCGCGCAAGAAGGTTAGTAAATATTATTAAGTCTTCTGTATCTAAATTATTTGAATCTTGTCCATTAGACACATTGCGATGTCTGTCGAGATGACTTATGTACATACTGATATTGTTCGTAAACGCCCACCACAGTTAACGTTCTAGAAGGTATGTACACGGGATCATGGAGCCCAAACTAGGCCAACGGGGTTAGGCCGTCCGATATTGTTATTCATGATTATTTGTTTTTTTTTTATCCTATTTTTTAATTTTATATCACGTTTGCATGAACAGAGGCAAAAAAAATAAGGTTAAGCTACATGTCAATAACACAAAAAACAGCTGAATGCAACCAGATCATAAACGTCATAGTCAATCCGCATAACGATAATATAGGCACTTTGATATCACTCGTTAAATAACTTCAAAAGTACTGTTTCGAGTTTCGTAGCTACGCTGCAGTTCCTATTTTAAAGGTTGACCGCTCTGAAATGCCAACATGACTGCTATATTTTTCGGTAAACATATTATTCAAACATTAAAAAATAGCATTGCGAATGTTGTTTTCAAGCATTCATGTTATTTGTTCAGTGAGAGAACAAATTACAAATTCTGTGTGCTGTATCAGTTCAGATACTCATACAACATTGATACTAGCACATGTTACAGGCTTACAGTAAAGGATGAATAATTAGCTATGATGAGACATAACTTATGTACAGTAAAAAAATCACTTTGCAAATTTGCAATATTATTGCCTTTATTGGTAGTTTCTTGAAATATTGGGGACACACTGAGCAAACAAGAAGAAATATTAACAGACTAGCATAATATAATAGATGGAACTTGTAGATATCCCACAAGATCACTCTATCCAACACAACATTAGATCTTCGGGTAAACACTCGGTAAACATTTGGAACTAGTTTCTTCTCCACCACAATGAGTGGAATTCTCTACCCTCAACCATTGTGTCGTGCAAATCACTAATGTAATTAAAAAAAAAATTAATCCAATGGTTTAGCAAGTAAGTCAGATGATCCACCATGCACATTAGCGTGATGTCTCAATGTGACATTTTCCCAAAGTTAACAATATACCAGAGATGGAGTGAGTACAATACAAATGTACTCGATACGAGTACAATTACTTTGAACATGCATGAGTACGATTTCAGAAAACAAATGTACTCCAGTACGATTACTTTACAATATACTGATCAGAGATTATTTTACAATTAATATGATTACCAAATGAATACCCTGTTTCTAACATAAAACTTTCATGGAATCCCTAGGTGTCATTCTTGTTCTGTTGTTGTGTACTAATGTTCTAACTGATTACTGCTATCCACTATCCAGGTGTTTTTTTTTAAATTAAAAATTGGATTTCTCAAAATTGGGATGGAAAATTTAAGCTGGATTAATAACTTAATTTATGGTTTCTGAATCAAATACAAATATGAGGCATTTACAAATTTCAAATACACATGAAAAAATCATTACAATAACAACACTTCAAAACCAAAAAAAAATTCCCAAAAGGTATCCAAATTTCGGTAAAGGACACTTTGGTAATGGACGTTTTGGTAACTGACTTTTTGGTAACAGGAAAATTTTGGTAACAGACATTTTGGTAATAGGACATCTTGGTAACCTACATTTTGGTAGCATGGCATTTTGGTAAAACCAATAAATATTCTATAAAGGCATATTTCTTTAAAAAAAATTACCTCTAGCTTCATAGGTTCAGGACAGTGGTTGTGGTCAATTTTTAACACTGGATATGCTGGTAGCAAGTCTGTGTATGCACTAGCAGGGCAGAGCTTGCTTGCATGACATGTACAATGCCACCTTATCATGTAATTTTTCTCTGTATGCTTGGTATAGCCATTCCACAATGGGTTTGCTTTTCCCCTGGTTGTTGTTGATAGCTCCATGTTCACATGTATAGCTTCACCTTATGTGTGTCTGGATTTAAATGTGTCCTGCTAACAAATGATTTGCTGTAGTGGGTTTAACACTTTAGCCACCACTACTGCTATTTGGAAGCCATGTTCCCTTAAGGCAAGCACTACTTTACACCTTGCCTGACTACTGGGAGAAAGCTAAGTTCCATGTCTGGACCATCCTAATTTTCAAATGGTTTAACTAAATGACATCTCAACAGGTTACCTCCTAATATGGCAGACTGGACTCTGATTATTTTCAGTAGTTTTACCCAAAAAGTCTTTTTTACCGAAATGTCTAATTACCGAATTGTCTAGTTACCGAAATGTCTAGTTTCCCAAATTTTCTAGTTACCGAATTGTCTAGTTACCGAAATGTCCCTTTTCCAAAAAGTCCATTACCAAAGTATCCTTTACCAAAATGTCATGGATCCCCACTTCAAATATGTAGTATATCAGGTGGGTCCAGACATGGGGTCAAATACATTTATATTTGAAAGTATTTAAATACTGTTTTAAATATTTGTGTTTAGGAATTAAAAAATATTTGATTTAAATACTTTCCTAAAGTATTTGACTTTTTCAAATATTTTTTTTAAAAACATTGTCAGTATCAACATTTCTTTTTCCCGTCCCTGTAATGCTTGCCAAACTGATTATTTAATGCAAATTCAACCCCCAAAAATTCAATTTCTGATGAAGACACTTAACAGATTTCCCCATGGCCCTGCAGTGACCACAACTTTTGTTTTCTTCCCGAGGATGGGTTAATACCTAACAGTGACCATAGGTCAATATCCCCTTTTGTTCTTTAGTCAGGCTTCAATTTGGCACCAGTTTATTCTGGTTTCCTTTCTGACTTTGAAGTTGAGCCTTCCTCCAAAAACAAAATTTGCAGTGTCTCTTCTGAGGGCAACATAGGCATTATATTATTTGGAACCCCCTGGCTTAACATACAAACAATATATTTTGGCCTTTACGTCTTTTAGTCAGTTTTCACTGTGATGCAGTTAGCAATAACAATACTCCCCAGCACTGGTCTGCCTGTCATCAAAAATGAGCAAAACACTAATTATGCCTAAAACTAGATGTCTCAATATATGTGTTGCTTTTCTTATATTTACATATAATACAAAATGAAAAGTATTTGAAAAATATATGAAGAAGTATTTGAGATACTTTTCAATGTATTTTAAATTTTAAAAATAAAGTATTTGTAATCCCTCAAGAATATTTGTATTTAAATATAAATTTCAATGTATTTGACCCATGTCTGGATGGGACAAACACAGAATAGTTGTGGTTTTTGACAGGGTTTTCAGTTTGCACTTCTAATATTGCCATTTTATCTGTCTAATATATTTGCTTTCCTTTCATATGAAAAATATGTAATCATGAGAAGTAAAAAATTAAAAAAGTTACTTTGTTTTCGATACGATTTCTTTCCTTTTTACTCAAATACAGTATAAAAAGTACTCGTACTCAAACGAAGTAATTTCACAGTCGATTACTCCATTTTGCAATATACATTGTCATAATTTTATTTTTAAAAAATTTTGGGGTAACTTTGTGTTTATTGGATAATATAAATTAAAACATTATAAGATCAACATGACACAAACAATGTAAACGATAAATGCTATTGTCATTTTGTGAGAGGAATGTCATAGTGGAGTAAAATTTTTCCCGTATTATTTTTCCAATTATGTATTCAATACCCACTTACCAACATTAGGAAATTGTACTGGACTGTCAACTCTAGTGCATAAACACTAAATGATCATGTAATAGTTATAAAAACCCTTTGTTTATGTAATATGTATCACCACAAAACATCACACATCTCTATTCCCAAAGAAGACAGCAGCTGGAGCAGCCTACCATCTATCTATCTGGGCAATAATATGGGCAATAATAAAGGGGAACCCGAAACTGTCACTCCTGTCAGCTGTCAAATTAAGATCTTAGTGAGTGTATGTCTCTGCCAGAAAACTTCTGTACTTTATCCATTACCCGTTCCATTTCCCTCCCTTTCCCTTTTTTGATAAATGTATCTAGCCTTTAAATTTTCCTGGTTGTTGATATTTCCATTTCCAACACACTGCACCAAAAAAGGAAAACTTTCATATTTCACTGTAACATATATGCCTTATTTGGCGCAGATTGAATGATCTTTTTTCATAAAAAAAAGTAAATTCAAACAGTCAATATTTAGCACTACAGCATGCCCCGTTTATTTATAGGGATAAAAACCATGGCTCTAGCAAGAATGTCCGGCCAAAGTTCCCGGGGAACCCTGACAACATGGCTGTTTTCTGTTCAGGACCAAAACAATTTGGGGCTGCAGAAGACACTACAGCTGTATGTTTTAACCACCAGCCCATGGGAGACAGAAAAAAGAAAATGGTGAATTACATCTTTGTCAGAACCTGGCCTGGCCGCTGCCCCCAATGACTGTCCATGTCAAATTGCAGTCCTTGGGACAGATATCCCAAGCTAATGAAACAAGATCTGCTTTTTCAAGAGTCAGTTAAATTTTTTTCCCCTAAAAATACATAAAATACCCCAAAATGTTATAGTTTAGAATATTTTTTCTGCTAGTTGTGTTACTTTTACCCAGTTCAAATTGTTATATTTAATAGAGACATTCCACTGTACATATATTTTAGCTAAAAAACAACTATTATTCAGCATAAGTCGATTTCATAAAGAACAAAAGGGGGGTGATTTTCTTTTTTTATTTAGCCCTCCAGAATTATGCTCCAAACTTTCCCTTTAAATATACCACGCCTATTAAAAGAACAATCAATATTGACACCACATAGTTAGATAATTAATCTTTCCCCTATATGGCTATAGTTCGATCTACTGGTGTGTTCTATTTATATCTATGATTGACACACATCTGTTTCATAGCCGCACAGGTCATGCTATATCAATAATACAAAAGCATGCCACAGTCGCTACTGTTAATATAATAATGTCCAGTATTTGAAAAACAACAATTAATCTGCATTTTTGTCACAGTTGTGGACAATTTGGAAATTGATTCCTGAAAACAGTTTTAAGCTAGGGCGAAGGACCGAGCCTGTCACTCTGTGTGGGTGTCAGGCTGACATAAATCGCAGAGCCTTGGCCATGACCCCATATGATATTTGTTTCAAATTGGGAAACCTCACGTTGTGTATAACATATCCGACACTACACCACTGATTTGGAGAATAATACACGGCATGGCTGTGACTAAGAAGAAACTCGCCGAATCCCGGGATCGAATGCGAGGCCATCAAAATACCTGTCAGTGTTTCGAAGTTTCAGCGAGTTTCGACCACTTGTCAATGTCGCCTCGGCTTGTTACTCGGCTCTGCATTTCGGCTTCCGGCGGGTCTTCTTTACCAGGTTTACCAGCGCGTTCAGTTCTATCTTGAAAATGTTGGCCCTTATCGTTGCAACCGAAATTCAGCTATTTCTGAACGAAAATCATGTTCGCTTCCCACGCCGGGTACACGAAGCGGATGTAAACATCGCGACGCGCCACCTGGCGATTATTTTAACGGAATTTTAAATACAGAGTTGCCCGCTCTGAGCTCAATGAGCCAAGCATTTGCCGACGTCACACATCAGTCAAAATGGCGCGACTTACGAACTTTGATGGAAAAGGTGTTCAATTTTTTTATTAATAAACCACTGACGTTAAAAATGTGATTACCGTTCAAAATAGTTTGTTTTTATTAACTCTTTCACGTGCATAGCATGTAACTTTTCCCTTTTGGGTCCCTTTAAATAAGTCTAAACAATAAAAATACTGATACATAATAAAAGAATAATATAACTACGGTACATAATCCTTATATATAATGCCTAAATTAACTACGGTACAAACTCCTTATAAATGCCTAAATTAACTACGTACGGTACAAAATCCTTATAAATGCCTAAGTTAATTATGGTACAATCATTCTTATAAATGCCTAAGTTACATATCCCATCAGTAATAAATCCTTTAATTAGCTTACTTTTAAATTGTTTTGTTGTTCTAAGCTTTCTAGCTTAGCTGTTGAGGTAGTGTATTTCAGAAGACTGGACCAGAATAATTTATTGTAAACTTTCTGTTGTTAGTTCTTATGTTTTGAATGTAATACCCATTGCAATTTCTAAGATTGTGGTTAGGAACGTTTTCTGTTCGCTTAAGCATAGAAGTCAAGTTATCTGGGAGTTCCCAGCAAACAAGGAACCATTTCTGAACCAGTTCGCACGTGTTATACTGGTTCATAATTGGTACCACTCCACCAGTACGTGTTTTCATATGTATTAAAGAATTCACGAGAATACACGTGTTCTGCCTGTTGTCACGAGTTTTGAACGAGTGTGACACGTGTCGTACTGGGTCAGAACTGGCACGATTTCACTGGTACGTGTCTTCACGTGAATTCACGTGTTCATTCACGTGTGTGACTGGGGAAACTGGTACGGTTCTAGCGGTACGTGTCTTCACGTGAATTCACGTGTTCATTCACGTGTGTGACTGGGGAAATTGGTACGGTTCTAGCGGTACGAGTATTCACGCGAATTCACGTGTTCATTCACGTGTGTGACTAGGGAAACTGGTACGGTTCCCGGGGAACGAGTATTCACGTGAATTCACGTATTCATTCACGTGTGTCACTGGGGAAACTTGTACGGTTCTAGGGGAACGAGTAGTCACGTGAATTCACGTGTTTGCCGCGAGAGCAGAGGTAGAAGTCTACAATGTCAATATGAAACGACAGCTAGTATGACTCGAAACATAAGAACCATTTTGACATTAAATTGCTTATCCTGATAAACGTGAGCGACTATAGGAAGTAAAAAAACGTTTTTGATGTATGTAGTATACGTGGGTGAGGTGAAGAGAGCGTCATGTTTTGCAAAAAGTTGTCGCAGATGTTTGGTGCCGGTGAAGCGGCGTTGTTGGAAGATATAATCGATTTCAAGGTTGTGCCGGGCGTGAAACAAGAGTTTGTCAATGAAAAGAACGACCTGTATGTTGCTGTTCTGGGCGACAAGAGTACCGGTTCGGCAGCACCACCTGTAACGGCGAGGCAGCGCAAAACTGTCCGGTAGTACGTGGTCATGCGAATCTGGATTTTCGGTTATGAATCACGTAAAGAACGCACTCTAGGGTCAGTTGACGAACAAACGGTCGGGTGGGCTTCTGCTCAAAAAGTTTGCGGAACGCTGTCGGAGAAAGAAGGATCCTTTTTGTTATAACCGGCATCGGTTAGTGATGGTCCGCTTTTGTGTTAACAATTGCAATGAAAAAATATGTAGCATGAACAATATCTTACACATGCCACAAGACTAAAGTTTTGCTTAAATGTTTGTTCTAGGACATGCTATGTAGCTATAGTAATGTAAATTTTTCATATTATCTTTAACTGTTATCAACGTCTCTAGCAAAAAGCTTGATGTAGGTCTCGCGTATAATTTTGATGTTTGGTGTGTGCGTGTGCGCGCGTGTGGGTGTTGGTGTGTGTGCGTGCGCGTACGTGTGCATGGGTGTGCGTGCGTGCGTGCGTGCGTGCGTGCGTGCGTGCGTGTGTGTGTGTGATACGGCCGTACTCCATTTTGATACGGATTTTTTTTAAACATTATTTGTTACCACATTATGTATGCGTCACAAAACTACAGCACAGTGGAATAATCTTTTTCCGTTAGTGACTAAGTAAATCGATTCGAAACGAACGAACTAAGTCATCGATTAGTTTATTGTAGCGCGCTGGTAAATTTGTAGTTCTGAAAACTGCGGCTCAATGGAGCTCGACGCCGCGAAATCAACGGTATTTCTGATTTCAAGTTGTTGACGCTTGCCAGTGAAACTTCGATATATGCGCGAACTGCTGAGATAAATTGTTGTTATTTGATGACACTGTCTGTTTTACGGCACTTTAAACGTGCTGAAGTGAACTAAAACGTCGGTAATTTTCCAGTTAACTGGCCTAAATTATTTACGGCTTTTTCAAAACAGTTTTTTCGATGTGTATGTGTTTGTAATATCATTCTGCATCACACCCGCTAAAACGAAGTCGGATATATATATATTTTAATTGTGTTTTATATCAAATTAATGTCGTCGAGTCGACATAAATAAGCCGATGTAACTAGGCGTGAGCAATACACAGCAATCCCCATGCGTATCACGACCGCAAAGGCGATGTCTTGCGATTTGCGAATATGTCCCAAAAACTAAAGCTACATCATTAACTTTTTATTCTATATAATGCAGATATATTTGTTTTAAGCATACATTTATAAAAAAATAAGGACAATGGTTGTTTTTTAGACTTCGTAATGCACACGCTAGACATCGCCTTTAACAAAGCCGGGATTTGGGGGCCCGATGTGTCTGTGCTACGCTAACTGCTCGCGCCTTGTGACATCGGCCTATTTACGTCGACTTGACGGCATTAAATTGATCTAAAGCACAATTTCAAAAAAAAAAAATCTGACTTCTTTTTAGCGGGAGTGGTGCAGAATGACATCCCTAACACATACACATACATCTTGAAAAGGCCTTAATAACTTAGTCCAGTTAACTGGCAGATCAGATTAGTGATACGGATTGGTACGGATTCTTACAGAATTTTAGGTCAAATTTTAGGTCAAAAGCCTTAGAGACGGTGACATTATTCATAATATCGTATGTGCATTTTAAGAGTTAACATGGGCAGATCGTCGTAATTTATTTTAGGTAACCATGGTCGGGAGGAGAGTAAACTCCTTTCGCTGTTGGAGCTCTGTGAAATCACACCGCTTCCTCCCCGACAGGGGTTGGAGGTTGGCTGGCCGGCTTGCATATTCCTTCAGCTGCAAGTATTTTAACATTATGTAATTTTTATCTAACCTAAATGATAGGTTGATTGCTGGCGGTGTTTTTACATCATTCGAAGTAATATTTCGTAAAAAAAAACTCAAACTGAATAACAAAGAAGTCGTGTACGGTTTGTTTCTAACTGTCGTGCAAACAATGTAGGGGTAGGAAGATTATAACTTAATAGACACGAACGAATGTATTGACGGCTCATAAAGCGCACCGCACCACACTTGGTACAATTTTTCACTTCCATAATATAGCATATCATGAGTTGTGCTAACATACACGCCATTGAGATGTTTAAGTTCGGCGCAGTTTGATAGTCATCGTGAATCCCCCTCCATTCATTATTTTCAACATAACGATGTCCGAGAAAGGATGAAATCGGGTTTTTATACAATATTCCCGGGTCGGTTGAGAGAAGTGTCTTAAACGTGTTTAATATACAAGTACTGCATTCGTTTGTGAATGTTAAACAATAGTATACGCTGAACACAATTATGGGCATGGTGGTCAATTACTATGGGCAGAAACATGCGGAGTGTTCGTATGGGTAGGTATATACTTCACAAGCGGGTCTCTAATCCTTTGAAATTCAGGCGTACCATGTCTGGTTTAGAAAACCGCGCCCTCGCGCGTTTTGAATCTGAAGTGACACCCCCTCCGCATATATATTAATAATACTGACTTTTTGGCGCCAATATGCTCGAAGATCAAGCTAATTGGCGCGACAAAACCAAGGGATTAAGCAAACTCGTAATCGTAAAACAATGCGTGAGTCTTCAATGGATGGATTGATGAAGAAGCTAGGAGGTTAAGGAGGATAGGCACCATTAAAGAGATAGGTTTTTAGACGACGGCAGAATAAAACTATTATTACCTTCTGATTTAACACAGGCAGGAAGCGAATTCTACACCGTTGATGCCACAACCGAGAAAGCTCAACCTACAAGTCTTGAAGTTGTGAACGTCGTCGTGATCATATTTCAATAGCAATTCCCAATACCCGTCTTGTCTTCCGATATGAGTAAGGGCCGACAGCGAAAATGTAAACATCGCCGCAATTTTCTTTAACAATACCCCGCAATTGTTAACCTCCGTCGACATTCCGATTTCGCGTCGTGAAGACGTTCCGGCTGAGTGCACACAATTTCAAGTGAATGTCTCCTCCATATAGAATACAGTGTCTTGTGTATTCATGAAGATGGTCGACCCTCCATACAACTTCTCAAGACCCACCCCTGTAACCTGTGTATATAACATATATTAAGTATTCTGGCCCCATCTATAAAGTATTCTGGCTCCTATGGTCGGGAGGAGAGTAAACTCCTTTCACTGTTGAAGCACTGGGAAATCATCTCCTTCTTCCCGAAATGGGTTGGAAGTTCGGTGGCCACCCCTTACCATCCCTTACTATATCTTCCCACCCCTTACCATCAATACGTGTGTGTGCGTGCGTGCGCGTGTGCGTGCGCGTGTGTATGTATAGATGTGTGTGTGTGTGTGTGTGTGTGTGTGTGTGTGTGTGTGTGTGTGTGTGTGTGTGTGTGTGTGTTGTGTGTGTTTTTGTGTGTTTGTGTGTTTATATGATTTTGAGTTGTTTGCAATACATTTCTGACCGTTGCTCCTAATCCCCATACCAGTGGAGTGGCAGAAATTGTACTTTGTAAATGGTATGCATGTAGTCCACTTCCTATATGGCCAACCCTTCAGCAAACCCAAAGTAATTTGATCAGGCAGATGGCCTCTGGTGAGAGGACCATCGATAAATGCCCCTGTTTGAAGACAAACTGGCTGCTCCTTTTTAAGCATACACATACGTTGTGAACATCCGAGACATCTAACATAGCAACAGTATCGTCTATGTGATATTTTGCCAAGAACGACGACTGTGTATGGTAGGCTTTCTTAATTAGTTTTTGACTTGTAATTAAAGATTGCATTTGTTGACTTCCGACTGGCTGAAAAGGGGAAGATTCTTCATCCAACCTGACCATTGCCCACGTTAGCCGGGTGGCCGCTGGTGACACGTAGTTTGTATTACAAAATGCTATTGCAATGAAAATGTGGCCGTATAATCCCGGTGGCCGACGGCGAGGGGGCCGTATAAGAAGGCGACTACTGTATATGCGTCAAGTTGCAGAGTGTATAAAGTATCTGCAAAGTTCAATATGAACACATCGCGCTGTGTACTCATATATATATATATATATATATATATATATATATATATATATATATATATATATATATATATATAAAATACACATGGTTATATCAGCGTGCGGCGTGTTTGTAAACACGATCCTGTTGCCCGATGAAATTCCCTGGGTCAGCACTTCGAGGTGTGGATAGATGCGGCCGGCCGAAACAAGCGACAAGTTGCTGCGGTGATCGAAGCGACATCGGTTGCCGGCGCTCCCGTTCCTGTTGCGTAACTATGTACCGGGCGACGTTCGTGGGGCGTGGCACAGACTGGGATGTAACGAATATGCTGCCCCGACAAGTCAAACTCCAAAGAAGCGCATTGAACATGTTCTAAGCTCATAGAGTTCTAAGTAATGGTTTAATTTGAAAACATTATCTTATTTATAACATTGAAAGTTGTCAAAATGGCATCGATTGATGGGTTGTCTCTGCCACTAGATTACCCGGACGTGAACCAGCACCATGATATTTAAGGTGGGTAAAGGCGGAACAGAACTAGATGCTCTTTGACGTGTATACCCAGCCAATACATTGCTAAGAAGGACCACCTGGCGTTATGTTCTTTAATTAATTGCAGAACTTTTTTGACAAATAGAGATTCTATTTTAGTTGTAATATCTACAATATTAAAATCTCCATCCGCAAATGTGTTTAATAGTGATTTCTTTTCAAAGCTTCGGGTTTACCCAGATAGCATGGAAACGTTAATCTAACGTTCATTTAACGTTTGCAGAAACGTTGGTTTAACGTTTACATGTGAACGTGTTTTTTTTGCGTTATTTTGCTCGTTTATTTAACGTAGATCTACGTTTACTTTCTAACCAAACAAAAACAACCGAAAACTAACGTTTCGGGAACGTTAGAAATTTAACGGTAACCAAAATCAAACGGTTCTAACCAAATGCAAACGTTAATGTAACGTTTGCATGCTATCTGGGTACTGTTCCAAAGAAATGGAAATGCCAATTTCCCCCCATCTTGTTTGGTACTGAGTTAAGACTCCCTAGGTGCCAACTGGAACTGCACAGCACAGATTGCATGGTGATACTTTCCCCCTAAGTGATAATTCCATCCTGCTATATAAGTTCACCAATTTTTCGAAATTAGAAATAACTTTCCCCAAAGTCTTATTATCGGCTTCTTTTGTACCTGCATATACACCGTATTTTATGGAGGAAATCACTGGTCCGTTTTAGACTATCAGGTTCAACTAAGAGGACCCGAGTTCGAATCCTCTGCTGCGGTTTTAAAACCTTGGGCAAGTTTTATAATTCGTTCACTCAGTTGCATAAATGAATACCTGGCAATAGACAAGTGATTGATATGTGTGCGAGTAGCCTTCGCGCATTAATTGCAGCATATAGCTGCATGCTTCCCAGAGATGGTGTCTGATTGAATAGGACTGCCAGGGAACTAAAGTGTAAAGCGCTTTGAGCAGTCCTGAGGATTGGATACTGCGCTATATAAGAACTTACATTTTATTTACCTCTTTTAACTGAACACTCACGCCAACGCACAAGCCACACCCCAAAGGTTTTTCCTTTTTGAAATTGGCGAACTGCCAACTCCACATATCGCTCCACCCAAGGTAGACAAAACTGTCTCTTTCCATAGGCTTCTTCCATCCTGGTGTATTTAGAGCTCTTTCCTCCTATGTGCCACCCACATTACCTCCGTCTTCTCCAAACATACTCTAAGTCCAAGTCTGCTGAACATATCTTTCCACTCTATCAGCTGTTCTTGGAGATTTGCTTCCCCGGTCGCTACTACTGCCAGGCCATACATCTGAGTACAATAGTTTCCGGAGTATGTCTTTTGTACACATCTTTCTGCTTATCAGTTTCACCACAGCTATAAACAACAATGGGATCAAGGCGCTCCCCTGTGTCAAGCCAACATTCACTTTGGATTCTCCTGACACCCCCGGTTCACACAGCACCCTGCTCTTCGTGTCCTCATACGTCCCCTCCACCAACCTGACCTCCCTCTCTGGGACCCCCACCCACCTCAGTGTTCCCATTGTTATTTCAACTACCTCTGGGCAAACATGCCTTGCGTCGTTCTTCTTCATTGTCTACACTCCAGCTGTTCTTCACCGATTTCCCCTCACACTATTGCTCTTATTCTGTCATCCAGCTTCTTTCCAGCAACTTCAACATATGGCTTAGCAACGTAATGCTTCAATGTTTTCCCGGATCATGCATTTCTCCCTTTTTTTTCTATATTCGGACACTTAGCCCCGTTCTATGTTCCTCTGTGAACTTCCCGTCTCTCTTGCATGTGTTCAGCAATTTTGTTGTCGATCATCTTCCAACTCGCTCAGCCACCGCCACCGCCAGCATCTCTACTAGCACTTCACCAATGCCTGTTTATC
Source organism: Ridgeia piscesae (assembly GCA_025642075.2). Lineage (NCBI taxonomy): Eukaryota > Metazoa > Annelida > Polychaeta > Sabellida > Siboglinidae > Ridgeia > Ridgeia piscesae. The sequence continues at coordinate 110,546 of JAODUO010000960.1, forward strand.
TTTCTAAGTAGGCTTACACGATAAACCGTAAAAAAGAATGGCCCAGGCTGTGACAAGTTTCACAAAGCTTGCATTACCTCCCACCACTGTGTGTGTGTGTGCGTGCGTGCGTGCGTGCGTGCGTGCGTGCGTGTGTGTGTGTGTGTGTGTGTGGTGTATTTACACTAATTGCTTACTCCTACTAGAAAACCTACCTAGCTTCGATAATCTGTTTCTGTTTTACATTTTACCCCAATAGTAAATACAAATATTGGGAGTAGGTGTTTTTTCTGTGGCTGTATTACTCTTTGGAATAGAGGTTTATGCTTCCTTCGATCTAGTGTTACATCAGACGCAAGCTGAACCATAATGCGATTCTTAAATATTTTACATATCTTGCTTTTATGTTTTTGAATTAGAAATGGATTATTAAAATAGATATAAAACAAATTAATTTACTAAACCGTTACGTTGCGGTTTGTGTACGTGACAATCAATTGCTGCACGTGACCTTCGTCAAACATAATCTTTGCCAACGGTATTTATAATGGTAACGTATGGGCGGCATCATATCTCATCCCATCTTTTATGGACACACCGGTGACAGACAAGAGGTTACGTGACGTGATAATGTTAGAGTACGCTGAGCACGCGTTTGATGATTGTTCGAAGTTATCTTTAAATATATTATATTTTTGCTCTAAAAGCAGTAAGAAACTTTATTTTATCGGTAGTGTCTACGATAATATAAAGTCTTCATCGGAAGGAGGTTGCAGATTAATACAAACAGAAATGTGACGATGACAACATATATCCACACAACACAATCTCTTACATATAAAAGCACGCTCTTTTTTGTCCCGTTAATCTCTCCCATCAGTTTCCCCTATCTCCCTCTCCCTCTCCTTCCTTCATCCCTCCTTCTCTCCCTCCACCCCCTCACTGCATCATCAGAATAATATTTGTTAGTGCTAAAATTACCAATCTATCTAATCCCGTATATAGAATACCATTATAAAGAAGTGTAGTGGTGATTTGGCGCAGCAGAACCTCGACTGGGGAATGAATTACCTGTGAACATTCATGCATCCGGGACATTACGTATGTTTAGAAAGTATTTAAAAACATGTCTTATTATTAGCCATTTCAATTAATTCAAATATTGTTTTGAAATGACGGACATTGCTTTATAATTTCTTTTTAGTGTCATACACGTTTTATTCAGTGTTTATGGAGAGTAGTAGTTGATGGCGAGGTTTCAAACTGGAAATCGGTTTTGAGTGGAGTACCGCAGGGATCAGTACTGGGACCTATTTTATTCTTAATATATATCAATGATTTGGATGATGACATAACAAGCAATGTGTTGAAGTTTGCGGACGACACAAAAGTGTTTACGAAAATTAAAAGTGATGCAGATAGACAGCATTTACAAGATGATCTTAATAAGTTGATAGAATGGTCTGAGAAATGGCAAATGCTGTTTAATTTTGGAAAGTGTAATTGCCTTCACACAGGACATGGGAATGAAGATGCACAATATACAATGGGTGGTACTGTACTAAATACTACCTTAAAGGAAAAGGACTTAGGGTTAACTATTAGTGCTGACATGAAGGTATCAGAGCAGTGTGGAATTGCATCAGCGAAGGGAAACCAAATTCTTGGATTAATTAGGCGAAATATAGTGTACAAAGAAAAAGAACCAATAATACCGCTGTGTAAAACAATAGTTAGGCCTCACTTAGAATATTGTATACAAGCATGGAGGCCATATCGCAAGAAGGATATTGATATGCTAGAAAGAGTACAAAGGAGAGCAACCAAAATGATACAAAAACTCAGGAATATTAGTTATGAAATGCGTCTAAAAGAATGTGGTTTAACAACACTAGAAAGCAGAAGATTGAGAGGAGATCAGATTGAGGGGTTTAAAATATTGAATGGATACGAAAATATTGACAGAAATAGTTTTTTCACAGTCAAGGAAGAGAGAAGGACTAGAGGACATGGAGTTACATTTAGCAAAGAAGCAGTGTAGACTAGATATTAGAAAAGTTTCATTTTCACAAAGAACAGTAAACGAATGGAATAGATTATCAGCTGATTGTGTAGGTGCTAGTAGTGTTAATATATTTAAAAATAAAATCGACATATACCTAAGACGGGCGGGGTATACTTAGATAGATAGGTTGGACTCTCGATAAGCCAAATGGCTTCCTAGTCCACCTGCCATCTAGAGTTGAATCTCTAGGTGGCAATCTTGTTAAATCTTGTTAAATGTTTTAATTAATTTATAGCTTTATATATATATATATATATATATATATATATATATATATATATATATATATATATATACGTACACAGTTTTAGTAAAGGTTTTAATTTTATATAAATTTATATAATTTACATACCAAGGTTTAGTACTATACATCTTAAAAGCAGTGCTTAATTTATGTTAAATTAATTTATATAATCTACATAGTAAGGTTTACTAGTGCATCTTAAAACCAAAAAAATTATATGATTTATATTAATTTATATAATTTACATTTCTATTGATTAATATACATTGAGTATATTCCTTGTGCAGCGCATCGATCCGCCATGCGGGAATTAGCGCTATATAAAACCTTTATTGTTATTATTAATATTTAAACCGTCCAGTGTCCATTTTTAGCAAATAGATGAATGAAATGCACAAATGAGTAGCGCTGCAATCCTTTTTTGTTCTGATGCACAATGTGTCAGAGTGAACAAGTTTGTGAGGTTGTCTCACTTTGTCAGTCTCCCACTGATTTACCTCTCCCCATCGCTTCCTTTAAAATGCTCAACATTTTCTCCCTTCCTCCCTGCTTGGCGGCCCCTCGCCCTCCCCTCTCCCACTCCATCAATTTCTTTATCCTCTACTATTTCTCTTCTCACTGTCCCTCTACACCCCTCTTCCTCCATACTTTCATACACCAATCCTTTTCACCCCTCCCGTCATTCTAATTAAGCCGCAATTCGGTACGGTCATGGGTATTTGCACATTCGACAAGACGAGCGAAGCTACTTGTGCTATTCAAGGCAAACTTGTTTTGTCCGTGTGTAATACCTGTCATGTTTCATTGTCAGTTTAACACAGACAATGCAATGCTTCACTGCCATGGACATTCTTTGACTGACAATGGCATGTTCTTGGTCCCGCGCAAGAAACACTGATTGACAACGTATAATTAGCAACCTCTGTCGCGTTGAACATGACAGTACAAACAAATGACTTAAGCGTTCGATCGAAAGGATGGCTTTGTCGAAATGCAGTTGTAGTCGAAATGCAGTTCTCCCGATTTTCAACACAAGACCAACTTCACGTGTTTATGGATGGTTCTTGTGCGGTCGGGTGCAGCATATCGTATGATATTCGGCAAACAATACACATTTGACGCTCTACGTGGTTTGACAGTTGGTCTCGAATGAGCTGCACATGTTGCAGTTTGGCAGTCATCAGATAATTGGGATATACAATTAGACGCCAAAAAAGAGAGCGACGATTGCTACAGACAATTGCTTTAAGGTAGGCTATGTGTGTAATGTTGTTGTGTTATTTAGAACGGCAACTGTTGGTAGTACATTACATATATTGCCATGTGGTACAGTCTCGGCATTCTGTATTGCTAACTTGCATAGTCAAACCAGCAAGGCATTACGGAAGACAAACATTATTATCATTATACATAGCTGTTAGCGTCGTTCTACTGTGAATATAATTACACAGATAATCCATTTGTCATTAATCAAAACATTATTTGGCAACATATTTGATATGTAATGAATGGATCGACTTGCTGATTTGCGTCGATATAAATCGTAGGTAAGCATTGTATTTATTTATTAAATAAAATAACAAATAGGTTTTAATCCACCTCTGTTTATTATCTTAAATTATGAATTATCGTATATCAATGCGAGTTAATATTATTCACTGTAGGATGTACTGTATTATGTATCTGCGTTTAAAAATAATGCCTTGTTTAATTTTATGAAGGAGAAAATGTCGGCGATGTGTGCGCAATATTGTTGCCCAAGTTCCGCTATAGAACCATGAAATATAAGTCAACATTAATAATTAGTTATGCTTGTTAACATGTTTGATGTATCATATGATATAGCATAACTTTTTAGGCAAACTTTTAATGTAATGCTACAACATAAATCACGTCAGATATATCAGCTTACGTGTCTTACAAGTTGACACCACAATTTCACCAGCTAAGGCTGGACATTGGTTTATAAGCAAATAAAATGGCTACGTTCATTGACTGAGTGTTTCAACCGCACGTGGCGGAAGGGGATACCAGTGACCTTCGCACTATGGAGGGTCACAACCGGTCTGGCGCACCGGGGTTTGGGCCAGGTATTTCCCTCCCATAGGAACACTTCCGGCGGAAGTCGGTCAGTTGTGAGGGAGTTTGGATTGTGACTAACCTTGCCACAGTGAACGTTGTGAGGAGCAACCAATGAGGTATCTCTGGCCCCAGTAGTGCATTAGATTGTACTATAGGCTATGTACCCAGTGTCTCCCACTTCCTCATTCCCTCTCATTTTTTTCAAAGTTTTTCTTTCAAACAGTTAATGTGTGACATTAACATTGACTGTTATTTTTAAGGTATTAAGACAAATATTAATTTAACTAAATTCAAGGCTTTTAATGTTTAACTTTAAAACACATTTTGTTTTAATCGTACACAACATCTCACCTTCACGATAAGCTTTAGTTAATTTTTGGCACGTACGGAAAATAGCATGCATTAAATCATAACTAGTTTACTCATAGTAAATAGCTAAGATACAATCATTTTTACGATTTAAATATACGGCTATGTCTTTCATCGTCAATAACTCAATAAATGCAACTATGATATATTAACAATAATACGTTCAATGTATGAATAAATAACTGCGATCATTCAGTGTTAAGATACTTGTTAAAATTTGTTTGCGTTTATTTATACATGTGTTATCTAGTATAACCTTGGTTGTAATCTTTTCAATGAGATATTCATTAATGTAAAATTAATATTTTTCTTAATACTTAAGAAACACAGTAAATACAAATACTGCTACCCAATCAGTACAATCGCGTACATCACCACACTTTCATAGTGTGCACACAAAAAATACGTGACAAAGTACCTGCATCAAGAAAACAACTATTAAAACACTACGACTAATAACGACAACATCGAACATATCTTGAACTTACATATTTTCCTTTTTATTATATAAAACATAGGATTGTGCATACATTTATCATTACTAGAAACACATAGACAAATAGACTGCACGTACACACGCTGGCACAGCTAACGAAAATGTATTGAAGATAACGAACTTGAGAAAATTTTGGATATTGTTAGACGAGGCAACATATTCTGGTTTAATAACAGTCACTAAAAACTAATGCTTGTAGGAAACATTTATACTTGTTTTGTAATTTTTCTGGCTAAAACAGTCTTTGATATTGGCTGTTGGGCAGCCTCAGTGACGCGATATGAAGAGTTATAAACCACAATTACCAGGGGTAGCAATATTGTCCTGTAAAACGAATTTGTGCATGCTTTTACAGATAGTGTACTATTAATTATGTATTCCTGTCAGATCATGTATATTCATTTTTGTAAAAAATACAGTTGTGACTGATTGCAGTTAGAATACTGTTTTAAAGCAAAAGCACTATCAAATGTTTCTCTAAACCACTTGCACAGTTTTTGGTAATATCGGTTCAGTGGTGTGTGTGTGGCAGGTTCATACCCTGCTGGTGTTACTTATGCAAACACTACATGTTGTGTGCACACACATTGATTATATTTAATAAATTCTGGTTTTGTGATATTTTATAAATGCATTGCACTATTATACTTATATATATATATATATATATATATATATATATATATATATATATATATATATATATATATATATATATCATGTTCTGGCAGCATCATACTGGCCAGTTCTACCAGGTCATCAAGTGTGAAGAGTGACGGTTAACGTGGCTGAAGATAGACACAGAGCAGCTGTATCCGCAACAGAAGAGAGTAAAATGGGTGAGTATGGCTGAAGAGAGAAAGCAAGAGTGAGAGAGAAAGGAAGGGAGGTGGCGTCCACAACAGGAGATAGTAAAATGGGTGAGTGTGGTTGGAGAGAGAAGATAGAAGGAGAGAGAGATATATAGAGAAAGAGAGCGAGAGAGGTGGGGTCCACAACAGAAAAGAATAAAGGACGTGAGCATGGCTGCATGGAGAGAAAAGCGAGAACATGAGAAAGAGAGAGCGATAGTGTACATGTTTGAAAAGTGACGGTTAATGTGGCTGAAGAAAGAGAGGGAGGGAGAGAGAAAGACAGAGAGTTTGCGTCCAAAACAGAAGAGAGTAAAGTGGTTGAGGGTGGCTGGTGAGAGCGAGAGAGTGAGCGAAAGAAAGAGACAGGGATGGTTTACATGTCTGAAGAGTGACAGTGAACATGGCTGAAGAGAGAGAGGGAGAGAGATAAATAGAGAGAGAGAGAGAGAGAGAGAGAGAGAGAGAGAGAGAGAGAGAGAGAGAGAGAGAGAGAGAGAGAGAGAGAGCTAGAGAATGAGGTAGACAGATAGATAGATTATGAGTGTTGGTGAAGAGAAAGATACGAAGAATGTACCTGAAAAGAAAGAGATGGTGAACACATCTAAAGTAAATGACGTTGTGAATGCGACAGTGATGGCACAAATTATGAATATGGATTTTATTAACTTGGCTTAAACCATCTGCTGACAACTTTTGAAACCGTCCATAAGCACGAACCTGTAAGTATGCATTGTTTTTTTTTAGTGCATATGTATGTTGCTTCGTGCTACTAAGGTTTTATCACACAGCAATGTGGCACTATGGTATGCGTTTAATAATCTTTTTTGTATCTACAAGGTAATGTTTTGCCATTTATGAAATGTTTTGACAATTATGTTTCAGTCAATTTGAATCTTTCTTCCAAGGGAGTGGAACTATTTGTGTAAATAGCCCGTGAACATTCACAGCAGAGAGATTAGAGAATAAATATAAAACGAATAGTAACATGTTACGCTTGATCTTATTTCTTAGTTACTCTATGCTACATAATATGCCTGCCACAATTGTACTATTTCACTGCATTTCATTAACGTAGAATTTCCACACGAATGGTAACACTACTTTAAATTATGCATTGTTTATCCTTTTGACCATAAATGTATTTATATCCCTAATTGATGTTTATATAGATCAGTTAACTTTAACAGTTTTAATTTTGAAAATAAAGGGTCTGTATGTGATGTATAATAATTATTGTGATTTCGTAATTATCCTTATTGCTCTTTTCTGTAGTATCTTTATTTTTTTGGATGAATTGTGTATGTATTTGACCACAACAGGACACAATATTGCAGATGAGATAATATTAATGAATGGTATAAAGTCTTCATGGTGTACAATGTGAGAACATATTTTAATTTATTAAGCATTCCTACATTTCGTACAATTTTTGGGGATAAATTATTAATATGGATTGTCCAGCTCAAATGTTCATCTATGTGTATTCCTAGAATGTTTTTAAACTTGACTTGTTTTATTTTGTTACCATTCATTATTATTTCAGCATTGTCTGTATTAAGAAATTTCCCTTTTGGTGTGAATATTATGAAATTAGATTTTTTTACATTTAATGTTAGTTTGTTAGTATTAAACCATATTGCAATTTTTTTGTAGTTCAATATTAACTTCTATGAGTGTGGAAATGTGTATGTGCATGGAACAAACTAGTATCATCTGCAAACAGTATTGGCTTAAGAATGCTTGACACATTTACAATATCATTTATATATTATATGATAAAAAGTAATGGGCCTATTATGCATCCCTGGGGAATGCCATATGTTATCTTCATATAGTCCGATATGTTAATTATTCTGCGGCATGTGAAGTTTTAGAGAATGATATTTCAGGTCAGTTAGTCCACAATAGGCTGTTTCAATATCCTTGCAAAGGATTCCCCCACACAGACACCAGACAGAATATAAGCGACATAATATGGCTAGTAGTTTCGTCAGAGAAGCACTGTACGACCACCTGGCAACATCTTAGCCCAGTTCGAGATGTTGAACAGCAAAATGGTCTCAGTGATTCCTAGGGCTATGTATCATTCTAAAAGTGGATATACATAGGCATCTACCTTCATGCTAATTAACTTTTAATGTACTGACTATCTGTAAACATAGAGTTTAAGAACAGGCAATATGGTGTGGATAATCAACTGGTTTGGAATTGAATAGAAGATGCCTGGCTTAAACCGACTCCAAAAGATCCTAACAAACTAAATGTTGCATATCCTTTTGGTCGGATACCTCTGTACATTCGATAATATAACCTACCCTATTTTTTCTCAGTTTCTCTTCAGCAGATCCTGAGGAGAAAGTGAGATTGGATTGGACACATTAAGAATGCCAGCAACAAATATCACAAGACAATTGCTGACTTGGAACCCTCAAGGAAAAACCAAACCAAACACACCTGCCGAACGGTTATAGCTGCAGGTGTAGAAGAGTGGGTACACTTGAAATAAGATAGAGATGACTGCTCAAAGTAGGTGTAGGTGGCTTATACTCCTCATGGATGGGCATAAGTAACCCTATTTTGTGTCTCAATATCCGTATGGAATGAATGTATTTTCATGGGGCGCTGTGGCATAGAGAGCGGCAGACACTGAATCTAGAGTCCATGTTTGAATTTTTGTATGGAACTTTGGGAAAGTATGTTCACGCGTGTTCCTCCAATTCACTCAGCTTTGTGAACGAGTACCTGGCTATAGACAGTGGTGCCTTCGTGTTGTGTATTTGTGTATTAGTATGAATAGTCTTAAAAATGGTGTTCCATTGAACAAGTCTGCCAGGGTAAGACAAGTAGAGTGGTGTAAGCAGTTCAAATGACCGGAAAACAGTCTACATAAAATAAATTGTTGCTGTTTTTTTAATATTACCAGGTAGAAAGTTGCAAGAACCAAAGTTGAATGACAGTTTACTATTTTATTCATTCACATTAGCCACATTTTCGCATACACACACAGTCTCTGTAATTCCAACTGAAACATCATTTCTTCTTTGCCTTGTTTCCTGAATGTTTTCTCGCTGTCAAATGCTTGTGTTTTGTCTTGTCTTTCCGTGACCTTTTTCTTTCTTCTTCATCCGGATCCTGAAACATGATACATTTGTACTGAATACATTCTAGAATTATTCACATTAGTAAAGAGTCCACCAGTAACCTGACTAAAATGGCACATGTTACACGTAAGTCAATATGCTCACTTGAAACTAACCATGTTGTAATGTATGGGTTCTCGATATTTTCCTTGTAGCTTTAAAGGAACATGCAACCATAGTGTTGAAAATGCGTTAAAATCCCTCAAATTCCCACATGCCATTCAAGATAGAATGTTGTAACATGTTTATTTTTTTTATTTTACAAGAATGTTATACATCATAAAATTAATCTTGAAATGTATATTTTCACTGACCATGGGTGCTGCCATTGTTGCCCATTTCACGAAGAACTCACGAAGAGTAACGCGAGAGAATGCGTGAGTGTGACGTAGACTGTCCACAACTCTCAGCGATATAGGTAGTGCGCAACATGTAAACACTAGCACAGCGACATGATTTGAGTTGTTTTTATGAGTCTTGTGATAATGAAATGCATGGATGTCAAGCATACGAATGCCAAAACAAAGCAAGAGAAGGATGAGTGAAAGGAAAGAGGGTTTTCCAAATGCCAATAAATTTTCTGCGAAGCGCTAGTTGGCGATGAAATGGCTCCACAATATTGGTACGGGTCATACTGTGGAAAAATTCAATTTCAACTGGAAAATGGTTTCCCAGGACTATGTCACCATTGATCTATTAACACATATTTAATGCTCTGTAAGTGTAATTAAATGGATGGCTAGATCTCAGACTCAGTGGGTGAAGAGTTCGTTTTTGTTTTGCCCACCCGAGGCGCTAGCGGTTGTGGAAGTGTGACGTCACAGGCGAAATGTCCAAAATGTCAGCCTCCAGGGAGGTTCACTAATTATCCTTAAAACTGCATAAATCATTTCAGAAAAAATAACAAAATATGGGATATGATTCAATGAACATTGTTTAATTGTTTGAGCAATTTTTACTTTTTGGGTTGCATGTTCCTTTTAGTAAATTCCACCAACCACAGAAATTCAAAAACAATGTTGCCATGACAATACAACCCGTGATGGGAAAAAAGACAATTTCATAAATCTGGGGAGGGGACGCCTATTACATGGGAACAAATTCCCCGTGATGATGGGATGATTGTCAATGTTACTTTTTTGCAGTTCTAATTGTGTCCAGAATTCTGCATGTATTCAAACAAATTATGTTATCAGAAGTAAACTTTGCCACACCAGTCTCATTTAAGAACAGGAAAACAGCAACAAAAGGTCATTAACTGGCCCTTGTTTACTCGCATAAGACATGAGGCAGGGTTGGGTTCAAATACATCATTTTGTATTTGAATTAAAAATCAAAAAAGGGCATGTATTTGTATTTGATATTTGGTCTGTATTTGCAAATACAATCAAATACATATAAAATTACCAACAAAAGGTAAAGCATTGCCTGACATAAACTGGCTCAAGAGTTAAGACAGAATGTTTGTTCACATCGGTGATATGGTCAACAGGAACATATTTGAATCACATTTAAATCAACTTTCAAAAATGGCAATGTACTTGAATCATATTTGAATAAAACATGGCAGTGTATTTGTATTTGAAATGAAAATTTGTAGTTGTATTTCAATTGAAATCTGGAAAAGCAATGTATTTGATTTGGCCAGGTTTTATTTGTATTTGATTCCAACCGTGACATGAGGATATAGCAGCCTCACTTACCTTGCCCTCGAGGATGAGCTTCTTGCGTTTGTTGATTTCCTTCTTCTCTCCAAAGTCCTGCTCATCCAGACTCTGCCGGAACCAAGCAGCAGTGTAGTGACACAGGATTGTGAACTCACCTTGTCTGGTGGTCACCTGGGACTATACATTGATTAATACTTTAATGGGTTTGGGGCTGGAACTCCACTGGCTGGTATACAGTCTCCAAATTGGTTGCTTTTTAATATAATTTTGATATTTCACTAGTCTTAAAACTGATTTATGTTACCACAATAACCGCATTAGACATTATTAGAATTTTATCTCTCTGGGTTATATATTCCATTTATGTTTTATAATCTAGGGGTGCTAAATGTTTAAATAAAATATCTGACATGCCCTAATTTTATATATTCAGATCATAGTCTAATTACAGTTTTATTATCCTACTTTATTTTTAAGATTGTTAAAGACATTCCAATTAGTTATATTTCATATATAGTTACATATAGTTATAATTTCATATATAATTTCACTAATATATTTAAAAGAAATTGTTTTGTTAGTTGTAATGGTCTTATTGTACTTTTCTGCCACTAAAGCTGCCACAGAGAAGTAAACTTTATTATTATTTGACACATTCGCTTGGTAGTGCGTTCCATGGTGTGACTATTCGCTGAATAAACAACTTATGTATCACTGATATTACAAGAGCTAGAGACTCACTATCTCAGCTTCCCTCTTGGCCACAGCCACCTCAGTGAGGATCTTCGTCACCTCATCCTCCTTCACCTCATACTCCACTAGCTTCATGTCTGCAACAAACACAGTCACATTTTGTTTACTTCTTCCCACTCAGCTTTGTCTGTGCAGAGTAACACGACGTTTAGTGTCCGTGGATATGACACTCAGATGTCTTCACCCCAGGGCGATTCTCTGGGTATAACGCATGTCTTGTGAAAAAAGGTCAGTTAGTAAACAGTTCACTGTCGTTGTATGTTGTTTACGTAACTGTGCTGGCGCGAAGAATGAAATCAACCTGTATTATCACCCGATCAAAAATACAATTTAAAAAGCATGTGGTGGCAATTTATCAAATTTCGGCATGTCCAAATAAAGTTGTTTTTTTTTTAAATTTTTAATTTGCATTAGTGTCCTGGGGAAAATGCTTATTTTTAGATTACAAAATGTACCATCTTACATAAACATAATTTATTAGTTATTATTGTCGAATGATACTTATTTGGGTGAAATTATATAGCATTTACTACATTCTGCTTTGATACTCTTCAAATATTCTATCCTTAGTTTAACCTCATTTAGAAAAAATTATGACTGTTGTTTTGGCACAAAAATGTGAATGCATTTACCACATTTTGGCATTTAAAGGGATATTTCCCAGTTCAACATATTGTCAAACAAACATACCATCTATGATTGGGTTATCATTCCGCTCAAAACCCGTACAATATTCTGATTTCATTTTGTTTAGACAATTTGGTGAACCGTCTCATACCCCATTAAAAATATTCCCGAGCACATGGCTGGATGTACAGAACATGTCAGCACTTACTTATTCTTTCTTTGATTTCATGGACCAACTTGACATGACTGGATGTACAGAACGTGTCAGCACTTACTTATTCTTTCTTCCACCGCATGGACCAACTTGACATGACTGGATGTACAGAACATGTCAGCACTTACTTATTCTTTCTTTGATTGCATGGACCAACTTGACACGACTGGATGTACAGAACGTGTCAGCACTTACTTATTCTTTCTTTGATTGCATGGACCAACTTGACATGACTGGATGTACAGAACATGTCAGCACTTACTTATTCTTTCTTTGATTGCATGGACCAACTTGACACGACTGGATGTACAGAACGTGTCAGCACTTACTTATTCTTTCTTCCACGCATGGACCAACTTGACATGACTGGATGTACAGAACGTGTCAGCACTTACTTATTCTTTCTTTGATTGCATGGACCAACTTGACATGACTGGATGTACAGAACTGTCAGCACTTACTTATTCTTTCTTTGATTGCATGGACCAACTTGACATGACTGGATGTACAGAACGTGTCAGCACTTACTTATTCTTTCTTCCACCGCATGGACCAACTTGACATGACTGGATGTACAGAACTGTCAGCACTTACTTATTCTTTCTTTGATTGCATGGACCAACTTGACATGACTGGATGTACAGAACGTGTCAGCACTTACTTATTCTTTCTTTGATTGCATGGACCAACTTGACATGACTGGATGTACAGAACGTGTCAGCACTTACTTATTCTTTCTTCCACGCATGGACCAACTTGACATGACTGGATGTACAGAACGTGTCAGCACTTACTTATTCTTTCTTCCACCGCATGGACCAACTTGATATGACTGGATGTACAGAACGTGTCAGCACTTACTTATTCTTTCTTTGATTGCATGGACCAACTTGACATGACTGGATATACAGAACGTGTCAGCACTTACTTATTCTTTCTTCCACCGCATGGACCAACTTGACATCAAATTGAGTGACAAGGGTTATGGCAAGTCCCCCACGACCTGAAAGGTACATAAATTTTTTGGGTTTTATTGATTACAAAATGATCAAACATCCAGAATTTCATTGTATTTATGTTGACATGTTATTTATTTCTAAAATGTCATGAAATGCAGCAACAAATCTAACACATAAAAAGATTTCAAGTTTTAAGGGTGGACACCCTAGATGAAATTGCCCCAGTTGTTTCATGCGAGATTATAATAGCTTAAAAAAGTTAACTTTTATAACAATTACATACCTGTATCATCTGTATATTTCTCATAAACAATATCTTTACAATTTCTGCATTTGGAAAAAGGGTAATTAGGGTATCTCTAGGAGTAAGTAAGCTACTGAAATAAAGTTTTGAATGTTGCTTTTAATATTTTCTACTCTGTCTAATGACCATATAAAAGTTTTTTAATACCCTTTATCAATAAATGAGTAAAATGCGTCATTATGATTACCACTCTGGTCAGGTATGAAATGTTTACTAAACATGGATTTTCAAGAATTATAACTACTGTTCAACATAATATATTTGCTCAAGATAATGGTCATTTTGTTTGTTACCACAGAAATATCTGACTGAAAAAATATCAATTTATTTTTACCTAGTAAGATCCATTCTATACTACACAACAAAAATAGAATGTTTGCATCAATCAATGTTCGCACATTTTTCAAGATTTGAAATTCAAGTATATTCAAGACTTTTCAAGGCTTTTTAAACCAAACAAATTTTAATGATAGATGTAATTTTAACCACAATAATTCACATATGTTTGACATAATTTCAGTCATTTCACATTGCTTCACATCATTACTGTGACCTAATTTACAGTTACAGACCAATGTCACACAAGTTGTTTGGCTGTCCTGACGCTGATGATGAGATAACTTTGAGACTAAGACTTGTCACCCACTGGCTGTTCAACTACGGCTATTATTCATCATGATACTTGTGCCAAAAATAATTTTCACTGACCAAATAATATTCAAGACTACTTTGCAAGATTCAAGAATGTCAAGGTTTTTAGTTAAGTCCACTACAATTCAAGGCTTTTCAAGACTTTCAAGGTTCAGTATGGACGTAGATAACTAGAACAGACCAGCCCTTGCAGTGCGTCCGACCCTGTGAATGTAGTCCTTGGGTCTGTGCGGTACATTATGGTTGATGACCAGGTCAACTGTGGGGATGTCCAAACCTCTGAAAACACACAGGTCTAGTTGTGATGTAATGCAGTACCTCAATCTTAGTTGTTCACCGGCTGAGACAGAACAGGCATATACAGTTTTCCTACTAAAAAAACTTGTTGTTAGATAGTAAATAACCAATCTTTCCAGCTATCAAATTTTAAATAAAAAGGTAAGTTTTTATACAGCATTTTTAAGTAGTCCTCACGACTGATCAAGGCGCTTTACTGAGATGGTTTTGATTGAACAGGTCAGCCAGGGGACTGACCTGTTCAATCACAACCATCTCAACTTCTCTGGGAAGCATCCTGCTATGCCGCAATTAATCCGCGAAGGTTGTTTGTTCAAATAGCCACCACTGTCTATAGCCAGGTACTAATTCATACAACTGGGTAAACTGGAGCAGCGTAGAGTGAATAAACTTGCTCAAGGTTTGGCATGGAATTTGAACCCAGGTTCTATCAGTCGAGAGTTCAAACTTCTAGCTACTGAGTCGATGAGCTACCAAACATTTACCAAACAAACACTGGCCTTAAATAACTGGTGCTGAACTGGCAGACAAAATCAGACGACCTTTGAGAGGTGATAAACATTTTATGTGACCCACTGACCTGCTGGCAACGTCTGTAGCGATGAGGATCTTCACTTGATTCGACTTGAATTTGGCGAGTGATGCAAGTCGTTGGCGCTGGGGGATCATTGAATGGAGGGCCACACACTTGATGCCAATGTCACGACACACTATAGCAAGGATCTGACAGTACCTGAAAGACATCACAAGTTGACATCAGCTTACAGCATAGATCTGACAGATGTCACAAGTTGACATAACTTTATAGCAAGTATCAGGCAGTACCTAGAAGATAATGCCACATGTTGACAATGCACAGTTGCATGGATCTCTCTGATTTAAAAATAGTACTTCATTAAATGGATGTAGCAAGACACAGCTAATCCTACTAATGTGTCTTGTCATTTGCCTGAATATCTTTAGGCTTGCGTGATGCACAATTATTAGTTATGTCAATGCAATTGGGGGTTGACATTTACATTCATGAAATAGTATCTGATAATTGCTTAAGACTACTAAGTACTAACTAATGTATGTTTACAGGCACCTGTCTACAAATGAGGGGGTGGGTGGTGAGCGGTTACAATTTTATTTCACCTTTACAGACCTGGATTTTTTTCTCAGAAATATGTACGCACGTTTTTAAACACCTGGATTCATGAATCTGTTTTTTGAGAGAAAATTACATTATTACCTAATTAATTATCATCATTTATTCAAAAAGGCCACCATATATTTTATGTAATGTCGTACTGTCATATTTGACATGCAATAGCAAGAAAACTGTTCATCATAGATGACAGTTGATTAGTTACCTAGGAAGTACATTCATATCTACATAACATGTATCAAAATGAGTAGAACAGGAAGACAGGAACATTATTTGACATTTTTAAAAAAAAATTAAAACATGTACACAAACCATCTTAACAGCCAAAATAAATCTACAAAGTGATGAATACATATTTAAGAAGAAAACTAATGCTTACCCATTATGGAAAAATGTGAAAGTATGCAGTATAGTATGTAATATGTTATATACGATCCATGGTCAACTGTAAACAACTATTAGTCACAGATCCATTGATTACTTGACATTGTATATATATACACAATGGCAAGTGGCAATGTTATTTTATATCTGTGTGCGAACCCTTGCAACCACCCGGGCCCAGTCTGTGGCTTACACTTTCGTGTGCCAGTCACGCCAACAAGTGCTGTCTTTCTTCACACATAAATGAACATCACACTGTTCACACTTGATGTTTGATCGTCGAATGGCCAGTGGCAAGGCACACCTGGTCACGCCACGTCGAATAACACCACCAGGACACGCGGCCTTTGCTTTCTTCATACACAGTGCACAATCCCGGCTCTTGTCACTGGACGGGTGGTGGCTCCCAACGTTTTGGAAGCGTGCCTCACTGTTCTAGACATCAGATGGTCGACCTGCACGCTTTTGGCCAGCACGATACCCACCAATCAATGCGTCCACCAGTTCCTCGCGGAATGTCTGGTACTACCTTCTGTTTCAAGAACTTGGCACTTTCGTGTAATAATAAATAATGATTTTATTTGTAAAGCACTGTATATCGAGAAAACGTTTCTGCTCAGAGGCGCGTACATACAACATTTGTAAAATATAAATGTATAAAATATGACTAATCAATTAAAAAGTCAGGTTGTTTAAATGATAATAAATAAATAATTAAATATAGTTTCTAAAACTCATAGTGTATAAGCTAAACTTATCAGCAATAAATAAATATATAAAATAAATAATTAATTAAAAATACATACATATATATATATATATAAGATATTAAAACAATACACTAAAATAGTTTGGGAAACTATAATTACCGCGGTAGGTTAAAATAAATTCATTGTGACAAGAACCTACAAGTAATTTATAAATGCGGCCTTAAAAACATGTGTTTTTAAATTCGACTTAAAAAGTTCCAATGAGCCTATATGACGCAGGCTGTCTGGCAGGTCGTTCCACAGGTGTGGCGCTGTCACAGAAAAGCCACGCTGGCCAAAATGTTCTAGATTGTGGCGTGGAACTCTCAGGAGACGGCTTCCGACTGAGCGAAGGTGGCGACTCGGTGTGTATTCCATGATTGTGTCAGCGATGTATTCCGACGCTAGGTTGTGCATCGCTCGGAAGGTCAACACCAGTATCTTATAGGTTATGCGCCATGGAACGGGCAGCCAGTGAAGCGCTATTAACACGGGCGTGATGTGTAGGTGGTCACGGCGTCATTACACGCACTGCCGAGTTCTGCACTCGTAGTTTCTGCAGCAATCGCCCATTTATGCCAAATAACACAGCATTACCGTAGTCTAGCTTCGATGTCACTAGACTGTGAACGATAGTTTTGCATGCAGCAATGGTCAGGCAGTGGCGTATCTTGGCGATGTTATGCAGTTGGAAGTAGGCCGCCTGACATGTACACGTAACTTGCATCGTCATGTCCATCCCGCTGCCGAGAAAAATGCCCATGTCTCTTACGGTCATTTGAGGCGTTATGCGACATCCACACACATCGACTCCCATAATTCCAGGTGGGACTTTGGCGTTAGGGGCATAGAAAACAATCGTTTTGGTCTTCGTCTCACTCAGCAGTAGTTGATGGCTCGTCATCCAACGCTTGATGTCTATGGTACATTGTTCGATTCAGCTGGTAGCAGTGTCTGCGCTACAAGGCTGGTCACGTGGGAAATCGACGTAGAGTTGGGTGTCATCGGCATACATATGATATTTCAGGTGGTGGCAGTGAGTGGCATGCAGTAGATGGTAAACAGTAACGGACCAAGTACCGATCCCTGAGGTACACCACAGTTAAATTGTTGTCGGCGAGAAATGGCATCGTTAATCTTAATAGAAAATGTTATGTCCGACAAGTACGACTGGTAGTAATTGTCGGTGTACAAGTGGCCCGACTTTGCCCCAGCCATTACGAACGCCTTGATGACAAATCGTGCTCTCTTTGATGGGATGTACTGGCAGAAGTAGATGCGGCCTTTGAATGGAATCGTGCTCTCATCGATCGACAACTCTCGACCAGGATTGTACAGGGTCCGGAATCGCGTCTGTAGAAGATACAACAAGGCGTGAACTTTGAAGAGCAGATCGTGGTTGGGGTTTCCCCGGCGTACGGCTTGCGAGTCATCGGACACATGAAGGTAGCGATAGATCTGCAAGAACCTGTCTCTCGGCATCACCTCAGCGAATATTGGCAAGCAGAACAGCCACGGTTTCGGTCGCCAGTAGTCCCGCATCTTAGGCAGTCGCAACAACACCCATGGCGATGGCAGGGCTAAAGAACGCTTTTATCTCTGGGATGCTGGTGGGATACCACATGCTATTGTGCTTACCAGGTTGTGTAGCCTTCTTTCTCTCAAAGTTCAGGTTCGTCTGCATGACAAACAGATCCATCACTTGCTGATTGAAAAAGAGTTCAAACACGTCAATGGGGCACATATCATCTGGTAGAATGTTTCGCCGAAATGTTGGACCAGGAACTCCAGTAAATGGAGCAGTGTTCTGTCTGGTGGAAAAGGTGTTTTCTCAACCACGATTTCTGCTATTGGAACGGTCCAGTGCTGGTCTTCTTGCCATTCCTCTGCCACGACGACCACGACCACGCCCCCTTCCAGCAACTGGTCTGACAGGAGACCAAGACCGAGAGCGAGCACGTCGATTCCCCTGCCGCAGTCGTCATCATCCGAAAGTTGCTCGCTATCGCTCATGTTGTTGATAATACGCAGCACTTCGTTTGGATCTGTGATAATTCGTGCTCGCAGCGCCATGGATGGCTACACTGGCGAAACACGATTTCAACAGTCACACTAAAATCTCTTCTGTAAATTTAAAACTGAATATTTCGTGACGCCATTTGCAACAGACAATACCTAGGCCATTCCTGTATTGCTCAATATGCACATCCCCCTCTGCGACGCAATGGCAAAACCGCACCTGACGATACATGACCACCCCTATGCGTCGAGCGATATATCGCTCGACCGGTCTGTAAAGGTTAAAACAAAAAACAGTGTGTTTTTACTACACAATTAAAAACAATGCAGAGTTTATAAAGGTAAAAAAGTAATAATAAAAGTAAGTAAGAACTGAAGATATGATTTGTATTAATAACAAAATGTCATCATTTATCAGTAAATGAAGCTGCCACTACTGTAGCCAGTTGCTCACTGGCAACAATTTATCATTGTTTTAATGACTTGGGATTCAGTTACATTCCGGCCTGTGGATGGGTTATGGCTATGGTCACTGTGACCAAAAACGCTTGGCTAAATGGGGCGGGGGGGAATGGGTCATTGAAAGACATTGATACAATGAATTTATAAATGTGAACATGTTCAATGCACCCACTTGCAGGTCTGTGTGAAGACAATCACGGAGCTGTGGCTGTGCTGCTCCTGGTAGTCGGCCAGCAGGTGCACGAGGTAGGCGTCTTTCACGTCTGCCGGCATCAACACGTACCGCTGGTCCAACTCTTCCACGGTCGCCACGCTGTCAACACGCAGGGTCAAAGGTCAATACTATCTTTCAACTGCTGCAGTGACTACGTGAACGGTGAAGTTGTAACTGTGCATCGTTCATAAAGAGAACTTTAAAACATTATATATTAAATCTACCTTCTTAAATGACTTTAGATTTCTGTCTTTTAGCCTTCTATATTTAGTTTTTTAGTCATTAATTTTATGTAAAATGCCTTGAATAGTTCTAACTAGATTTGGCACTATGGAAGTATTTTTTTACTTAATATGTAGCGCTATTCCAACTTATTCATTGCTACCACTGTCAATACGCAGGGTCACCAGTCAGCACATCAATCTGGCAGGTCCAGTAACAACACACAGGATTCTCCACGAAAGATGTTTAACGGAAGATGTCATGTGTCTTGCCACATGGTCCTCAGTGAGAGAACGTTCATGTTAAGACTCAAGTCTGACGTGTTGTATGTTTTATGCCATAGTTTTAGTAATAATCGACACTCAGTCCAAACAATGTATGTTGCATTCTTCTAACTTCTAACTTCTAACTCCAACTAGCCTCTGTTCATATATAAATAAACACCTGGCTATAGACAGTGGTGAATAAGTATGAACGAGTCTGGACTGACATAATTGCAGGCATTTTATAGCAATGCTCTCAACATTTCTCAATCAATAAGTCAGGATGGCATTCAAAAGAAAAAATATGCCAAGGAGGGAAATATAATTCTGTCTATACAGTCACAAGGTCCAGATACCATGTTTTATAAGACACAGAATGACATGTGTTCATTCAGGAGGCAACGGAAGGGATGGAACTTTACAAAAATAATGCAAATATTTATTTCAATTTAAATAACACCTGTTGCTGTGAACAGGCACGTATTTTAAAAAAAATCATCTTAAATTCAGTTCAACTAAATGGAAAAAACTTTGTTTTTATTATTAACTTGACAAAATGGGAAACATTTTACAGTATGAATAGGTTTTATGTCCTTACGCATCCTGACACTGCCAAAAGAATGGTTTGTTCATGGCAATCTCCTCCAGCTCCTGAAGAGTTTCTGTCATAGTTGCACTGAACAGCAGAGTTTGGCGTAACTTGGGCAGCACAGCAAATATCGTCTGTAGCTGTTCACCGAAGTTGTCCTCCAAGAGTCTGTCGGCCTCATCTAGGACCTAAAGGCACCCAGAAAAATACCCCTGTATGGAAACCACTGATTACAGTTAATAAATACTATGTGAACAAAAGTAGTATTTTATGTCGAACAGACTTTTTTTGCATTGTAACAATATCACTTTAGGCTGCCAGTAAATCTCACTTATGGCTCAATTAAACCTTAATTCTTGACATGTCATTTTTGTAACACAGAAAGACATCTAATGAAACATCTCTTTTCATAATTCCCTTAGACATCATCTGCATTACCAAAAATTATTAAGAAGTTATAAAATATGCATTTTAATCACTCTCCCTAAAGCATAATCTATTTAGCATTTCTCGAACTTATGTGACTGTTTTGTTGTAAAATGTTAACATTTCATGCTACCTTGAAATGCAGAAATTCAAATATATTTCATCCACACAAAACACTCATTACAACTGTACTGTGTGCCGTTATTACTTATTGCTGCGGTTATTATATTAGTAACAAATTTATGAGTATTAGCTATTAACACCTACTAGAAATTTAATTCTCTTCAAACTGAAATCTGTCCCACTGTCGATGTGATCGGCCAATCGCCCGGGTGTGGATATGACAATGTGGGGCTTCCTCGATAATTCCAGACCCTGCAGCATCATATCTGGTCAAAAGAAGACATATGATAAGTAACCTTAGCATTAAATTCATACTCACCTCACATTGGCAAATACTGTTAGTTTTGACACAGCTTCGACACCAAACTATATTCAGCTAACTACTTGTTACTCCTATTGTTTTATATTGGTGACAATACTGTTTCAACAGGATAGTACCATTACTAGCAACAAGCATTGTACAGCTGCATCACATGACAATATTGTATTATTTCTGCATGATAACATAATAATAACCTGACACAGCATCTGATCAATAAAAAATGCCCATGGGCGCTTTACAAACATACACACATAATATACATAAAAAACGAAACTAAGAAACAAACACATAAAATATAGCTAAAATGTAGTTACTAAAACAGATAAAATACAGATCATAAGTCCTCAACAAATTTTTTTTTAATACAGCTGTACAATAATTTATGCAAAACGACTAACAAAACAAACAAACAAAATCAATGTATCAAAACACAAGCACATAAAAATGTCCTCATTCATTGTTGAGGATATGGTAATACAAATGACATTCACAATTTGGCGTACGTGGTGAAACTGTAGCAATCAATTTAATGACCTACACAAGAACAACAACAACTAGTAAGTAAGTCAGACTTACCTCTGCCACCTGTGACGACAACAACCTTGAGACCTATGGGTTTTCCCAACACCTGGAACTGTTCAGCACTCTGGAAAGCCAACTCCCTGAAAAATCAACTTACACATTGTTTTATAGATCACCAAAGATGTCAAACCACTGTCTACGGTGTGGTGTATGTGTTGTAACAATCTCAATCATCATTATAATTAAACAGGGTTCTGGGTTCATACAAACTTAAGCAATTATAATATTCTGTCCATTTACATGATTTTTCCTGGCTACAAGACTTTAAAACATAAAATCGACATATATCTAAGAAGGGCGTGGTACATTTAGATAGATAGATTGGACCCTCGATAAGCCAAAGGGCTTCCTTGTCCAACTGCCATCTAGAGTTGATTCTCTAGGTGGCAGTCTTGTTAAATCTTAAGTCTAAAAATTAAATGCAACTGTTATCTTAGTAACACAAATACTATTACAAGTTTATACATTAATTAAGTGCATCATTTTGTAAGTAATTTATCCATATTATAATTACATTGCGTTTTTAGTTTGCGAAGGGCCTGGCAACATACATGTTTATGACTTCCATCATATGCTTTAAACAGCAGCAGCTCAGTGTGCATGTGTTGTACATGTTTTCTTATTGCTGAATAAATGTTCATACATTCATGTCAAAAGCATAAAAACCGACTACATGTACCTGGGAACTACTTTAACTGCACATGTCAGTTTCATAAAATATACATTTTAAGTTTATTTAAATTATAACATATCTGCAAGTACCCAAACTAGCCACAGAACTGACAGACCAACGTTATATTTTCACAGTATTAATCCACACACAAATTATGGACCTAACAATCAGAGGTGTAACTGTGTAACATGTAACAATATTATATACACATCTGAGGTAGAACAGTTCTACCTCAGATGTGTATATAATATCGTTAATGAATGTTGTTACATGTTCAGATTCTGAACATGTAACAACATTCATTAACGAAACTTACCTGGTCGGTGTTATGACGAGGGCAAATATCCCATATGGATCCTCGCACAACGTCTGTAATATAGGCAGGGCAAAGGCTGCTGTCTTTCCACTGCCTGTCTTTGCACAGCCAATGCAATCTTTACCTGCAAAGCACATTGTTACTGAGGGCCAAATGAGGGGTAAACGTCCCAGCATTTTAGCGCATTTATTTTTTGAAAAGTGCTACTCTATCTGACACTGTACGACCACTACCGGTAGGTTGACAGATTTACACTGGCAGAACACACTTTTTAAATTCAAGCACTGTTCACTCTCAACTTCTCAAGCTAATACATAATCTACATAGCGATTGGCACTCCTGAGCATCACGTGGCTCCATCTAATGGCAAGGTTTGCATTATTACTAATGCTTCCAATAGTCATACAGCATATTTTAATCCAACAATCTTAGACTGCCAGATTTCTTAGCTCATTAGATGAATCAGCCAAAATGTTTAGTTGTTCTGAGCACATGATTACATATAAGTACACTATTAGCTAAACAAAACACTATTACTGAATGAATTTACTGTAAATATACGCAGACATTTTTTCTCTCTCACAAAGTCAAATCTGTGTCCAAATTCAACACAAACTTTAACAGCATCAGCAATTCAGCATATGGGTTTGTTTGTGATACTGTATATACAATAACTTGCAGGGAGTTACAATGTGAATCTATTTCGCAAGTTTCTTCTGATTTTTCATGAAAATGGCATCTTTGTACTAAGGGAACAGTCATCGGTTATTCCTACATTGATCTGTTCGGTGATCGCCAATTTTCATGTGTGAACGTGCGCATGTGGTAAGGATTTCGTTTTATGTAAACAGGGAAATGTACTGCAAAATATATTTATTTGCTTTGTGGCTGGCCTCCTTATTTATGTAATGAAATGTTTTCTTGACTGTCATATCAACCTCACTTTGTCTCTGCCTGCTGTCATCACAGTTCTTGATATTGGACAATGCCCCAAACACCAACAGGGGTTTTACACTATAAACCGTCAGATTCGGGTTAATGTTAGGTTAATAAAAAATGTGCAGTATGTAGATGAACTTTATGTTTACCCGGAATACTTTGCATATAGCCTATATGAACCAATCTCATCAACCTTTTTACTTTCTGACCTAATCATGAAAAAGCAACCTACAGCTGCCAAACTTCTCCTCACATATTATATATATATATATTTATATATATATATATATATATATATATAATATATATATATATATTTATATATATATATATATATATATATATATATATATATATATATATATATATATATATATATATATATATATGTATGCATACATGAGGTTACAAAATAAAATCATTAACATAACAGAAACAAATAAAATTTATTGAACAAACTAGCGATGGTCAGCTGTGGCTACCTGGCCCTGTGATTACTGTAATATTGGTATTGTGCTGAGTCATCGACTATTAACAGTGTATGTTTACAGCTAGGGTTTAGCCTAAGCCTTAGGGTTAGAATAAAATCATTTTTAATTCTAAAAGTGGAATTAGTTGAAGCTCATTTATGTAGCAATGCAGTACAGATGTTATGATAATCGTTGAGCTATGCATAGGTGCTGATGTAGAATCACTGTTAAGTTTTGAATATATGTTTCGTGATTTTTATTCGTTACAGGAATATATTATTTATAGTTATGTTTTGTAACATACTACATACTACACTAACGTCTAGTCGTGTGACTGTCCTAGACCTGGTGTGTTGCCCATAAGATATGTGAGCAACTTGACAGCTCTAAGAGGTCGGTTTCTGATTAAGTCAGAAAATAAAAGATCAATCCCATCTCCGAACAAGTCAACGTTTGGTATTTTGTTGACAGTGGTGCGGCCAGCGTGCACGCCCCACCACATGCAGGCACATCGGAAAGTTTCCATATTATCGCCCACGCACACATTCTCACCTTCGATAATCTTTGGTACACAGTTCCGCTGGATCGGTGTCGGTTTAATCATGCCAACCGCTGTACACTGGTTGACTAACCACTCGTTGAGACCCAACTCCGCAAATGTATTCGCCTCTGATTCTGATGTTTTCGCATTCTCTTCCATTTTTATTACTTCGACACACTGTTTATGAATAAACTAACTCCGCTACGAGTCGCCACTAGATTAATTCGTAATAACCCAGACGCCGTGAGGCGACAGCACTTTATCAAGAGCTCTGCTCACAACGGCGCATGCTAAAAGGCGGACCACGAACGGGCGGATTGGTTGCACCACATTCACGAGGATTCGCGCGATCATTGTTCCAGGTTCTTGTGATTTAGAGGTGTTAAATTTTGAGAGTTGATCAAGTGCTCCTTTAAGTGACTCGACCAATATCTCTTGTCTGATTGAATTGAAATTTATTTGGCATATATATAATAATGAATGCCAGGACGCCAGTAAGAACTAAACTAGTTGAAGCAACTGGACGCCCTTTAAAATTACATGATCATTTCTATTTGTAGTAGTACATGATGTACATAATAATAATTTGATTAATAACAAGATAATAATAATAATGCTTATACTAAGAAAAGAATAATATTATTCATAATACTTATAATTAAAAACAGTTTATTACTATGTATAATCTAGTTTAATAAAATTAAAAAGAAATTATACAATTAGTTATACAATTATGAATTAATATTGTTCATCAAGCAAGAATATAATTTTTTAGTAGGCAAATCTCCGAGTATGAATTTATAATAATTTGTTTGAGATTGTGCCTTTTATTTAGTGATAGGTGCAGTACATTACATATATGCAACAGTACGGTATGTAGTTTATAAAGAAAGGATCTAAAGTAATATTCGACAGCAAAATGGAAGCTAACAGTTTCAATAAACAATTTCGTTCAGCCTTCACCAATGAACACACTTCTAACCTACCAACTATAAATTAATCTGAACATCCATCAATCCATAACATCATGGTAAGCAAGGACGGAGTTCTGGAATTGACAAGACCACTGGACCAGCTGTCCTCCCTGCCGCATATTGAAAGACCTTGCAGTTGAAATATCGCCAATATTAACTTTCATTTTTCAACAGCCTTTGGACACAGGACTAATCCCATCAGAATGGAGAGTTGCAAACATTACCCCAATTTGTCCTGTGTATCATATCAATCTTGTTGATTGAACATACAATATTCAGCCATGTCATGGAGCATTATGACAATAAAATTACAATATTCTTGCAGATGTCCAGCATGGACATCTGCAAATTCCTGTAAATCACAACTCATTATCACTACCGAAGACCTTGTTAAATCCCTAGATAATCGCGAACAAGTTGATGCTGTGATTCTTGATTTCTCCAAGGCATTTGACCGAGATCCTCGCCAACGATTACTACTTAAACATCACCACTGTTGCATTTGAGGCTCCCTACTGCTGTGGATACAAAACTTCCTGACATCCCGATCTCAACGAGTAGTGGTGGACAGAAAGTCTTTGGACTGGGTTCACGTCACCTTAGGAGTCCCGCAGGGGACAGTCCTCGGTCCTCTGCTTTTCCTATCATTCATCAACGACCTACCAACAGAAATAACTTCTAAGCTCCGTCTTTTTGCAGACGACTGATGTCTCCTTTACAAAAACCTTTCAAACCCAGCTGATTCGGTAGCTCTCCAAGAAGACCTGAACATACTCTAGAAATGGTCTGACATTATGGCAGATTAAATTTAACACCTAAAAATGCCACACCATGCGAATTACCCTCCGTCGCAACACAATCAATGCTGACTATCATGTAGGAGGATGTACACTTTCCATGGTCACACAGTACCCTTACTTAGGTGTCACCATATTTAATACGGAACCACATAAATAACATCACCGCCCGGGCCAACAGAGTGCGGGGCCTTATTAAACGAAACCTTAGAGGAACTTCACAGAAGCTAAAACAACAAGCCTACTTTTCACTTGTACGTCCCCCACTTAGAATATTGCTGTACTGTCAGGAACTCATATATCGAGAAGGAGGTAAATAAGATACAGAACATTCAGCGTCGAGCAGTTATATATAATTTTGTTCTAAACAACTACAATAAAAGAGAAAGCGTTTCCGCAATGATTAACCATCTCCGTTGGGACTCCCTTTAGAAAAGAAGACAACTGTCTTGCCTTCTCTTGATGTATAATTATGATCCAAAAGCAACTGATTGCCATTAATGGTAACCACTACCTTAACCCTGTGCTTCCTACCAGTACAAGGTATATTGTCATCCAAGGAAATATCAAATTACTATAGCTCGCATTCAGGTCTACAGCAATTCTTTTTTCCCACGAACTGTCTTCTGGTGGAACGCCCTTCCCGAGATTGTCTTGGTAGCCCCAACTATCCAAACATTTAGGGTAGCGGCAGTCTCACACTTCTAAGCTGTGGTCTGTGTTTTTACTCGCACTTCGTTGATACTTTACTCGCACCTTGTGTATAGTCTAGCGCCTTCACACCACGGCACAAACATATATACAGACTCATCAGCATCAAAATCCAGACTGATGGAGGATTCTATAGCTGTATAGCTATATATATATATATATATATATATATATATATATATATATATATATATATATATATATATATATAGACGAGCAACTAAATTAATTCCCGGATATAACTAACTACAATATAAAGAACGCCTACAAAGATTAAGCCTACCCACTCTTTCATAGGGTCGATCGTCTTTTGTATAACATCATGATAGAAATGACAGTGACTTCTGTGGTAGACGTTCCATCACATCAATCATTTGAAGAAAACCTCAATAAATTATGGAAAAACCATTTAATAAAAACATTTCACTGCATCACCTATGCATGCGCACAGTCACAATACAATGCTAAAGATAGAGCTGGCACAAGAGGCAGGAATGCCTAATACACACCAGAAAATGACCGTAAGAACCTGTAAGATATATACTGCGCAATGACAGAATATGCAAAATAGGTTCCCGAATACACACATCGAAACAGGACGGATAAATATTATCACACATTGATATTATAGTCGACGAAAGATCGTTACACAGCAAAAGTAAGATTGATAATGTTCCGAATAATACTCAATAATTATTGTGTACTAACAATAATAATATTTTTCCCAACATAAGAACAATTATCAGATTACAAGTAGCATCACAGGCAGGACGGGCGATTTAGCCCATGTAGCTCGCCGGCACCCGTTGCAGATACGGTTGATTCGGCCCATATGCGAGCGCAAATAGACCGAACTGCGACGATTGCAGAAACGGACGATTCCAACCAATGGGCCGAATCCGTTGTGGGCCGAATCATCCGACTCAACATTCAATTTACATCTACGTCACCAAGGTTCAACACTTCGTTCAGTTGGCACTACATGTAATAGTTGCTTAGGTGTGTGGCTAAGACTGTGGTGAGCTTTCAATAATTATGCCATACTGTTCGGCATACGGTTGCGGTAATAGTTCAGCGAGAAATAAAGAACTATCTTATTTTTGTTTCCCGAAGGAAACGGTACTATTGAAAAAATGGATTAACAAATGCGGGCGTGCTGGTTGGAATCCGACAAAGCACAGTACACTTTGCTCATTCCATTTTGAGGAAGAGTGCTTTGAAGAAGACATGTATCTTCGGTTGATGGGACATGATCCAACACGACAACGTCGCCGACGTCGTCTTCTTAAACCCGGGTCAGTGCCGACGATATTTAGCCATGGGCCTATACGTAAACCTTCGAAGCCACGCGTATTTTCGATCAAACGGGCCAAGGCAGCAGAGCGCAAGAAGGTTAGTGTCCGTACTCATTATTCAGACGATAATCTTATACCATTTTTGTCTGTTGTATGACATTATATAGTGAATTATGTTTCTACAGACGTCAAGCACATGTGACTTTTTTGTTTGGATAAAAAAATTAAAAATCTTTAAATATGTAAACAATGAACACACACACACACACACACACACACACACACACACACACACACACACACACACACACACACACAATATATATATATATATATAATACATATGGCTAAATGCTGCATGGGGAGACCAGTGCATATACGACCGCCTACAGAAGACCGGCCGTATATTTTTATGTAACTGATTTTCTAATTATGTCTAATTGGAACATTGTCTGTAATACAAATATTTACACACCACATACTACAATATTGTTATGATATTGTAATAAATAACATATATACAAAAAAAATTGTCTCCTTAAAACCTATATGCTTAGATGCCGCGTACGGGAGACCGGTGTGTAATCGGAAGTTAGTTATTAGATATACTTATTTGCAGTACTTAGTATATATTTAACGCCGACCTGGTATATCGTAAACCCATTACAACGATAACAATAACAACGTAAATATATATGCAGATACACAAATTGACAGCACTGCATTTAACAAAAGTACAACATATGGCTAGGAGATCCATCAAATATTTGTTTTATTAATGTGTGTATATATTTATTAAAATTAATACATATCAAACAAGCATAGTACACTGAGCATCGAATGCTAAACCCTCAATCAATATATATAGCAAAACCTTTAAACTATAACCACTTCTTTGCCGGGGTCCCGTACGTGGCGCCTTATGCACATAAATTATACAAGTGTCTGCAATAAATGTGCTCAAAACCAATCAAAATATAAAATAAAGTTTATAATAATTGCATAAGTTAATTCCTTTATATCTAAACTATCTCCACTAACAAGGATAATCATTAAATAAAATGCATTAGTTATGCAATCACACATCAAAACTTTAAGGAGACCGGCTCCTGTCTCCTTAAAACAGCGGTCTCCCATACGCGGTGCTATATGCATAACTGGTCTCCTGTACGCGGCGTTTAACCTTATATAATAAGTAAAAGTGAAAAAATTTAAACATAATATAAAATAGAATAAAAAATTATTATTTAATATATAAACAATTTACAGAAATATAATGATCTATATATGATAAAATAGAATGATCTATGTTTAAAATACTAAATATAAATATAATGATATATGTTTACATGACTCAATTAGACACAGGCAACATGCTGGGAAGATAGCTTGTCATTTGTGTTCAAATACAAAATAATCATATCTGCCTGCCATAGGAATGCATTTAGGTCATAATATATGTATATGAATCTATATATCTATATTACTGCAAATGTGATGGGTGTCTACGGGGATACAAAAAAGCGAGGTATTTTATGGTTTTCTTTTTCGCAGTACTTACACAGTTCTGCACAATTGTGGAACCTGATTCATTTAATTTCATTGGAACTGTTCAGTTAAATGTATGTTAAATGATAAAGCCTTAATCAATGTGTTATTCCCATAAGACGTAAATGTGACATTTTCACACTACCCAAGGTAAGTCTAGTGGCACTGAGATAGTACTGTCGAACAGTCTAAGAAAGTGATGTATGGCTGAGCCAAACCGAGGCTGAAGCAGTGGAACCATATCTTTATGCAGAGACTCGCTCACCCGTCATTTGGATGGGTAAAATCTGTTGTGGACGGGTAGAAATCTGATGTATGGCTGAGCCAAACCGAGGCTGAAGCAGTGGAACCATATCTTTATGCAGAGACTCGCTCACCCATCATTTGGACGGGTAAAATCCGTTGTGGACGGCTAAAATCCGTTGTGGACGGGTAAAATCCGTTGTGGACGGGTAGAAATATGGGTGGACGGGTAAAAATATTAAGGAACAAAAAAGATATTGTCAGTTATACCTTAGAAATGAGTGTAAATGGTGTCATGTGTGTTTGTGTTTGTAGTCCATTTCAGGTCATCAGACACATTGAAAAGTTTGTAAACTGGCTTAACAGTTAACATCCATGTGTCCTCCAAAACATGTGTGACTGGCAATAATTTGGTCCTGCATAAAGCCCTGAATGGATCCCAGTTGAATGCGGCCAGCCTGAGGACAGTGAGGTGACCCAGTGACATCTTTCACTGGTTATAACAATACATTCATTATGCAGTCCAGACCTCACAGTAATAATGTTTAAGCGATCAT
Organism: Ridgeia piscesae; assembly: GCA_025642075.2. Lineage (NCBI taxonomy): Eukaryota > Metazoa > Annelida > Polychaeta > Sabellida > Siboglinidae > Ridgeia > Ridgeia piscesae. The sequence goes on from JAODUO010000960.1 coordinate 141,816, forward strand.
AATAATATGTCTAGACTCTGTGATTAATCAGCAGAGTCCATTCGTCTCGATTTTGACACTAATGAATGAGTATATACAATTGTGCTGTGCCCGGTGTAAAGGTGCTAGACAAAGTATACACAAGGTGTGACTAAAGTAATAACGAGGTGTGAGTAAAAGCACAGACCAGGGCCAGGAAATTTTTCTATCATAGAAATTATTCTGGGTAATTATCAAAAAGTTTGAACTGGTCAGAGGCAAGTATTATAGAACCACTTTATAGAATAAAAAAATGTAATCTTTGGATTTCTTTTTTCCTTTTCAAAATAGGCCAGAAAGTTTGTATCGGACAGGACAAAAAGTGAAATTTTTTTTTGGCATGTTGGGAAAGTGAAAAGTTCTGTCCAACCACATGGTAATCATAAAATTAAGCCAAGTAATTTTGTTCCCCTACATCATAGGTAAGTTTCAAAAGAAATATTTTGGTTTGTTAACTCAAGGATAGCCGAGGGGGGCCAAAAGTTCCCACTCGACCAGCGTGTTGGACAGGACACTTTTTCCGTAAATATGACTAAAAACACACAAGATTAGTATAAAATGAATTTTATTACATTATGTATTCTAAACTGTACATTTTCAAATGGTAGAATCAAGTAAGAGGTCCACTTGGACATCATGAAAATAATGTGTCATGGTTTTTGCTCACTTTAGTGCCTCACAGAGGCTTGAAGTATTGCTAAATTAAGCTGGCTGTCCACTAGACATTTCATTTTCGTCAGAGTTCAGACCCCCCTCTTGAATATGGCTAAGACATAACATGCAGACTTATCATAATTACACATCATCTCAAATGACGGGGTATCTGGCATGAATGTTGCTTCTGTCTGTGAAGTTTGCATAAAGTGATGGATCCTACCACATCTGGGGTGCAGTTTATATAGTTGCAAGGTAGCTGACATGGCTTCAATTGACTCAAACATGTCAAACATCCTTGAACACAAAGGAAGAAAACATTCAAACTCAAACAATACTTGACTTGGTTTTGTTGGGAAGCCATGTCTTTCTACTATCTAGTAGAAAATACATGGCTTCCCAGTAAATGTCATCTAGATGACATTGACTGGCAATTAAATCAGCCTAAAGTTTCTCAATTCAATGAAATCAAACAGAAGAACCTTAAAAAGCCTTAATAAATGTGGATGGTGCAATATCAATTAAATTAATTAGTCATTGGTCTATTACTAGAATGGTGTGTCCTGTCTGACACACTTTTGTCCTGTCCGACACGCAAAACGTGTCTGACAGTTTTATACTACTTCAGCTAAGAGAATTTTTTTCTTGTTTTCATAGGTCATTTAGTTTGGAAAAAATCAAACTTTTTGGACATGAATCGTGTCGGACAGGAAATTTACAGAGCTTTACCATTGGAGAAAAAATTACTTGATGTGTTATTTGCTTTGACAAGAAACATACCCTATCGGCAAAAACAAATTACCAGGAATTAAATACAACAGAAGAAAACTAAGAAAAACGTGTCCAGTCCGACATGCTGATTTCCATGGCTTCATATGAAAACCTAATTTGCACAATCAAGAGGTAAACATTTTGACCCAAATTTTGGTTTTCAAGTTAGTTGAGATACATATCTAACACATCCAATATTCAACTACAAGTAAAAAGTTGGCTTGTTGTCTTAGCTTTTGTGAAGTTCCTCTGAGGTTTTGCCTTATGAGGCCCAGCACTCTGGGAGGTGATGTTGTTATGTGGCTCTGCCATGACTTTGTGTTAGATATAATGACACCTAGGTATGGATGCTGTGTGACCACAGAAAGTGTAAATCCTCCTAGATGACAGTCAGCATTGCTTGTGTTGCAATGGAGGATAATTCGCTTGGTGTGACATTTTTCGGTGTTAAATTTCATCTGCCATATGTCAGACCTTTTCTGGAGTTTGTTCATATCTTCTTGGAGAGCTACTGAATCATCTGGGTTGGAAATGGCAAAAAGACGGAGCTTAGAAGTTATTCCTGTTGGTAGGTCGTTGGTGAGGGATAGAAAAGCAGTGGACTGACGACTGTCCCCTGGGGGACTCCTGAGGTGATGGAACCCAGTCCGAACACTTTCCATCTACCATTACTCTTTGAAATCGGGATGTCAGGTAGTTTTGTATTCACAGTGGAGAGTGCTAGAGCTTTGTGATGTCATTCTTTATCTACAATGGTACAAGGTCATAGAATTTTGATAGCTGGGTGTTCACAAAACTTTTTCTGGTAAACCGTTGACGTTAAAAATTTAATATATTTAAAATTGTAAATTTGTATTGCCTATTTGTCCTTTCAACTGGTTGTTCAAGGTTTCTGTTTAATTTGTTTGTTACACAGCAAATTATGTTTCCTGCAATGTTGACATCCCCAAAACCCAGGTTATCATGTCTTAATTTAAAAATGAAGCCGCATAATGCTTTCGGTTCCTATGTCATTACAGTTGTTCGAAATTGTTAGGGAAGATTGTATCCGAAGTAATGAGACGGATCCGTGTGAATGCGGTCCGCCCGCTTCGTCCCATCCGCATGTTCGTGGTCCGCCTTATAGCATGCACCCTCACAACCAACAGCGAGTTCGCGAACCCGAGCGAAAAGTCGGTAAAAGGCGAGATTAGAGTCAGACTGGAGGTTTTACGACTGTAGTCGTTCATGTTTACGCTGTCTTCTCGGCTTGCCAATTGCATTCAGACAACACTAGATGTGGCAGTAAACTGTCGTGGTGTCTTGTTGTGTATCTTGATGAATGCACAGTACTGTTGGTATCCGAATCCGATGGCAAGGATGCCACTTGCAGTTGCCATAGCGTGCAGAACCGCGCACCGTTCGGGACCAACCGGAACAAAGCCGAGCCCGAGTTCTGTGACTGTTGGCGAGCTATAGGCATAGCTATACGCCCTTAACTTGATCAGTGATTTACAAACGAACCGAATGGCATGATCACCACACCGTTGTAGTTACCGTCTAGCCTCAAGTCTAGGTGTTTTCATGTTTACCTTGTTGAAGTGAAGACGCGTCGGTCGTCGGCGTCGCGACAATTCCATGCACACACAGTGACAGTGAAAGTGTCGCATGTCCTGATACGGCATAGCACAGTAGTTTGATCTCGGTATTACTATAAGTGCATATCATGTCATGCACTGTACATTTTAAATTAATGAAATTTTGCCACTTACAAGGTGGATTTGCAATATACTTAGCCATCGAATAGGATATAGATTTTGCTGCCAATATGGTGCAGTGTGCTGCATACGATTGCAAGAATTCAAACCCAAAGAATGGCGAACTGTCTTATTTCCATTTTCCTGTGAACAAACCAGAAGCGAAAGAATGGATTCGTAATTGTGGAAGGGTTGGTTGGAATCCCACACAATTTAGCGTACTTTGTTCAGCACATTTTGAAGAGACTTGCTTTAAAGATGATTTGTACCATAAGCTAATGGGGCAGGATCCAACAAAAAGACGGCGACCAAAACGTTTGAAACCTGGCTCTGTGCCAACAATTTTTAATTTTAAGAGCATAAAGTCGAAACAACGCAAATTCTCAATTGCACGAGCTGCAAAGTCGAAGCGCAAGGAGGTTAGTGTTTATTCAGTAACTGAGAATGATAATCTACTGGTAAGTTGAGGTACAAAATAACATATTTACCACTCTGCTTGTGTTGATATTTCACCATTGCTGGTGTGAATGATATTGATAAAACTGGTTGGGGCCTCATTGCCTTGCAGTAACAAATACAGTCATACACGACACTGGTATCAATACAGTTATAACTAAAATTATAACTGGAAAACTAAACAATATTTGTAAAGATGAAGGGGGAGTAGAGATTCTAACCTCCAAATCGACCACCAGCATGGCCTATTTGATAGCATTTGCATACGTAAATGGTTATGAAATTTAACGTTATTTCCTTGAAAATTGATGTAATTTTACTAGCGTGCTGTCAAATAAAATAATTAAGTATGCATAGGAATGCACTTGTGTAATTTCCACTGTGCGTTTTACTTGCGTTATTCCATAGAGGAAATAATAATAGCTTTTCTATGCAGCATTTGGGAATAATATGAAAATGTAATGTGTTGGATACTTGGGGGCTGGGGCTTATCCACGCAGACTATCGGTCAGCGCAATCAACAACGTGCCAAATATCATCCACCCAGCAAAGACAGTTAAATAGCTAGGGCATGCTTAAGTGTAGTGTACGGACATGCCTCTGCTTTCCCTAGATGTGATGACTCACAAATAAATAGGGATGATTCCTGTAATTAAACTACAGTTATCTAAAATCCATTGATATTATATCTTTGTGTATATATACATTTCTTCAAATCATGCACAACAATGTCAAAAGCGATATATATAATATATATATATATATACACACCTGTATATAATATATATGTAATTATATACTGTATGTTATGATTGATACATAAATATTAGTTTAGTGAAGGAAAGTGTTGTGCATGATTTGAAGAAAGAAATTATTAAATAATTTGGCAGCATACTATATTTAAAAGGCATGACTCCCAACCTACAAATAGAATGCATTATAGAGTCTACCCGTATTCTGTTTCAGCTCATTGACCAACTGTTGTCTGGTGACGACACTAGAGTAAGCAAGTCTACTGCAGCTCCACCTAACTGTGTACGTACACCATTCATACCCCCTTTGTTCAATAATCTGAAAACAGGTAATTATATTGCGAGTACCTACCTACCCATGCTACTGATTCATGATGCTGAATGAGTTACCTTTTCAGTTTGATTTGGCTGTTTTCTCATAGTGTGATTATTTTATTCTGTGATGTTGCAAACATTATTTTGGGGAAAAAATCATACAGAACTTTTTGTTTGTCATGTTGCGTAATGTTCCAGATGCGTTGCGCCATGTTGGAAGTTGTGGCTTTTTGTTAAGGGGTAACCCCCGGTTATAAACAAGTGTTGAAGCTAATTAGAGAATTACAAAATTCTTCACCCAAATCTCACAACTTGCCACCGTGGCAAAACACAAAGGCAGCATCCAGAACGTAAGAACATATCATTTAGATGATATGTGACTGTGATTTAATGAACACAGAGCCATGGTATATTTTTGATGATTTTTCAAACTTGGATATCTGACCACTGGGTGTCGCCATATTACAGTCAAGCTGCGTTTGGTTTGACTACCTCATATCTAGTCAATGTAAATATGTGTTTTGTGTGATTTACTTCATCGATAGACATTTCTGTGTGAAAACAAGAACATGGTGTCATAATATTATGGTAAGCGTTATACAGATCAACAAATCATTTGTACCAAAAATCTCCAACTCTGCCTGTTGAAGCACCAAACACATCAATCAAAACCTGTAACCGGACTCCCGTGCCAAACATTGGTGGTGGTTAAATCTCACCAGCTACTTGGCAGAATTCTGAGCGAATCAGTCATGCGAATGTTTTTAATCAACTGTATTCTAACCTCAGAAAGAATTATTATATTTGCAGCATATCATCGCTCCCATAGTGACGTCTGAAGAACAACACTGCAGCGCTGTTGGCAGTTATTCACATTTGTTAGAACTTGAAGCACCCACTTATCTGGACAGCTGCGAAATTCAGCAAGAATCTTCAAACATTTCTACAGAGTGCCAAGTATTACAAGGTATGCAGTAATTAGCAACATTCCCACACAAAAAGTGGTGTTGTTAGAATAAGAACTAACTACCCCCGGTACTCCCATAAAAAAATCAATTCTTGCAGGTGTGACATACATGTTGCTAGGCAATATTTCATGCAGTGGACATGTAAATTCACTCTTTTTATCTATTGGAACATGTTCTTGTATCAACAACTGATTGTTCCGACCAGTATTAATTTTCCTTTGCACATTTAAGGAATGTCTTGAGGTGCCTTATGATTGTATTATAATAATGATTAAAACTTGTGAAAATTATTGACATAAACATAATTATTCATATGTTTGATATGTGAATCAAGGGATGGGGTATCTGGGTTTGTTTGATTTACTTAATTATTTATACCTTTGATATGTGAATCAAGGGATGGGGTATCTTGGTTTGTTAGATTTACTTAATTATTTATACCTTTGATATGTGAATCAAGGGATGGGGTATCTGGGTTTGTTTGATTTACTTAATTATTTATACCTTTGATATGTGAATCAAGGGATGGGGTATCTTGGTTTGTTAGATTTACTTAATTATTTATACCTTTGATATGTGAATCAAGGGATGGTGTATCTTGGTTTGTTAGATTGACTTTGTCATTTACGAACACCAAATCTGAACGGATGTTACTAATGCATAAAAATGTGATATTAATCGTTGTTTTGAAATGTGCATTCAGAAACGTTGTTCTGTTCAAAGGTCTTGCAAGTGTAAAGTCTGAAGACAACATAGGTTTACCAGAAGATTTCTTGCGGCTCAACGAGATGTGTTGGCAAACTGACCAGAGTCCATCGGATTACCTGGAGTCACCCATCCCAGTCATGGGTGAGGCTATTGAATGTAACAGCAGAAGTGGAAAGCCAAGAAGATGGGTTGTGTGTGTAGGGGGAGTGTTGAAAGAGGTATTGGTGGTGGACGACCCAGAGTGGACTGTAGAGACATTGACTGATAGAGACAACATTGATCAGAATGTGACACACAATGACGAGGCCATCTCCAAAGTCGATGGAACACAGATGAACGTTAGCACTGTGGACACAGAACACTCCTGTGACCAGGAACAAATGGTTGCAGTTGTGACTCCAAGCCAAGAAGAAAACGTTGCAGATGTGACTGCGTGCACGTGCGATGTGTGTGGAAAGTCATTCACGATGTCCAGTGTGTCTCACGGTCAAGAAACAGTTAGCACTGGTGTGAAACCAAGCAAATGTTCTACGTGTGACATGTCGTTCACGAATGATAGCTACACAGAGTGTCAACACAACAGTAATACTCTACTGGGACTTACCAGTGTATATCACCACAGTTGCTCGACGTGTGGACAGTCGTTTACAAACTCTAGTGAACTTGAGGTTCACGAAAATGTTCACACTAACGAAAGAGTGCACAAGTATTCTACACGCAGTACCACGACCGTAATATCCGACACACAACAGAATTGCACTGGCGTAAAGGGGCCTCCTTGTTGTCAGTGTGGTGTGTCATTCCCATATCGTAGTTACATAAATCTTCATCACAACTATACTTTACCAGTTTAGCACACCACAGATGTTCGATGTGGAAAATCGTTTATACAGTCTAGCGAACTTAAGATTTGCAAGAATGTTCATAATACATGTAGATGTACCTGTAAGGCCATGTTCCTCATATAGAAAATCGTCTAGTGAACTTAAGATTTACAAGTGCTCATACAGATGTGAGCCATTAATTTTACTGGTTCCTAATGGAAGTCGTTCCTACAGTGTAGTGGGTCGAGGATCAGGAGACTGCTCATAAAAACCATCCACTTGTTCCTCGTGGAAAATCATTTACAACATCCAGCTCCCTTAAGCAACATGAAAATATTCATACAGGTATAAAGTGAATAGTTGTGTAGTGAACCTGAGGTTTATGAGAAATTCACACATTAGTGGGTGTCGTAAAAGGTATATAACTGCAGGTCTAGAAATAAATATTTGGTTGTGAATAATTAAATTGCGTTTTCTTATTGTGCATTTTATTGAGGCATATTTTCAGTAAATGGTTCAATGTAATGTGAATTATTTTATCAGTGCAGTTAACTGAAGTCAAACTTTATTTTTACTGCGTATTCAGCGGCACCTAAGAACAGTATAACTATTTTGATAAGCACAGTCACTCTTCTGTCTCATTGCTGTTATGATGTTAGTGTTATGGCCTATGTCTACCCTACACCTATTTGCTGAATCACAGTAAGTTAAACTACTGGTTTTGAAATGGACTGCATTTAAATCGTTTGATATCATACTCACAAATCATAAAAAATCAATACGATAATTTCGGTTAATTCTTGCATTATCTCTCTGAAACTTTGTAACTTAGCCTAACATTGTTAATGTAAGGGATACTTCAGAATTGTCAAGTTTTGTAGTCCGCTAGGGGGCAGCACAAGCTCAACATTGTTGGCATTACTCAATTTTGAGATTTCGCACATTGTATTTGAGCATATTTTGTATTTGAACAGACTGTATTTGAATAGATTATTTGCAATAAACTAGTACAGTGCAGAATCGAAAGTCAGATTTCAACAATGTTGCCATGTGAAATCAAGGCCCTAATATCGTTCCATTATGTACACCCGAGTCGAACTAGTTTATTGACTGGCAGTCGCGACTGCTTCACCCATGAGAACAGCGCAAATACCTGCCCCAATTTGAAGACGCATAAACAATTTATGAACATTCCAGGTTAATGATCCGTCCAATCGCATGAACGGCTGAACGTTTTGTGTATTCGAATATTTGCGAGGATCTTCTACAGCCAAACTAAAAACCCTGTTCACGATACCCCACTCTCCTCATAGCTACCTAGCGAGCTTGTCTTACAAGCTAATTAGCCATCGACTAGCCAGAAGATTATTAGGCGTCTTAAGAAAAACTACACAATACTAATTATCTTTTGCTAGAATAGCATCAGTCGTACCATAGTTTCCACCGTGGTTTGTGATGACGGGCCAAAAACCACAAGTGCGCTAAAAAAGAGTAACCACACTACAAGAAATGTAGGAAAGCATTCGTTTATTTTGTAAATGTCCCAGCAACAACGAGAAAAAGGATGTATGCAAATGATCAACATTTCGTAAGGATCAAGGAAGGCCATATAGTCCAAAAAGCCGCCGTTGTCATGCAAACGACTAATCTTTAAAAAAATATGTCTCGCTGTTCATACGATTAATACTTGGCATTCCTAATATCCCGTAATGATGGAATTACTTTTATTTTATTCTTTAATAAACGTACAAGTAACTATATCGTACATCTATAAATACCAGTTATAACAAAACCTTAACCCAATACCATTCACACGAAAAAAACTATATTTATAACCATATTATGTAACTGTTCTAATAAAACCTTAATCCAATACCATTAACACGACACAAACTATAATTATAACCATATTATGTAACTGTTCTAATAAAACCTTAACCCAATACCATTAACACGACACAAACTATATAATCATAATTATTCTAATAAAACCTTAACCCAATACAATTCACACGACCAAAAACTATATAACAATGTGTCTATATTACTATTATAATAAAACCTTAACCCCACAACATTCGCGCGATCATAAGCTATAAGTGTATCTAAACATTACTATTCTAATCACACCATCACAACTCTCTTACGTACAGTATCAAGTATATCACTAGTACTACATAGTATCTAAACATGCACAGGCAACACGGACGTGCTTTTCCAAAAAAGTGAGGTTTGTATGTAAACACGATCACGACCTGCCTGGCGAATCACCGTGATTGGATTATAGTATTAATAGATCTCGACATGGCAATGCGATCCCCTGGCGACTAAACATAGGCTTTTGAAATATGCAGGTGGGTTGTACAGTACACAGTTCCGAATTTTGTGAAACTTTCCTGAAAATTGTAACGGATATAATTTGCAAGTAGAAATCAATAACGAAGTTAAATAAACTATTCCGTTACAAGTAAAAGTACTTGATCAGAAGTATACTCCGTTACGCGCCACCTAGCCAGCACTGACATGTTTTTTGTGTTACAACCAATCTTATCTACATATCCCTTTTAAATGGTTAAACACTAAACATCCTATGAACCTTTCTTTTGTTTACAGTTTTACAATGATTCATTTCGCAAAATGGATATGAGACCTTTATAATCATAGTTTTGTCAAGCTGAATATTTTTAATCGATGGAATGACAACTCCCTTTTATCTCGCATCGCGTTGTGTCCCATCCTCCTTCCGTCGCTTTCTCCGTCGCCGTCTACCTTCTTCAGTTGATTTGTTAACGAGTCTCACGTTGTAGTTCATCATAGCTGCAACTTTCCGAACGTAAAACAAATGACATTGACTGCGACATCAATAAAACGAATTGCTAAACGGGCTTGACGTCCTTCTTTTAACATCTTCTGATGGTTAATGTTAGACGAGCAGCATGCCATTTCATAGGCATGAATCAAACAATTACTACATAGAATGGATACATTGTTGATTTGATGAAGAACATCACATACGAACGCAAGAACGCACATATTCTCTCTCGCACACACACATCAACACACACACACACACACACACACACACACACACACACACACACACACACACACACACACACACACACACACACACACACCACACACCCACACACACACACACACACACACACACACACACACACACACACACCCACCCAACACACACACACACCCACACACACACACACACACACACACACCACCACACACACACACAACACACCACCCACACACACCCACCAACACACCCACCCACACACACACACACACACACACACACACACACACACACACACACACACACACCCCACCCCACCACACACACACCCCCACACACACACCACCCACCCACCCACCCACCCCCACACACACACACACCCCCCATACACACACCCACACACACACGCACACACACACACACACATCGCCTAAATGGCTGGGATAAAATAAATAATAATAATAAAAGCGTTTCTACAGCGCCATAATTCCAAGTTACCTTGTTCGAAAGCGCACTTACAAAGACACATTAAAACAAACTAAAAGTTAGAGATAATAAAAACATGGCATCAAATATCCAATTAAATCATCATTAAGATATAAATATACTTATAAAAAATTATACTTTGAATGTAAGAGTATTAAAAATAGCTCAGAATAATAAATAAATAAGTAAATCCTGAAAACATAAAAAGTCCAATCGAGCGACAATATTAAATGTCTGCCAAAGTTCAAGAATAAAAAGCTCTTTTGAATAAATGAGTTTTAAGGAGAATGAATGGGTTGGGTAGTGTATTTACTTAATATATTATATATATAAACGATGTGGGCTTCAAATCACAACAACGTTTGATATGTTTACAAAAGTTATATGGGTATGCTTATCCAAGCTTCAATAGATCACTGAATTATATATAACGAATGTATGTTCAGTAATGTTAACTGTAAATGGATTTGTCTTGTTAGTATTATATTTCAATACATTAAATACACAGGCGTGACAGTACCTTCAAGGAGGTACACTCACCATCCTCTCTTCTGTTGGCATCTTTCTCAGCATATTATTCAAATGTCGCAAATCTGTGGCCACGTCTTTCATTCTGGCAAATGACAAATCAATATTCCATTGGTAACGGAACAGAGCCCTGAGTTATTATATAATGCATAGAAAATGCAGTTTATAAAGTGATGAAACTTGGCACGAACTCCCTGATGTAAGAAGTAGAACACACAGTAATGCTTCTCTACATATCTTTTACGGGCGATCCCCGCACCACTGAATGACCACTCACTCTGATGATCTCGTACTCAAGTTAGTAACCACCTATCTGGAAAACGCTCAATCCTTCTGATGACTTACAAACTATTTGCGACTTACTGGACCCAAAGCGAAACGATGTGGGCTCCTTGTCCAAACTACATGACAAGATGCTCTGTTATGATGGCACATGCAGGATGTCACGTACCCGTGTCCTCGGGAGGACCTACATCAAGATGACTGACATCCATCTCAGGTTCACTGCATCTCACCGTGCAGGAAATTGGGAACACAGTTTTGCTGTGCTGTCTAGTGACACACTCCCGTTATTGTTGCTGCTGGTCACCATAACTACAGTTTTCACTACCACTGTACGAAGCGAACAGCCTCGACAACACAGTACCAGATGTATGACGAGGATATTTTGAGACATCTTCATAATTTTTATGCTAGGTCTAATAGCATTATCAGAAAATTTCACCACTGTTCCGTGGGTGTTAAACTACGTCTGTTTCATGCATATTGCTGTACAACTTATTGTTGCCAGTTGTGGGTTTACTTCAACAAGGGCTCTTATTTAAAAACTAAAGTTGCCTACAACAATATACATAGACGGATTTTGGGATATAACCGACGGGACAGCGCGAGTAGCATGTTTGCTAATAATGCTATTGATACATTTAACGCCCTATTACGTAAGAACATTTAAGGTTTAGAAAAACGCATTTTTAACATAAATAATGACTTGATTAGGGTTATGTACAATTGCTTTGAAATAGTAAATGGCCCAATGTGGATTAGCTGGGCCAATTCGTTGTACACAGTAAATCTGTAAGATAGTCATCATATCTCGCATATAACTTTATTTTTATTTATTTATTATTTATTTATTATTTCTAAAGTCAGTAAGTTGTTTATATAATTTACTTTTTAAACGGTGTTTATTTCCATGAATTAATTGCATATTTATTATACAATCACATCCTATATATTGCTCATTATTTTATCTGTTTTTCTACAATTTTACATTTATCTAACTTATAACCTTATTTATTTTTGTTCTATTCATTTTTTAACATATTTGATCTTTTATAGGCTACTTAGATGTATGTACCAATTGTATATGGGTTTTTACCTGAAATAAATGTATTCGTATTCGTATAGCACTGTTTCAGGAAGGATCGTTTTGTCGGGCTGGTTGATTCAATGGTGTTCCAGCTGATATTGCTCATGACCAGATATAAATATTGAGGAAACCACTGGGGAACCATTGTCCTATGGTACAGCAAGCTTTGTTTGAGTGAAATGGGTCGATGCGTCATAGCTGTAAGGCAGGGTGGTTAACAGCAGTGCTGAAATAAAAAGACGCTGTATTAAATCAGCCGGTCAGCTGAGACCGGACATTTTTAAGCCGACGGTCCGAGGGTCATTTCACAGTAACAGGCATATTTCGTCCGGAGTAAAACAACATTATATTTATCGCATTTTCGTCGTTAGTTATGTAGCTTAATATAGTGTTTCCTATTTCATTTTTATTTTATTAGCATGACGTCATGAATGAATGTCATCTACGTCACGAAAATATTCCCAGATTGATGTCAATTTATTGCTCCTTTTTCAAACATATGTTCTTATAATTTGTGGCCCACTTTATTTACGTACATTTGCTCAATATGTGTTCGATGTTTTTATCTCTTGTGACACAGCCAAATACCATAGAACCTGAAGAAGTGCCTAGTGTCTCATATATCTGACATGGACGGAAATTTGGAGTACATGTAGTGAGTTATTATTTTGAGACTTAAACATACTTCATGTTGTGCTTGGCTTTTTCATGAAGGAAAACAAGTAGATTTTCTGTATGAATCGGTATGTATTCATTGGATCAGTTAGTTAAGTTTCGACATATTAAGCAAAATATATCCGTGACGTATATGACTTTTCGTGACATAGGTGATATGCTGTGACGTAGATGACATATCTACGTTGATGACTCGGAATAACAAAGTGATACTGCAACTATTCGTAGATTCCTGGGTGCAAAACGACTGCTTGTACAATCAGCCAAAGAGGACGCTTTTGAATTCAATAAGATATCTGCAGATATACTTTTCTGTGAAGTCGATTTAGGTGCCCACATTGCCTTCCTGGAGATTCTCCCTAAGCGGACGCAGAATGGCGTAGTGCAGGCTAATGTTGAATGTATTGATTGGTAAGCATCGCTTTAGCTTAACAAATATTGTAGAAGTTGTTTTTCTTTTAGTTATGCAAGAAACCTCTATGCGGATCTTCATACGTTTTACTGATTTTTCTTCTAAATCCGTTTTGACCGAGACCTTTTCTTAGGTTACCCACTGGTCACAGCTTAATTACTTGTTGTTCGTTTCCGGTGTACGCGATAGTCTCTTCTCTTCCCACATAATCCTTATTCGTGCTCATATTGATTTGACAGCCGACATTACATATTATATACCGCATCGTTAGGAGACCTTTTTTACCTGAGTCGTGTCAACGCCAAGATAAAAGAGATGACGACTGTCATAGCAAACCTTCAGTGTGCTGATGACTGTGCCATTCTTGCCCACGCAGCAGCAGAACTTCAGACAAGGTTATTAAAGTCTATGACTATCCATCAACATCACAAAAACAAGATCATCGACCAACAGACTCCTGGCAATAATGAATGACCTCCCCCCGACATTAAAATACGTGGAACAACCCCAGAAATTGTTGAACATTTCCCTTACTTGGGGATTCATCTATCACAGAAGGCCACAATCGAAGCAGAAATTCAGCATAAGAATATCCTGCACCATCTGCGTAACCGAGTCTTCGATAGCCACAACCTCATGAAAGAGACAAAGGTGATGATCTATAAAGCCATTTGTACTACCACTCTACAGGAGCGATACGTGGGTTACATATCGATGTCATCTGAAGACCATGGAGAAATTCCACCAAAGTTGCCTCAGAAAGATTCTTTGTATCCTATGGAAGAACGCCGCCGCAACGCCAGTGTCTTCTTGGAGGCCAACACAACCGTAGTATTGAGGCAGTGATAATGCAGAGCCAACTCCGCTGGGCTGGCCACTGTGTTAGAATGTCGGAGAGCCGCCTTCCTCGACAAATATGGTGGTCACAACTGACGTATGGTATGAGAACACGTGGTGACGGTCAGAGAAAACGGTTCTAATACATTGTTAAACATGACATGAAGAAAAGCCAAATTGGCATGGGAAGAAAAACTTTTGATGGAGCAACTGCCAAATTTGAGACAAATCGTCTTGTTCACGAGGCTGAGAAACAGCAGAAGAGAAATGACAAGCAACTTCACGTCTCCCTTCCACCTGGACCTCCTGACCACACTGCAACTAGATAATTTTGTAGATCAGGAATCCGTTGCCTTGTAACTTTTATATCAACCCCTTATAGCGCTACATGTAACGTTGAGATGTTCTCCTTCAGGCGGCTAGACTTTCTGTCAGTTTGCCAATCCGTCTGTACGCCTTTGCTCGGTCTTGCAGAGCATTCTTTCGACCATCTGGGGTCGTGGGGTTGAGGCTGTTCAATGAAGCTGCCTGTTGACCGAGGGAATTCCGCTTGGTGACTACGCGAAGACATTTGGTTCCATCTGATTCAATGTTGCGCGCGTCTTTGTTTGTTATCTGCAACTTACTTGTATATGTGTCTATAGACCTACTGGTCTCTTCGGCATTTTCTTTCTTTCTGGAGAAATTCGTCATGGCCAGCCTAGTTCGCTTGTCTAGATTCTTTCTGTACCGGCGTATACGTTCATCAGCAGTTATGTCAATTTCTGAAATGTGAAAATGTCTTTAGATGGTAACTTAATTTCTCAAAGATGATAATTATCCAATTTCAGCAAATACTGTCACCGTTTTATCTTTGTTACAACTACGTTTGTTATCTACGTCACGCTCCATGTCATCTGCGTCACGACAAATATGTGACGTAGATGACTGTGATGTAAATGACGTGCCATGCGAGTCATGACCAATATCATGTCTGTCGTGAGCTTAACTGGCGTGTGCTATTTCTGATTGATTTGATTCGCACCACTTAACACGTGTTTATCAATAAGTCTGTTTGTCTGACCTGTATAGCACGCGGTGCGAACCGTTCGTAGATGACACGGAATAAACCTACTCACATGACTCCTGTCCTGAAATGTCGAATATCTCGCGTAAATCGCAGCAAAACAGATTTTGGTGGTGTTTCCAGTATGCAGATATGGCGGTAACATAATTGTGATTCAACGTGGATGTGGTAGTTCTTCAGACTCTGGACTGGCGTAGCATCAAAGTTTTCGTGATGTAGATGACATGGAACCAGCTAGGGATCGACATAGATTTTTATATTGGAAAACATCGACTATTCAAAAGATGTTTTTTTTTTTATATAAATAATGATGTTTTTTGGACAAATATGAAAACAGACATCGAAATGAGATGGTGATGGGCCGGACAGACATTTTTCGATTATGTAGACTGGGAGATATCATGAGAAATAGCTAGGATAACGACTTCTATACTGTCGTATTAGCGATCGACTTCAGACAGCAAGTTAAACATGATTTTAATTCGTCAGTCTTGTAAAAAGCGTTGCTTTTCACTCTACAACCAAAGTACATGTGCGACAAAAATTGCAGCCTCGCAAGTCGGGGCGACGCCTATAGACAGAACGACTAGCCCAAACAAAGAGCACTCACTGTCCGCCAGATGGCACCACCGACTGCACTGTCTGCTAGGAGGCACGTTTTGACTCACCAGGTAGGTTCCGCTACAGGATATTTTTCGACCAATGGGTAACGAGCATGTGGACAGCCTCCGTTTACACGGTACAATGACAATGTTTCCACAAGGTTCTGCTTGTGTTTATATTGCACACGTGTTGGATAGAGGTCATCAAAATGATCTGACAATGACTAAAATTAATGATGGTCAGATTGATAAAAAATATGGTTGATTTTTAACATAATATATTCATGATTGTAAACTAATACACATTAATGTTTTACTTTAAAATTATCCTGGCGATGTCAATTTCACCAAATTTTGGCACGATGCTTTACGCATGCATGCACGCACGCATGTACGCACGCACATACACACAGTACACCAGCACATGCCATCAATGTGTATAGATAGTGGATAGTAATGGTGATAACAGCAACATCAAAATCTAGAACGTTAGCCACCGTTTGCTCTAACAGAGCATTATGATGGAACTTATTGGCCTATATTTCAGCATTTATGCGGTGCCAGAAATGTTTTTAAAATGCATAACTCCTGAAGCATTCAACTGCGGACGATACAACTTCTACAATCATGAATGCATATGTTACAAATCAACCATATTTTTGCCAGGGTTAGTTGAAACTAACGCTGGCAGATCCGTACGAGAAATGCACGATATATAGCCTGTGGAATGATCTAATTAAGGCCATCATTTCACATTACAACATCGTTTAAATCTTGTTTTCGATTTTTGCTGTCATTGTTCAAATAATCTCCAATACGAAATCTGTTCAAATACAAAGTCTGCTCAAATATGAAATATGCTAAAATATGAATGGAAAAACATTGCTATCATCAAACATTTACAATTTCTTTTCATGTTCACAGATTCTGTCATTGCAAGACATGTTTACCAGTTATTTCTAAATGCATCCTATGTGCATCTGATATCGCACAGTCACTGTTATGTTATGGCCTATGTCTACTCTACCCCTATTTCCTGAATGACAGTAAGCTAAACTACTGCATTATAATAACTTTTGTATTAAGATTTTGTACTGACAATGTTCTCTCGTTTGGGAAATTAAATAAGCTATCACGTGTCTTGTCTGATATCATACTCACAAATCGTACCAAACAATCAATATGATAATTTCGGTTAATTCTAGCATCACCTCTGTGAAACTTCGTAACTGAGCATACCATTTTAAATATAAGGGATACTTCAGTATTTTAAAGTTGGTATAGTTCACAAGGGCAGCACAATATCAACATTGTTAGTGTGTTTATTTGACCAGATTTCGTATTTGAACAGACTTTGTATTTGAGCTCACTTTGTATTTGAGTAGATTTCGTATTTGTGTAGACTTTGTATTTTAACAGATTATTTGCAATAATCTAGCACAATGCAGCGGGAGTCGAAAGTCAGATTTCAACGATGTTGCCACGTGGAATCAAGGCCCTAATGTCGTTCCATTACAATCGAGTCGAACTACTTTATTGACTGCCAGTCGCGACTGCTTCACCCTAATCTCGCTTAACCGACTGTCGGTCGGCTGCGGAACTACGCCGAAAGACATGCAGTCTGGTTACTTAGGCGGCTTTTGTTTGTTTATCCGCGTTTACCACGCGGACACTGGTTAATCCTGCCGTAATTTCTATTTTATGAACAACTGCAAATTTGTATTTCTTTTTATTTGGTGTTAATGTAAGTTTGATTTTATAATACAGCATTATTTGATAAAAAGGTATCCTTATTTAATTTGTATGTTATTCGTGTTGGGCTAACAATGTTGCCACCTCATGGATACTGATTAATCCTGCCGTAATTCTTATTTTATAAACAACTGTAAATTTGAATTTTTACTTATTTTTGTGTTAATATAACTTCAATGTTGAATTATTTTCATAGGATATCATTATCTTGTAAAAGGATATCGTTATTTAATTTTTATTTCGTAGTTGGCCTGAGAGCCAATCAGCGTCTCTACCAGAATCTGGTGAAAGGCCGTAACAAATGCAGAGCGATTCTTTCCCCAGGCAGAGTTGAGGGCCTTAAAAGTACTGCCACCTCACGGAGCCTGGGTAACCGAGGCTAGCTTCACCCATGAGAACAGCGCAAATACCTGCCCCAATTTGAAGACACGTAAACAATTGATGTGAATTCCAGGTTAATGATCCGTCCAATCGCATGAACGGCTGAACATTTTGTGTATTCGAATATTTGCTTTTACATACCCAAACATTGGACGTAATACGACCAGTGTGTGGCTGAAATCACACAAAATTATACCACCATTTTCTAGAACGCAGCAGCTAAGACAGCCACTGTCTAGAGAATTAGAAACTGCCCGCCACCATATTGTTACCAGTGACCTTTGTTGATAAAGACTGCATTGGTCGAACAAAGAGGCCAATGTGAATATACATTTCAACTTTGTGAAACCCGAGGCATCATCTGGCGGGGGGATGCATTTGATGTCGGTCGAATTGATTCCAACACGACAGACGCGCACAGTCGTGGACTGGTGACAGTAATGTGCACGCGAAAATCGAATATGATAATTATGGAAAATAATGAGTATTGAGTGTTGAAGAGGCACTAGACGCGCGAAGGTAATTGATATCGAATATCACCAGAATCGGTTTCAACAACGCGCCGATCCGAATAGGATAAGACCGATATTTTCCACATTAACGCTTATCCGCGCGTGTTTGTTAATCAAAGGGTCTATACACACCTTTGAAGTGATAATGGGTTATGCGCGCGATCTATACGCTTGCTAGCCCACGGTGTGGTCGGTGTTCGGGAGTGTATCGTTCGGCCCCCGACTACATGTCACACAAGCGCCCGTTATATTTAGATGGAGAGTTGACCGAGGAGTAATTTATACCGGGATATCTGCTATCCACAACGCGGGAAAGTTAAACACCAAAGGGTATTGCGGTTTACTTTGCTCGATTACTGTATTATTGCCAATATTTGTTTTTTTACACTGGATGTGTTCTTTTCCATTTAAACGTGTTGCAGGTTGATTTATATTATAAATTAATGTGGTGTTGAATAAAAAAGGTCATATGTTCTAAAGACATTTCATTAATCATAATTTTATGTGTTCCATGTTTTAATTATCAACCTATACATATCTTTACATTAATGGTTACATTATAAGCTTGTCTTAAATATATCATAATTTAACCGATTTTCATTAAGTTATTTCCATTTTTTAAAGAGCACTTTATAAATCATAATAGTTGTTATTATTATTATTATTATCAAAGTAGCAAAGTCAGTAATATATGCTTAAAGGGCCCACCCCGTGTTTCTAAAACGCATACCCAGCGTGCGTTTTTACAACAGGACTAATGGGCGTCTTGAATACAGGTGCGTTTTTCATTTACACGGTCATTTCTCGAATGAATACATTTAAAGCATCAATACAGCTCAAAGATTTTATGCCATCGTATCGGCAACCGTTTGAAATCACGGTTTGAAATTGTCTAAACATAGTAAGAAAAGTGTCATATTACCTTGCTGACGCTCCAATCGTCCCACTGACGCAGTGTCAACTGTTGTTCACAGCGCGCAAAGAGGGATCACCACGTCTTGTAATGTATGACATGTTGCCTACGTAATATTAGCTGGATTTCCAGGAAGGTGGGGATGTGCGACTGTGCGTCTTAAGGCGGGAACTCACTCGGCCGACGGACGAAAAATGAAATCGGCCGGGCGTCGTGAGAACATCGGGCCGTCGGTTTGGTCATTTTGGAACTCACAGAACCGGCCGACCGGCCGCTCGGTGTCCGCCCGATGCAACGATTTTTCGAGCACACACAGCCGGCGGCCAGCCAGCCGATTTCTTAATTTAAGCGCTATTAATTTTAATTCAAATTAATTAGATTTTTTTCAATAGAGGGATTCAATATGTTCGCCCAGGTGACCTATATCCAAAAGTTCATCATGAATTCGTGCCGATTTTTGTTGCTGCAAGTGCCGCAAGTCCCACAATTCACACACTTGTTCCTCACGTTCTTCAGTCCACAGCATGAAACTGCCCGGCGACATCTGACCAAAATCGTCAAACCGTGATTTGTAATTGGCACTATCGTCGTCGCCTTTAGCCGGTGTACGCGGTTTATTGATCGGTGTGGGTGTTTCTGGAACATCCGTGGTGCTTGTGTTGCGCGTGGTCTCCTTCTCTGGGTTTTGTAGGGCCAGGACGTGCTTTTCGGACCATTTTGGAGCTGTGTTCTTGTGTGTTTGTCTCCAAAAATTGCTTCCTGTCTGAATGTAACCCAACATACCACTCTGTGGACAGTCTGAACGCTAAAAAGTTATCATGTCGCCGCCTGGTGTGACGTTTCCGCACTAAAAACAACCCAAAACATCTGCCGGCCGACGTCGTGCGGGCATCGGCTCGACGCACAATGCCCGGCCGATGCCCCACGACGTCCCACGATGACCGGCCGATGCAAAATCGGCCGGCCGGCCGGCCGGCTTAGTGAGTCCCGACCTTTAGGAACAGGGTGCCTTATAGGTATTTCCCCCAAGTTGCTTAGCAAAAAACGGTGTTAAGCGTTCATGCGTTTTGTCGTATATCTGGTTGAAATTCTGTTTTTTAAAGATTTTCTTGATGACAAACAACGCAAAGGAAAATTTGATGAACTTGTAAATGTATGCAGTAATTTTGATCTAAGAGATATCACACCGCAATAATTATTGTAATGTAATTGATACAGACCTATGCATAACCGTTACCAACAGTATTGACTGTGACGTAAGGAAGCCGCGCCGTTCAAGATACAGTCATTATTGTCAATTGGACTTCTTGAGCCACGGAAACTCATTCATTATAAACTCAACTCATGTAGCTGTAGTTGTTACGAGCGGGCGGACTAACGAAGTCGGCAGACTACGATTGTCCATCATAACTAATGGTCAATTGCACTGTAACCTCGAAGTGGCGTTCAACCGACTTCGGTCAATCATCGACAAGTACAAACGCTTTGTACGGCTCGTTAATTCGCATAAAACATGACAGAACGTCAATATGCAATAAACACCACCTTTGTGGATATTAAAGCCGGCTTATCTCCGGTTCTTTATCTTGTTCATCTGTCGTCAAAGTTTCGGAGCCTACTCGGAGAGATGTTTACGATATTTCGCGTCACGTGACGAGGATTAATGATACTTCGTTGCACATTAATGATTTTATATTTATCGCGCATGCGCAGAAATGTCAAGCTGAACGATTATAACGCCGGAAAATGTAAGCGCTACACCGGGTCTTTTATGTCCAGATGTGTGGAAGCAATCTGGTGTTATATATATATATATATATATATATATATATATATATATATATATATATATATATATATATAACATAAGACTGTGTTTCTCTGTATGCAGGTTTGTTGACCCACACTGTCGTCAGTTTTGCATGCATCGAGCTGAATTTCTGCATGTGGGCCCCTAGGGATGGTTACTAGAATGTGACTTTTTCAAAAATTCGTCCAGGGGAAGGGCGGATATCTTGGGGGCTTAATATTACAAAAGTTCAACACGTTAAATTGTTGCTATGTCTTGCAATGTTTTACACTGAACCTATGTAACGCACTTTTCAAACGTTTTAGCGCGTTTGACAGCCTTATTCCATAAGCATGATGGTGATAGATGTCACAAACAAAGACGTGCTTTTATCTGGACAATTTCTTTATCTCCTATGCAAAGCCCAGCAACTCTGCTGGAATATTTACCCAGAACAGTGGGTATCGCATTTTGAAAAGTTTTAGCTGGGATGACTGTCTTTATCAGGCATTGTTGGGCAAATTGTCCAACTAATGAATAAAACTGCGTATTTTAATTGCCTAACGAAATGAATGTGTTCGTTCCATAAGGGAGTTTGCGATATCCAATTATCCGGCCGGTAACAGGGAAGGATGTCTACATTGATCCCCTCAGCACGAACCAGAATAACATCCACACATTCCCATATAGCAATATTGATGTGCGAACGTAAGATACGTGCATTTGTCTATGATGATTACGTAAGATTTGATACAAACAATTCAGAAATAAGGAATTTGTTACATTTCGGAAACTAGTATTATATATTCAACCGCTTTGCTCTTATACCTTGGTATTTGTGCAATTTGAATCTATTTTTATTGAAACCTGCATTAATGTTCTTATCTAAACTGTTGATGAAATATACCTAATTCAAATGTGTCTTCGTCTATCCACAAATATGAGACAGTATTAAACAAGATTCAACGCACAAACCATCAAGTTATAATTTACACTTATCAAAATTTCGACTCCCTTAAAATGGACTCATATAAAGCTTCGTATGACTTACTTCACGTACACGTAGCTGCTAACACCGTTCCAACAAAAACCAAACCAACGCGTATTACGCATACATCCGCTATCCCCACTGATAACATATATGTACTCTTATCGAACAAGACACACTTGCAATATACGTTCTATCATTAGCTCTACTCAAAGAACTTCGAACAATCTATTATGTAAAGGTCCAATCTTCTGGGATGTAATTCCAACTTTTATAAAACAAAATACACACCCAATTTAAATAGGGTTACATTATCATTAAAGGCAAATGTGGTAAAGGGGTATGGTATTGTAATTTAATTCCATCCAGTCCCGAAACGTCTTACATATATGTTACTGATACGTTTTAAAAGTAATATCATGGTATTTAGACATTTGTCACAGCTGATGCTTGGCACAACAGTCTTTTGCAAGAATAATAATGTGAAGATTTATTATGTATTATTACCCTTATTATGTAGCCACATAAGTTCTATCAATTTATATAAATGGAACTAACATACTAAATCATTGTTTACAATATAGTTCTTTTGCTAGTAATATAATTATTTTCAGGATGACGGCGACCAGTTTACTTATCTTAATCAGTACTATCTCACACTGAAGAATTAATTAAACTGGTCACAGCCTTAAATGGTCCCGCTGTCACCCTGGAATTGTATATTATTTTGTCGGTGGTTGTTTATGTTGTATGCGATTATACAATTCCAAATAAAGCTTACTTACTTACGTGAAACGTATATACTGAACCACGGGTCCAATATAGGAATGCAGAAGTTCAAAGTAATAGATATTCCTGATACCTACATATACACGTGATCCGTATAAGTTCACCAAAGGCATCAGGAAATTGTACTAAGACAAATGTCTTCGGTCAGTTCGACCAATATTTATTTAGACGCGAATGTCACCAGATGTCTGTTTGTTGTGGTCTTCGGTAGGCCTATTTCATATCGGCTTCGATATTTGCTCTGAACGTTACATTGTCGTATCCATTTATAATCCTAAAAGTAATATATGATTACATTTATTACAGTGATCCGATTTAATTGAGTTGAATTGGATTTACGTGTATCAATGTCATAGGCGTCTGTAAGACAGGTGGCTTACATAAAAAATCCGCCGACAAATGGTGATTATTCTGGAATTGGGTGTTGGGAGAATACGATCCCAGGTCAGTGGGTCAAAGACAGGTGTTTCCATTTCGCTGCGTGGGGTCTTTTACGTCCAATGGCGCATACATAAGATATAAATTACCAACGACTTAGAAATAGGGTCGCTTAAGGAAGACATAGGCAACGTAGGGGGGGGACGAAATTGTCCACGTTTCGACACAGCGACCGGACCACTGCACCAATATTCGAACCGCGGTTCCACCGAGTGATCGTTCGTCATTCTAGTCATCATTTCATTTGTGTTTCCTGTGGACATGGCCGACCATCATCGCGTTGTTCTCTCACAACTATAGTCTATAATCAGCAAACGAAGACAGTTGACGGCAAGGTTCCTACGATCTACTGTCATCGTGCATTTTGCCCGTCTCGTTCGCATGTGTATTCAATAAACAGTTCCCGTTGTTGGTGCGACAGATTAAATAATTACCTGTGATTGTAACTGACTCACAAAATATACGTTAATATCCATTTATTTATTTCTGTGTCTTGTGTAAACGACGGACACCAATCTCTAATCGATCCCACTCTAATCGATCACACTCTAATCGATCCCACTCTAATCGATCACACACCATCAATAACGCCAGAGGACGCCCATTCTCCAATCGATACATTCTGACGACAAATCGATGATGACACACGAAGCCGACGTTTCCTCTGGAGCTATTGCTTAATCGATTACCGACATCAAAATGTGAATAGCGTATTACTATTACAAAACGCGTCATGCCCAAATTATAATGAAAAGGGGTTCTTTGATAATATAGATCTCTTTGAAATATACTCAATTTTAATTAATTTGTGTAACTATATGCCTTCATTTCATTGCAATTATGTTTTAGTAATCACGAATAACCCTGATAATATATCGATAAAGAATCCCTTTCGTGCCCCGAAATACTCCGCATATGTTATCCATATATGGCATGGTTATTAATAAAACATAATTTTATTTAAATAAAGGCTTAGAAGTACATGAAATAATTAAATTGACAGGCTTATTATGTGCATTACAAAGAGTTTAAAGTACTCAAAGACGCTCTTTTCATTATAATTTGAGACACGAAATAATAGATTTTCGGTTCCAAAGAATCCACTAAACAGTAATGCTTGCAGTTATTCCGAACAGTGACACATTAAAACTACTTGCGTGAATGTTTTGATTCTCCCAAGAAAGTGCAAACACCGTTTGGTTGTGACCGTGGTGGCTTGCAACGATCGAACCATGCGACGAGAAATGTGTCGTGGATTCAGTAATTAAAACAAACTTAGTGAAAATGTCGTAGAAAATACCGCAATAACAACGAAAACAACAACTTATACACTAATTGTCCGCACACACGTACATCTGTTCTTGTCTCTTAGAGACAATTACTTGCAATTAGCACCAATCACACGTTCATATACGTCACTGCTGAGGCAACGCGGCGATTATTGCACTTTGGCCTCGTATTCGACGATGATGTCAAACGTTTGTAGGTCATGACGTAAGTAACCTGACTGTTCTTGGTTAGCACGCAAGGGTTTATATACATTGTGATCCATTTTTCAGCCCATTCTAGATTCAACATCCCTTGATCTAGCTGTTTAGGACGAAGTCTACACACGGATTGTTTCCGACACGGAATAGAGTGTGCTTAGCTAATCTATCGTGCTGATCAAAGTATCGTTGCGTAGTCTATTTGGGCACTAAACACAGTAAGTACATTTACGACTTCTTTACAGGAAGCTCTGACGCCACATATTGGCACTTCATCGCCGCTTAAATTCGCTGGCGGTATCGTGTCCGTGTCTATATAACCCGGCGTGACGTTGTAACACACGCGTCACGTGACCATACGTCACTGCATCGCCGTTGGGACGGTTACGTTTACACGACGTGCGTTTGACTGAAATCAGGCGGGTGGATTTCATGTCTGGATCCACCATTCCTGTGATGTCATTTACATCCGGTAGCCCGTCGATCCCCGAAGACACGAATGTACGCTGGTCACCGCTGCGCTGGTCACTCAGTAGGACCACGTGTTTTTTCGCGGACTGCCTCCGCCGTTCACTGAAAGACGAAATGCGTTGATCTGCTGCGCAAAGCCAGACGTGACATCGAGACGTGGAACGCGTCACGTGATGTGCCGTCACGCGAGCAGCGCGATGCAGGCGCCGAGAACTGTGGCGAACACGAGAACCGTGAGAAGCACGAGAGAGACGAGACATGCGCACTTCCGGCGTCTGTGATGGTCATCCGGCTCCACCTGAAGCACAACAGTACGTGAAGATATCGTACACCAGACACATGATACATCGTATCTATCTCAACGTCACTTAGATCCGGCGGTGGGGAATGAACGCCATTATTTCTATATTTGTTTCGTCCGTCCGTCCGTCCGTCCGTCCGTCCGTCCGTCCGTCCGTCCGTCCGTCCGTCCGTCCGTCCGTCCGTCCGTCCGTCCGTCCGTCTCCGTCCGTCCGTCCGTCCGTCCGTCCGTCCGTCCGTCCGTCCGTCCGTCCGTCCGTCCGTCCGTCCGTCCGTCCGTCCGTCCGTCCGTCCGTCCGTCCGTCCGTCCGTCCGTCCGTCCGTCCGTCCGTCCGTCCGTCCGTCCGTCCGTCCGTCCGTCCGTCCGTCCGTCCGTCCGTCCGTCCGTCCGTCCGTCCGTCCGTCCGTCCGTCCGTCCGTCCGTCCGTCCGTCCGTCCGTCCGTCCGTCCGTCCGTCCGTCCGTCCGTCCGTCCGTCCGTCCGTCCGTCCGTCCGTCCGTCCGTCCGTCCGTCCGTCCGTCCGTCCGTCCGTCCGTCCGTCCGTCCGTCCGTCCGTCCGTCCGTCCGTCCGTCCGTCCGTCCGTCCGTCCGTCCGTCCGTCCGTCCGCCGCCCGCCCGCCCGCCCGCCCGCCCGCCCGCCCGCCCGCCCGCCCGCCCGCCCGCCCGCCCGCCCGCCCGCCCGCCCGCCCGCCCGCCCGCCCGGCCTGCTCCTCCAATTAGTTGTTTTTCTCGACAACTAAATGAGTGCTTGTTTTTGTGTCGTTTTCCAGTCGTGATTATGCTCTAAGATATTGGTAAGCAACGGAACTTTAAGAGCTCGATTCGATAGAATCCTGACCGAAATCTGCGAGAACACGCTGCCCGGTTAAACACGATAAACCTACGTATAGCTTCACGTTCATAAGTTGGGGTTATTCGTTGCGAAAAATAACACATAACGTAAACAATCGCGCGGAAACAATGTATTAGAACATTTTAGTTTCTTTCATTCCATAACAAAACATTTACAAGGATGCATAGTACTTTGAGACAGCATAGCGAGGAAAGGAAAACTGAGTTGGTCAACTCACCGATACAACTTCCTCTGCTGTGGACGATGTCTCGCTACACGAATACAGCGACTTACATTCTGAAACAACGAAAGGTGAGGAACATATAAAGGCGTGTAATACCGACCGGACAACTGTCTTTCGCAAGCTACCCGATGTAACGACCACAACCATAATTTTTCATGAGGCAATTAAAACACGATTTTTTTCAACATACTGCACAGATTAGACGCTACATAAATAATTCACACTCTAGACACACCTGGATAGAAAAGAACCGGGTTCTCAATGGTCGAACCAAACGACGAAGTAGGTCATTAAATAGCTTCATACGACGTGCACCCACGGTCAGAATCGTAAACATATCTCGATGAGTAGTCATTAAAACTGTTCTGACAGATGAACAACTTTAAGAATCAGACATAAACTAAATTTAATGTCCACAAAGGTGCCATTTATTGCATATCTTCGTTCAGTGTGATTAACGTTTATTCTTGTCGGTGATCAACCTAAGTGGGTGAACGCCACTTTGCTTTTACAAGGGATTTAATATTTATTGCTGTTATTATTTATTTATTTATATATTTATTAATATTTATTTAATATATATTCATTCGTCATCCATTGACTGTATAAATATGATCGCTCGCGAAAGCGCAACTACATGAGTTTCCCGTGACTCAAAATATCCGATATTGATTGTGTTATGCTAATAAGGGTTGCGTGACTTCAAAAGTATTGCTGATTATCGCACCGCACCGCACCGCACCGCACCGCACCGCACCGCACCGCACCGCACCGCACCGCACCGCACCGCACCGCACCGCACCGCACCGCACCGCACCGCACCGCACCGCACCGCACCGCACCGCACCGCACCGCACCGCACCGCACCGCACCGCACCGCACCGCACCGCACCGCACCGCACCGCACCGCACCGCACCGCACCGCACCGCACGCACCGCACAGCACAGCACCGCACAGCACAGCACAGCACAGCCGCACCGCACAGCACGGCACAGCACAGCACAGACACACAGCACAGCACAGCACAGCATCGCATCGCATACCCATATTATATCATTAACATCGAGCTGATTGAAATAAGGGTAGGCTACCCGTGAGTTATAACAGGAACGTGAAGGTGAATAATTGAACAGTTTAATCTTGTGTCTGTCGTCGTCAAATTCTGGTGTTACCTGCACTTATTTCTGTTGGTATGCACTATGTTGAATAAAAATGCGTATTTTAATCGGTTGACAAGACTGGTCTATCGGCTCATCTTCAAAATAGGGGTAAGTCCAGATGTTGCATGTAAAGAAATATAAATACTTAAAATAATTATTTTCAAGTAGTCGGCATATAACAGAGTATAACTTTAATAAACTACTTTTACTTGTAAAAGAATAATTATAATCTAAACAAATGTTTTACTCCATTATTTTTGTTTACTCAGCAAAACTACTTTAGTTACACTATTTCTATGTCTAGTCACCAGGAGATCGGGTCGCCATGTCGAAATCTATTAATAGCAAGTAATCACGGTGATTCACCAGGCAGGTCGCAATCGTATTTGCATACAAATCAATCAATCAATATATCAATGTTTTTTCCCAACACCGAACATTATACTGAACATAGTAGAAACAAACAGTGTAAAATGTTAGAAAAAGGGGTATACTTAAGAAATCATCTTATGAATTTGTATACCCCTATCACAGTGTTTCACAGTTTGTTTAATGTTATGGCATCTATGCAGTTACTATTAATTAATCAGTTATAACATAAGTAAATTTTGCTGTAACGCTCACTAGTACAATATTAAGTAATTAGACAGAATAACTTCACAGCAACATTATTTGAGAGTAGCTCTCTGTGTATGTAACCAACTTTAATGACTATTATTGTGATAACATATAGTTAGAAATATAGTTACTTTAACCTAGCATTTTTGTGCCAGCTGTATGTTTAAATTAAAACGTTGAATTGTACCTTTACTCCTACTTCAAGTACTTTTGAAAGTTACTTTTACTTTTTACTTAATACATTTTTAGTGTCCTTGTACATTTTACTTAAGTAGTTTAGAGGTGAGTTATTTGTACTTCGATTCAAGTACAAAATCAAAGTAGTTCAGTCAACACTGAGTAAGGCCAGCCTCCTTGGTCGCCCGCTGTGCATGTCAAGGGTAATGTGGTTAGATAGGAGCATGTACTCCACCAATACGAAACTAGCGACGTCACAGCTGCTGCTCAAATGTCTGTGCAACGTACTGCGTTGCTGTGATCGACTCCCGACACGATCGGCGTTGGGACTGTGCTGTTGACGTCGACTTCCGGTACTAGCTGCGTGGCTACAATGCTGCTGCCGTCAACTTCCGGTGCCATCAATAGTACGACTGCGCCGTTAGTGTCGATTTCCGGCATCAGTGAAATGTGTGACAACAATGACTTTGCAAAATGTTTGTAGCCGTTGACATAGGAACGATCTCCGACCCAACCAGACAGCGGCTTTAATTCCGGCAAGACAGAAACGTAGTTGTACTTAAATACTTTGATTTTTGGAAGGCGTGAGAACGAAAGGGACTCGCGTAAAAGGAGATAATGGCACATTTATTTCAATACCTCAATCCATCCTAAAGAGACGTGGTTTTACGCGACAATTACGTACTCTGACAACATAAAATGACCATTACCGAACTTAGACGCGTCTATTCTCGGCTCTATCGTCCACGGCTGCACATCCACTGTCTCTATCATCTCCCGCAGCATGTCTCGCATGTCCCGGATGTCTCTACAATAGAGACACGTGGTGACATAGAATTGTACACTATAGTAACTTTTATAATATGTGGATGATAGCGTGTAATAAGTATGCAAGAGAATAATAAAAAGATTTGTATTTGCAGGTACCACACTCTTACTTTAACTTATTTTTCTCTCTTCACTATGTTTGTGTGTGTGTGTGTGTGTGTGTGTGTGTGTGTGTGTGTGTGTGTGTGTGTGTGTGTGTGTGTGTGTGTGTGTGTGTGTGTGTGTGTGTGTGTGTGTGTGTGTGTGTGTGTGTGTGTGTGTGTGTGTGTACGTGTGTGTGTGTGTACGTGTGTGTGTGTGTGTGTGTGTGTGTGTGCGCGTGTGTGTATGTGTATGTGTATGTGTGGGTGTATATATATATATATATATATATATATATATATATATATATATATATATATATATGCGTGTGTGCGTGCGTGCGTATGTGAGTGTGCGTGCGTGCGTGCGTGCGTACATAGGTGTTTGCCTGTGTGCATGCGTGTGTGTAGTGGACGTTTCACTGACGTGAATCGATTGTTCACAACATTATTCGTCTTTTGTGCTGTTGTTCTGTGGTACTGTCACGTGGAGAACAATTTATGTAGCTTGCGTAGCGAAACACAACAGAAGTCTATTCCACAACAAACTATTCGGTAAGCCGTCTACTCCGGCTGTGAATATGCAACGCCATCCGGTGTGGTGCTTTTGCTATTTAATATTATATGTGTTATACGCACTGCCATGCAAACTGTCTTTATTTAGTCAGAAACAGTGGTTGCAAATAATTATCTCTGCGATATTTAAACAACACGTTCAAATTACAACGAACTCTACTGGCTGACTTTTAGATTTGATGGTTTAGTACCAAATCTCTTTGATGTTTAGAATTGTTGCTGTGTCTCTACATTAAAGACATCAAATTCAATTAACTTCCTGCTAATAATGGAACCGACAGTATTGGTTTGGATTCAGTTTGCTCTCTCTCTCTCTCTCTCTCTCTCTCTCTCTCTCTCTCTCTCTCTCTCTCTCTCTCTCTCTCTCTCTCTCTCTCTCTCTCTCTCTCTCTCTCTCCCCTGTCTCTCTCCCCCCCTCTCTCTCTCCCTGTCTGTTTTTCTCTCCCCCCCCCTCTCTCTCCATCTCTCTCTCTCCGTCTCTCTCTTTCATCATCTCTGATAATTCATTCATGGCGATTCAGACAGGCCGCCCAGGTCCCTTCTCATTCCATGTCAGGTTTGATATTTGATCTTTCTCTTCGTCATTTGCCATCCACTTCTGCATTTTAAGCTGTTTTTGTCAGTCTGTCTTCTTTCAAACTTCGCACGGGTCCTGCCCACTCATTCTGTTTTAGACTACTTTCCTCACAAAAGGCATTTTCGAAACAACAAAACTGTTCATAAAACTAGAACGGTCATTATGTTACAATATGTATAGTTTTATAGGTCTCTTGTATTATAATATGATTTCACAATAACAACAATCAGAATACTTCTACTGCTTTCAATGTGTCAAACGTTATCAACAAATGTAACCACAACAAGTAGGTTCTGGTATACCGCTATATAGTAATAATAATAATAATATAATAACTATTTTATTTGTCGTTTTCAATAAGCAATGCACATTCCATGTCAAATAGGAATGTGTTCTGGCGTTTGAATCACGTAGCCTATATACAATAAACGCTCAGGGTTGCTCAAAGCACTTTATACTTTACTCTCTAATTGAACGCCATCCCGATTTCTCTAGAAAGCACTCAGCTATGCCACAATTAAAGCGGGAAGGTTATTCGTACACAAATATCTCCCCTGGCTACAGCCAGTTACTCATTCACACAACTGCATACGGAATCAAAGGTACATTATCAACCGGTCAAGCAAGATACTCCGGGGCGTGTATCAATGTGTTGATGACGTAGTCGCGGTCAGCTGTAATGTAAACACGCGCAGATGTTTCATAGTCGTGAGAGCCCGCTGATTACTCGTTCAACAAATGACCATCTGAAGCAATTGTTCCCGCTGTAGGCACTTCTGTGCGACGCATCGTGTATTAATATCCGAAACCCACGTCACATCATATCACCAAGATGGTTGGGTTTGCAGTTTCGTCGGGGTCGAGATCAATGCAGGGCGTTATAAAAGACTAATCCCGGAAGTCTGACGATAAATTACTGCGATCAGGTCGTGTATGGATGGCTGGGCTTACGACTGGAGTCCAGCGATGTAGGTTGAGGAGAATGTGTCATTTTCGAACTGTTTTCTGCCTGAGTCATCGTCTGCAGACGCGTATTTCTCTTCCTTGAGCTTCTGCGTGTCACAGACATTGCATCCGTTCTAGACACGTCTGCCGTGTCAGTTGCATGGTAGACTGATAGTGCTCGACATACAGGACACTCCCACGCAGGCCACCGTAAACTCCATTACATAAAGTGATGAATGAATGATCGATCGAAGAACGAACAGACAGACAGACAGACAGACAGACAGACAGACAGACAGACAGACAGACAGACAGACAGACAGACAGACAGACAGACAGACAGACAGACAGACAGACAGACAGACAGACAGACAGACAGACAGACAGACAGACAGACAGACAGACAGACAGACAGACAGACAGACAGACAGACAGACAGACAGACAGACAGACAGACAGACAGACAGACAGACAGACAGACAGACAGACTGACAGACAGACAGACAGACGACGACAGACAGACAGACAGACAGACAGACAGACAGACAGACTGACTGACTGACTGACTGACTGACTGACTGACTGACTGACTGACTGACTGACTGACTGACTGACGGACGGACTGACTGACTGACTGACTGACTGACTGACTGACTGACTGACTGACGACTGACGACTGCACTGACGACGACGACGACGACGACGCACGACGGACGACGACGACGACGACGACGACGACGACGGACGACGGACGACGACGCACGGCGACGACGGACGACGGACGGACGGACGGACGGACGGACGGACGGACGGACGGACGGACGGACGGACGGACGGACGGACGGACGGACGGACGGACGGACGGACGGACGGACGAGGACGGACGGACGGACGGACGGACGGACGGACGGACGGACGGACGGACGGACGGACGGACGGACGGACGGACGGACGGACGGACGGACGGACGGACGGACGGACGGACGGACGGACGGACGGACGGACGGACGGACGGACGGACGGACGGACGGACGGACGGACGGACGGACGGACGGACGGACGGACGGACGGACGGACGAACGAACGAACGAACGAAAGAATGAATTGATGAAA